>CM067349.1:41862543-42052543 GCA_034190875.2 Urechis unicinctus | reverse complement strand
TCATGCGGCCTAGATCTGTGTTCACCCCTCCGCACGACAGGCATCTCCAACATATCTATTCCGTGAGCTTTGGCCTCTTTTGTTTCAAGGTGAAAGGCTTCATCATACTTTCCAGGTATTCCCAAAACGTTGCAGTTATCATTGGTCTCTTAGCAGACGTTATGGACTCAGTGTTTTCTCGATAACAGCCTGGAGGGGATCAGTCATTTTAAACTGCCCATTAGAGCGGTGGCGAGGGACTCGTTTCATCAGTACAACAACGCCTCCCATATCCCTCATGATAAGACATCCATGGTCCATATTCTCACCCCATCTACTCCAGGCGCTTCAGGTAATAAATGTGTTAGTAAGACGAGAATAAATTATTAATATTCCAGTCGTATCTGCTATGACCATGCGTCTGATAATGTCATTGTGTGATCGCCAATATGATCAGACGAACTAAATTAGCATTTAGGACATGATCTCTCTAAATGTTTAACGCTAAAAAAAGCGATATGATTGAACGGAGAATCTAAAGCTTAGATGCTTACCTTTCAAGGGCTTAAGTCGTATCAGTTGTAGGTGAAATGAGTGAAGCATTATTTTCTGATGAGTGCTGATGCAGCTGAAATATTGATGATGATTGTTTGTTAAAGATTTAAGAACGTTCTTCCAGCATTGTCATATCTACGAAAAGCTATTGCACTGCAAAGACACAAAGCTAGGCGCAAAATCATATAGCAACTTGTCAGCTGATGGAGGCCAACATATGTGTAATGACTTTCCTCTTTGGTAATTGCGCATCAAATAGCAAAACAGAATCATCTAGTGCACTATCAACATTAACTATAACTGGGGCACAACGGGGACCATATGTTTGGAGAGATCGATGACATGAGTTGATGCAACGACACTTATTGTATATGGAACGAACTATTCAAATCAAATAAGTTCCTGTGGAACGAGTCGAACCTATATCATTCATCTATAGACCAATGAGGTTCATCCTCCTGCAGCGCGCGCTTTTTGATCGACAGCCCGATTCATCCATATATGGAACAGATACTTATATGGTTTTGTAATACAGATAAGAACAGGTCTTGTAATATTTGCCTTTCGATGCATTCATTGCTACGGTAACATTTAAGAGTAGAACTCCCAGAACGTCGGCTAATCATATGCTCCACCTCGACGCGTTAACGTGTATTCCAGTGAGTGCTACTTTTTGGCAAAAAGCTATCACCTTAAGGCCACGCCAAACCCGACAATTCTGCGCAATAACATATTGCATAGTGATTTTTTTTCAAATTATGTTACCTCATCTGAAACGCTGGAATATATGAAGCACATGTACGCATATTTCACAAGAAGTGAAAATCGGTTATCAACTTATAGCGATTTAATAACATCTGACATGAAATGATAGAAAACAGTAGCACAGATTACTTACGATATCTATTAAATGAATCACCGTATGTTATTCCTCACTGATTCATATAATAGGTCACTGATATCATCAGCACGTGACAGGTGCAACACTACTCTTCGAGCAGTTAACACCTTTTTACGATGTCGACTGCGTTCAAGTGAAGATCCTGGTTCTATTAATATGTGTGTGAAGGGTAGATGACACGAGAACAGATGGCGCCTCACGGCATAAAAACTAACCCCTTTGGCATATGTGGCGCCATTGGCTTCCATTCAGCGACGCAGTGGCGGATAACGTGCAACGTCCGGTGAATACATACACAATGGGCTTCCAGAACAAAAGCGAACGACACAGTACAATGAGCAATATATTGTTTTGCAATATATTGTTTTAACCAACTATGGGATTTTAGAACATCTGTAATATCAGCCCATGAGTCATGTTCGTGTATTAGAAGTGTAAAGTAAGTTTTGTGCGCTTTTGTGTGCGTTATTATCATAGTCGTTAGTGATATCGCGTTAAAAGATATGGAACACAAAATCACGCTACGTGTCTGGCACGTTACACCACCCCTTGATAATGAAGGAATGATTCCTCAATAATGGTCTGTTTCATAGCAATCCCGCAGCCATATACACGGAGGCATGCTAATTATCACACAAACGGATATTCATGGGTGAAACATAACATAGATCAACTCACACATGAGCTGTATTGGGCGCCTTTAGCTTCGCTGGGGTAATTTCAACGTTCATAAACACTACGGCCTGGCTGCAATATGGAATAGACACAAGCGAATCTTCTTAATATAGGGGATTAACAGGAATGTTCTTAATTATCAACAACTAAATGAGTTATATATCATTATATGCTATAGCTTAACTAAAGTTGCAGATAAGGTGCTACAAAAGCACTTCTTGTAAAACTAACGATTGTTCCCTACCATCAACACTTCACGAACAAAATGACACATAGCCGATGTCGTTCATACTCTATATACATCCTATAACCAACATCCACATACAAATACGCACACAACCATGTATACATGAATATATTTACATACAGACATGCATAAACATATAGATGCATGACCACATGCATGCATAAGTATAAATATGCACAAGTTTACCTATGAACATTAACATAATGAATAACACTAAATGTGTCGCATTAAGACAGATTGCTTCGTGATACGTTTTATGTGCCAAGTATATGATTCTGGCTGTAACGATATGCGTTTTTCAGGATGATGATGCATAAACAGACTGCGCTACTCGATATCAGATCCGGTTTTTTGTGACGTCATTGGATATTTAACACATAACGTTACCTTAAATCTTTACAAGCTCAGCAAAAATTGGGCTCAATGAGTGGAATGCCGACCAACGAAATGTTCGTGGCTATATAGCTTAGAGATATTAACATAGGAGCTTTCGCCTCCTTTTTGTACAGCGTCGAACCCGAGGATCAAACATTGATTAAAACTTTCGAATTTTGATTCTTTCCAATTACTAGAACATAACAATAGTAGTCCAATTAATGCAATATTATTTTTAGGACGCTTGTAAAATACAGGAGAATGTTTTTGTCGGCATGTGATGACTGAAACCTGTAAACATGTGTATTAAATGTAGCAGACCAAATGTCAACATTGATAATATATTCAAACGTTTTCTGTACAAATCCTTAAAATCAAACATAATGCTTCTGTGGCGCTGTTGCATAGATTGGCCAGATATCTTATCTCTTGCTTGGTATGTCTACAGCTTTATGAGGGTGGGTTGCGGATTTGATCAGTTGGTAGAAGATAATCGAGACCTACTCGATGAACTCTATTAATATCCTTAGGTTGAAGTAGAGGTGTTGAGCATGTTTCCCTGACGAGTACTGTATTGTGCCAGCGCATCACTTTACTCTGCCTTACTCTGATGCTACGATGTGCTGTTTGTTCGAAAATAGTTGCCCTCAGATCTGCAATATTATTTTTCAGTTGTCCGCATATCGTGGTCAGGAAGGTGTGAGTGCTTTCTAAGTTCTCGAGGGTCGGAATGAGTGCCTTTATGAGAGTGCAAGTTTTGGGCTTTTCAGCAAACAATTCAATAATAAGAGATGATTGATTCGTATACTTGCCACCACCCTCATTGTCATGCATTAATTATACAGACTGGGATCTATGAATATGGTTAAGCATTCTAAAGCGACAACAACAATGTTTATAGCATACATTCTAACACCTGCTGTATCCTTATTCTTGTAGCTGAATGTATGGATATCGAATTATGTTATACATTATATTAACAAGTTGTGTATAGCTACAATAAATATGTTGCAGGAATAGGTGAAGCTGAATTTCATATGATGCAACTTACAGCGAATCGTGTTAAACCTTTGAGTGTCAATGTTCAGGAAGGTTACTTTGCGGAGGCAGCAGATGAACTTAATTCCACTTTGATAGGCAGCTACTGCATCAGCATGTAAGCATCAACATGTAAGCATGTCATTGAAAGGAGTCAATCCGTGAGAAGTATGCACCCTTTGCATGCATGTCGGGAAACATTTATAACGTCAATTTATTAAGAGCATGTTGGAATATTTATAAGACAAAACTTTTGCAGCTATGAGTTGTAAGTGATGTACAAATGATAGCTTCATCGGCACATAGTCATATACTCAGTTGTACCTTCCAGTAAGCCTGTGCTGTTTCATAGCAAGTAAATTACAATGAATAAATGAACGCATTTATAATTACTATGCATTTGCAAGCCTTTGTAGCACACAATTTAGCCCGGTGTCGATTGCGACTTTATAGGTGTTGGACTTGCATTACATTGTCACAAGTGACGCATGTTTTTGATCACGCTTAAAACTTCGTTGTGTTCTTTCAGGCATTATTTAGAACTAATCTTTGATAATAAATATTTACATATAATTTCCATTGAATATGCAGCCACTAAGCATTACATTTGACCATGGAAGCTTCTGTCAGACTGGTTGTGAACGTATCACGCAGCTTTTGCTGTAGGTTTAATCTGTGATCACCCACCTTTCGACAATCATTTCTAACATTTCCATTCCGTGATCTTTGGGCTTTTTTGTTTGAAAGGGTTTCATTATATATTCCAGGTATTCCCAAAATTTGGCACTTCTCATTGGTTGCAGACGTTATGTGTTCCCTCGATAACAGCCCAGAGGTGACCGGTCACTTTTAGAGCGGTGGCAAAGGAACTCGCTCAATCAGTACAACAACGCCCCTATCCTACATGATAAGACATCCATGGCCCCAATTCTCACTCCAGGCGGTTCCGTTTATCGTGTTTTGATTGATTTACTGGTACTGGCTCTTTTATTGACTGCACGGTCCATCCAAATATGGAACAGATGCTAATATGGTTTAGTAATACTAATAAATAAGGACAGATCTTGTAATACTTGCATTCAACATTGCTAAAGGGGAAATTTAATATTACAACTCCCAGATCGTCATCTTTTCATATGCTCCACCTATAGCATTAACATGCATTCCAGCTATACTACTTTGTTGTGAAAAGCTATCACCTAAAAGCCACTACAATCTCGATGATTCTGCGCAATGACATATTACATGGTGATTTCCTCTGATTTAAAAAAAATTACAGGAATGCACTTATTTTCTAAACCACTGTAGCTGCGTTTTTATCGGCCACTATCTGTCGAAACATCACAAAGCCTCATTGCCTGCTAGGAGTAAGGCACAACAAGCTTCCCAAGGTATTGGCGATATCGCAATGATCCAGAGGGAAGCGTTCATATCTTGCAATTTTCTTGCAAACATTTTGAAGAAAAAAAAAATTCCAAACATTTCAACCACCGTAACATTTGAAAGTAATCGACAAGAGGAAGTTCTAAATACATCCTAACATACTATCAGAAGACGACTTGTATCATAAATCATTCGGATGAGCTGCAAACAAATGTGCCATAGCTCTGTGCGTCAGAATATACAAGAATAGCTGATAAATTGAGCGAGCAAGTAGGGTTAATGGGGTGGGGGGGGGGGGGGTTAATACTTAAGATAATATGCTCAACACTGTTCAGCCGAAAGTAATCAAGCAGTCGCCCTATCAATATGCCATCCATCGTAAGCCGGTGTCTTTGGCATAGTGGTACATTTTGACCTTGTTTTTGAAAGTGATATAAAACCCTAATATTACCATTACCATTACCATTAATATGTCATCGATAAATCACGAAATATTGACGATGCCAGGTTTTGAATCTGGAGCTTATTACATGTTAAGCAACATTTTTGGACAATTTTCTTTTATCATCGCAGCATACGACCTAGTTGCTGAAAAAAACACTGCATCATTGAATTGCCAATGCACATATGTTTCGTGTATCATAACGGTGTTCCTATTGTATCATTGATGAGCACTAATACCTGTATTCGCATAAGCGGAAAGACCCTAGATACATAGTCGGGCCTGGTGCACTAGTAGCCTTCAACAATATATTTGCCGCTGTAACCAGCAAATTATCATAGCCTGTTGTGATTTTGCTTTGGTGAATCGTTCTGTCTTATCTCAAAACTGCTATGGTGACAATACTGGGATATATGAAGCACATTCAAGCACATTTCACCAGAAGTGAACATTGGCAATTAACATCAAGCGATTTAATTACATCGGTGATATCAAATGATAGGTAATAGTTGCGATATATATAGGATGAATCACCATATGTTATTCCTCATTAAATAGGTTCCAGATATTATCAACATGTGGCAGATCCACAACTTCTCTTTGAGCAGCTAACATTCATTCAGGATGTGAAGATCCTGGCTCTGTTGATTTGTGTGTGTAGGGTAGATCACACGAGAACAGATGGCGCCTCACGCCATAAAACCTAACACCTTTGGCATATGTGGCGCCATTGGCTTCCATTCAGCGACGCAGTGGCGGGTAATTTGTAATATCCGGTGAATGCATACAGCCATGCGCCTCCAGAACAAAAGAGAACGTCACAGGGCAATAAGCAATATATTGTTTTGCATGAAATACATTCACCACATGACATTAACCATTTGCTTTGAGTAATACTACAATGATTAAATCCTGGTGTGTTAAAACGAGGGTCAGGCGGAATTAGTTACTGTTGCAATATACCTTATTGCGAGAAGTACATATCTTGATATTTTATCTACTTTACTCTTACACTTCATACTATCAAAGTGTCAGATGACATTTACTTTAGCACAACATCGTGTCCTCAATATTTGAGGTCAGATACAGTTATAATGTGTTTGCTGAACTGCTTAGTTCAACTGCAATATCTTGGCGTAATGACAATCCTATAACGACATTATACATGCATACTCTCACTTTGCTTGATATCTTGCGAAAAGAATGAGGCAATCGAAACTCACTGATTTACTCGTCGTCAGCGTTGTAATAGTCTTTTGATATTCGATCCATTATACAGCGCTTTCTAGTCAACATTTATGCGACGAACAATACGTCTTCTAAGTATGTTTGCTGTCAAGTGTACATTAGAATTATACCCAATTATGGGATTTTAGACCATGTCTAATGTCAGTCCATGAGTCATGCATGTGTTTTCTGGCGCTTTTGTGGGCGATATTATCATATTATTAGTAATATCATGTCGCATGTTATTCAACAAAAAGTCACGCTACGGCCGCTGGAACTTTATATCGCCCTTTGATATTGAAGGTACGACTCATCAACAATGGTCTGTCTCATAGCAAACCCGCAGCCAGATAAAAAGAAGCATGTTCATTAGCACACCACCGGATATTCATAGATCAACTCCCAAATGAGCAGTATTGGGCTCCTTTTGCTTCGCTGGGGTAATTTCAACATTCATCAACATTACGGCTTGGCTGCATTATGGAATAGACAAAAGCAAAGCTTCCTAATATGGGAGATTAGTAGGAATGTTCCTGTCAGAGTCGTAAGTAACCACAACAAAGGGAGTCATATATTATTATATATTATAGCTTACCTTAAGCAGCAAAGAAGGTGCTACAAAAACACTTCTTGTAAAGACAACGACTGTGCAGCAAATAAAAATCAGGGGATTTCACAGGGCTTTCCCCTTTCGAATACCTGTCGCTTTCGCCTCATGAACTGCATTAAGACGCAGCTGTGCCCGGTCAGCTGGTCAGTAAAAGGGCTATTCAACTTTGTATATTCATGTTTACTCTTAAAAAGTCAATTACTCCGTGCCATATATAACCCAGCGTCTGGCTTAATAAAGAATTATCAAATACACATATACTGGCTTTTTAAACAGCTGCGTTGCATAATGCTCCAATAGTCGAGGATTTTGCTTGAAAACGCTCATGAAGAAATTGCAAATGCGTGAGAAACCCATAACAAGCGTATGTTTAATATACAGCTTATGACAGTGCGTAAATAAATATATCGCTGCTTGGCAAAGCAACAGGGAATTGGTCTTATTTGTCCTAAAATGCGCTAGAATGTCAATAGAAGTTTGACATTAACTAGCACATTTCATATAGATAGGTTACATGGATTCTCGATGACGATACGAAAGAACATGAACGTAGTGAATGATGTTAATATGGTTAAAAGAGCACAGTTTAATGCAATCTCGCACTGACTTTGAGAACAGACCTGCATCTTAACATAGGGCCCAACAGTGTAATGTCGATCATTTAAGTGAATTGTATATCAGACTTATCAGAGAATCATTACATATGTTATGCTGGGCTTTGGTTTCAACTGTAGCCTCGGCCTGCTTCGGCATAAGTATTTAATCTGAATGCTGTCTGCGAAATTGAGTTGTTCGGTTGTACAGGTATTGGGGAACTAGTACACTTCATACTAACAGAACCAGATGTAAAAGGCGAATCGGCACACATAAGAGTCCAGTCCAGCACGGAATAATTTCAAAATCTTGCAGATTTATGTTAAAACATCCTCCATGTAGACTTTGGTGGTTAGCGTTTTCGTACAAGTTACGGGTGAAACGTAAGCACGAATTAATATGGTCAGGCTAGATGGCAGTTATGGTGTTTTACATCCCAATGCTCTTTAGGTAGAATAAAACTGAACATTATGATTATGCAACTAGCTAATGTTATGTAGTAGGTGGACAAGAGAAGCCCATGGCCTAAATGCATTTAACCTGACTCAGTACAAATAAAGCCAGGAACAATCAAAAAGTTATGCACATCATGTTATGTGCCTCAATTTGTACCCCTGACCAAATAAATTTATTACTGAAACCATTAATATGTGTTCAACTCGAATTCACATTGCACACGGATTGAGTACAGTGACCTTATTTATCATTATAGCTTACATGATGTAATAGTACGACTGGTAAATCGTTTACAGCCATCATGTTGAATGACGTAGAAAACCTGAGAAGCTTGCCTTGGCTTGATTAGTATTGCAATGTCTGCAATGATAGATGATGATGGAAGAAAATGTCGTATAAGCAAATCAGCCCATAACGAATATAAAACGTGTTTTGCTCAATACTGCCGTATTGAAGATGCAATACAGCCGAATTGAAGACATGTAATAGGGTATTATAAAATAATTTGATTACTGTTATGCCATTTTATCGATCAGTACTTCTACTTTGGCTTAAAACTGCATCCACAGCTCTGACAGACAATTTTCAAGATTAAATTAAATAGTTGTGCTGTGTAAAGATGCATGTTTTTTTCCGAATTGGTCTCACTCTTATTTTGAGTTTGTACTAAAATGTTCCAATAGTTAACCATTCTATGTATGCGGAGCGCACCCGATTCTGAAACCTGCAATGCCAAGTAGCGTGTGCAGGTCTCAAACTGCTTATGCTAATAGACATTGCAGCTGGTCTTATCGTACCATGTGATATACCTGCATTCGCCAACCAGCGTTGCAGGTGGAACGAGATCTCATGACACGAGCGGTGAACTGCGAGAGTGGTTGCAGCGTGAGTATCGCCACCTAGCGAATGACACTCGTGATCTCCATCTCGTTAATCTCGATAATCGTTTTGCGATCATGGAAAACGCAAGCAAGGAATCAGGTATTTTAGTTGCCACATTTTAAAACTTTATTCATGTCTTACTTCAAAACTTAATTGTGGCCCCGGATAAATCTTTTAAATAATGATCCTTATAATCATGATCGGATTTACTATTTATACGCGGTGAACTCATCTTGCAATTTTTCGTTTTAATACTGAAATTCGGACATTTGTCATTTAATAAATTGCCAATGTTTAACCTAAAAAACCTTACTCGAGGGTTCGATAACGTTCTACATCTTGTGACTTATTGCCGGTGTACAAGCGAAAGTGATTTCTGGGACAGATTTCTGTCATATACAGTTGGCTGTGTAGTTTCCCATGAATAAACATTCTTTTTCCAACCATGTTTTCCATACATCTTATTTCATTAAAAAATCGATCCGCCTGGCCCCTTATCCATAACAGGTCCCAATGGGTACCAAGGGTAGCTGCAACGACAGGCCACCATTCTTGATTTCTGTCATATATTGTTGGCTGTGTAATTTTCCATGGAAAAACATACCTGTGCTATCTATTTGTATACATTCAATCTTATGAAAGTTTAATAAATTTGCCTTCCAACCACTCCATCAGAGGCCCAATAGGTTCCAGGGGTTGCTTCAACCGCAACTCACCCAGACACCCTTAATGTAATTGATCAAATAAAAATGGCACTTTCAAAGGCACGATAGAATCACCACAAAATCAATAATCAACAAAGCTTTATTTCACAAACACGAATACAAACAGGAAAATAGTCCGCATAAGTTAAAGTTAACCGTTGCATCTCCCATCCAGATTGGTGTTACCTAATTATTAATAAATGATGTATAAACACTGTAGCAACACAGAGAGAGTGATCTATATCAGTCATTAACAACACATTATATCATGTTTATTACAGCAGTTTAACAGATAGGACAAGTGTTCAGACAGAGCTTTTGGCTACAAGATTTCTAGCAGATATTGGTTTGAATGTGCTCTATTTAGAACAACATTACAGAAGCGACTCAATTGGCGAACACTATGTACATCGTGGTCATAATCTGCCCATGCCTAAATAGATTGTACAATCTTACGTTAATGTAGACTAGGACATTCACCGTGGACTGTGTTAAGCTTGGTAATAAGAAAGTGTTAGAAACACTTCGAGAACCCAAAGTACTAACCTCAGCAGCATAGGCTTCGACCAGTCTACCCACTCCCCAACCACTTATCACAGATGTTTAAATTACTCACTGGTTGCATGTACCAGATATACAGTGCTGCATACATTTGGTGGATATGCTGGAGGGGTTTGGCATTATCCAGGGAGAACATGGTCCAAATTATTTTCCGACACCTTTAAAAATAAAAAATTAAAAAAAAGGTTAACTGTAGATAGCCAGATGGCACTTAATATAGTTTCAATTGTGTATCAATTACATACTATCCCTTCGTCGTTGATTTCTGTCATATATTGTTGGCTGTGTAATTTTCCATGGAAAAACATACCTGTGCTATCAATTTGTATACATTCAATCTTATGAAAGTTTAATAAATTTGCCTTCCAACCACTCCATCAGAGGCCCAATAGGTTCCAGGGGTTGCTTCAACCGCAACTCACCCAGACACCCTTAATGTAATTGATCAAATAAAAATGGCACTTTCAAAGGCACGATAGAATCACCACAAAATCAATAATCAACAAAGCTTTATTTCACAAACACGAATACAAACAGGAAAATAGTCCGCATTAGTTAAAGTTAACCGTTGCCTCTCCCATCCAGATTGGTGTTACCTAATTATTAATAAATGATGTATAAACACGTCTATATTGACCTTTAAATCTATATGGAGGTTGATCATTATAATATTGCATCACAGTGTGAATAAGGTTGTTTTGGTTATCAAAACTAAAACAATAGTAACATATATCAAACAATTGTTCATGCAAGTAATTACTGCATTCCGGAATGATTTTGCCCGTATTCTACTATCCGAGTGAATATGACAGATTGAGAATATGACAGATTGAGTACCATTACTAAAATTATAAAGCTAATTCAGCATTTTATCAAACGAAAGTTTTTTTTAAATATTGATTGTTGCTCTTAAAGAAATTTGAACATTCATTATGCACTCAGGAATTAGTCCATTGGCCTTGGTACCATTAAAGCAGTTATTCCATTGTGACTTCTGGATCAATATTTTGAACGAAATAGGGTTGATGATTCAGTCTTCTATTGTACTATCTTGTCATGAGGGACATCAATGTAGCAACACAGAGAGAGTGGACTATATCAGTCATTAACAACACATTATATCATGTTTATTACAGCAGTTTAACAGATAGGACAAGTGTTCAGACAGAGCT
Organism: Urechis unicinctus; assembly: GCA_034190875.2. NCBI lineage: Eukaryota > Metazoa > Annelida > Polychaeta > Xenopneusta > Urechidae > Urechis > Urechis unicinctus. The sequence continues at coordinate 42,040,742 of CM067349.1, read as the reverse complement.
TTTGGCTACAAGATTTCTAGCAGATATTGGTTTGAATGTGCTCTATTTAGAACAACATTACAGAAGCGACTCAATTGGCGAACACTATGTACATCGTGCTCATAATCTGCCCATGCCTAAATAGATTGTACAATCTTACGTTAATGTAGACTAGGACATTCACCGTGGACTGTGTTAAGCTTGGTAATAAGAAAGTGTTAGAAACACTTCGAGAACCCAAAGTACTAACCTCAGCAGCATAGGCTTCGACCAGTCTACCCACTCCCCAACCACTTATCACAGATGTTTAAATTACTCACTGGTTGCATGTACCAGATATACAGTGCTGCATACATTTGGTGGATATGCTGGAGGGGTTTGGCATTATCCAGGGCGAACATGGTCCAAATTATTTTCCGACACCTTTAAAAATAAAAAATTAAAAAAAAGGTTAACTGTAGATAGCCAGATGGCACTTAATATAGTTTCAATTGTGTATCAATTACATACTATCCCTTCGTCGTTGATTTAAGTGAGCAATTCACTTATCTTAGTGTAAGGGTCATGTGCTCTGTCACTAATATCATGATTCATGACCATAGCCTGGCTTTGATCAAACTATTATGTTACTTTTAGTTACCGGCACAGTTAAAGCAAAATGTTGTGGACTGCAATCTTGCTTAAATTTAAACTTCCAGTTGTCCATGGTTAAACATTATTAGCTTATTGTTAAGTAACTTACCTCACACTCTAGTAGATTTATATAATATTTAAGTCCTATTGAGTACAGTCTTTCCATAATATACTCTCTTGCTGTTTGTACCGTGTTTGTGTTTTCCAATATATCCCACCTTTAACATAACACTGTAACAGACAGTATTGTGAACTGTGGCTTTATATCACTTCATAAAATAAGGAGTTACCAGAAAGGTCAACGTGTGCACATGAAATGCTAAATATTTGTTCATTTTAAATCGCATGGTTTAATAAAAGCTGATTGACAAATCATCAGCACTGTCATACTTCCATTGATCACACCTATGCTGTTATTAAGTCATAGGAAATAGCTTGCATTATATCAACAGCACAAAAAACGGATGGATGTGGTTTTGGGTCGGGACCGTAACAATAACACAATTGGCTTGGCATAATTCTGGACAGGACAGAGAGACATCAGTAGTAACTAAGTAAGGACAGATACCAGTCCACCAACTACAATGTATTGACTATTGTAGACTACATGCTCCATGGAATACGGTGCTTGAACACAGAACAAGGCATTTCTAATATATTGACAAACGTAAACAGTGTCTGGGTTGATTCTACTGTTTACCGGAAACATCAGTCAGACCTGTGTGAAGCTGGTGCAAAATATTGGAACCAAAAGCCCGACGGGACAACTCTGGTACAGATCAGTGGCAAATAGCTTTTGCCGAACTTTAGCATGTAAACACAAATCAGGCCCAAAATCACACTTTTAACACACTGAAAGAGAAAGAAAACCTGTTTTGGTGACACAAACCTATTAAATCAGTTCAAATTGTTGGCTTGTTGAAGTAAATTGTGGTTGCGGTATCTAACCAGACAGGTCACCTCTGTGGCGACTAGGATTTTTGCTCAGCCCTGACTTAGCCTAAGTCAGGGCTAGGCGACTAGGATTTTTGCTGACCTTGTCTAGGTATTTTTACAATTACATGCCACAAAATGTGTGAACATCAATAAACAAAGTAAGTATCTATCATCCATGATTTTACATGGCTAATGATATTATCATTTGTGCAGGTGGTTCGAAGGTGTTCCTTACTCCTAGTCAAAAAGGTGTACTTTGGGAAGCCTTTGAGTCTGGTCTAACAAGTTATGGAAGTCCAGCTCTAAAAGATAGAGTGACTGCTCTGGCAACACAACTTAGCCTTTCAACACAGCAAATAAAGGTAGGAGTAGTAAACCTTGGATTGATATGTAAGCTGACAGTGATCTGTAAAGGAGTTATACAGTGCCTGACTACTGCTTTTGAAGATGATCATGATGATGACGCTGAGCATGATGTAGTATTATCAAACCTTATTTATGTTTGTTGTTGCAGAATTTCATTGACACCAGAAAGAGTAGGGCCATAAGACAAAAAAGGCACGAAAAGGTGTCTTTGAGACATACAAGCGGTTATGGGGCATTCATTTCACCGCTTCTCTCTAATCCAGGTTACAGTCAATTGTATGAATCATCTGAACCTGTGCCATCTATTTCTATGTTCTGGGTATCATTGAATATATTTTGAGTTACACATTTATGGGGCTTTCAGACCTTGGACCCACAGTTACATCCCGAATGAGTGAGGCAGGGAAGCGGTGGAGAGAAATGGACCAACATCAGAAGGATATTTGGAGGTGCTGAAAAAACCCTTCGCCGTTTACATGTGACTTTACCACACAAAATACTAGACATACATTATCATTCCGGAAATGTACACTACAATCTATCTGTGATCAACTGTATTGACTACTTGATCGGTTACAGTGATGCGGCCAAAGAAAATGACAAATGCATGCCAACTATGAGCATGACAGCAACTCAAAAGGAAGTGTATGTGAAAAAGAAAATCAAGGCTTTGCGTTTATTGGTAAGTGACATGGATGTACAAACAAATACTCAATGAAATTTAGAGATAACAGAAATCTAATAATATTTAAATATGGTTCAGAAAACGTTGCTTTTGTTATGTTGATTAGAGAGAAAAAACAGTAAATAAGCAACCTCATTAAATTCATTACAATTCATCAATTTGAGTGCATTAATCAATAATACCTGCTGTACGTGCATTAATTTAAATATTGTTCTATGTCACGTTTTCAGATTCAGGATTTAGAGGAAGTAGGGACAGAAAGTGTTATCCTGATTTCTTCCAGTGAAAGCAGCAAATGCCCACACGTTCGGCAGCAGGAAGGGCGAGAATTTCATTGATGTTGAAGAGGATATTGGCACAAAATTTTACTGTGCTGTCCAAGGTGATAATCCTGGCAGTTCTTTTGTTCAGATATGAACACAGTTTTTGCTCGAGAAATAATTAATCAAATCATTTAAATTGTCGACCAGATCCCATAAGTTATGACCTGTATGTTGGTTTCTATTTGCTTACAGGTGTCCCTCTGATCAACGACGAATCATCAGTAAATCTAAGAGGACAAGTTAACTCCATCTACAACAACTGTTATGGTAATACATTTAAGAATATGCCCTAGATATCAGTTGCTTGAATCCTGTACCAATTCATACCAATAAGGTACTCTTGTGTATTGTGTCTCTAGCCATGGCGATAGGGAAAGCAGGGGCTCGAATGCCATACAGTCAAATTGATGACGGCAGGATATGTATTTTGGCTGAAGGCCTTCCACATGGCACACAATTGAAAAGGCCAAGCTGTTATGGCTCACCTGCTCTCAAAGCTATCATTGCAGCTCAGGCAAACATCAAATTTCAAGGTAATCAATATTATGATTAGGAAAATAATTATCGTTTGTGTGGCAATAATGTGAATAATGTAAATTTATCAAGTGTAAATAGTTCATCCAACTTGTATACTGCGTATACATGTGGAACCACCATATATTGTTTTGTTTTTTTTAACCAGTCATTCAACGACCAACAGAAAAACCAGTTCGACCTGCACTTATTTCCACTGCACTGCAGCAAAACACAATTGCTGCCTCAACACCTACAGAAGAGTCTCCAGAGCGAACTGTCACTTCAATTGTTGGAACTATACCAATGCATGTCCATGATAGTAAGATTAGATTACATGCATAGTTCATATATTTACTATTTGGCTTTTTCTTCAAAATATTAGTCCACCAACTGAAGTCACCATTGTATAACTCAAGTGTTTACTTGATGCAGGTGCCCCTCAGCGGCTAGAGAATGAAAAAAATGAGAATCATTGGTAGGCATATACATTTATTGATTCAATTACCCATACAGGGATTGGCTATATCATCAAAACACAGATAAATGAAATTGGTCTACTGCAACCATGTATATGCTTTATTTTATTCAGCTGACCAATCCAAACTTTTACATGAAAAGACAAAATTATGGTAAAATTTGGAACATAATGTATTGTTAGTTAGTATTTGAGCTATACAATTACCATATAGGTTGGTAAACCACATGCAAACCTCAGGTGATGGTGCCATTAAATTGACAAAAGAACAAGTTTATTCGTAATTCAATTATAAATTAATAATTATTGACCACATCCCATATTTTTAAAATTTATTACTGATATTGGCGTAGCGCTATACCGGTCTTGCATGTCTTTGGTTGCATTTCGACCTGCAACGCTGATTGGCGAATGCAGGTATCTCACATGGTACGATAAGACCAGCTGCAATGTCTATTACATCCTTATTACCTATGCGATGGTAGGGTGATTAACCAGTCAAATCCACGCATCTTCTGGTTGTCTAAGTAATGGGCTCTGTCACAGTTATATTCAAAGTCCTTGATGTTTAGCGGGAATAGATAGCGACGACATAGTTCCGTCTTATTTCCATCAAAGTCTCCGATAGTACTGTTTGAACACATAATATCCCGCGGAATAGTGTTTCTAAAACAAGCCACGCACTCCTCGGGTCATGAAGGGCAGCTGCTGACTGTGGGACACATACACTTATAGTACTAATGTGATCAGAAGCTGCAGACCAGGGTTGCACTTATCCTCTCCATTACGGCTGATTGACAAACTTAGTGGTCGTTTTCATTTGCATCTTAGTTGTGTATAACACTGTTTGGGTGCGAATGAACAAGGAAAACGAGACTATTAAATAATATGATAGGCTTGGCAGGAGCCGTTATCAGTGTTTCAGTTAAAACAAGATAAGGTGAAACAAAAGTGCAGAAGGTCTATGTATCAGCATTTGTATATTTGTAAGGTCCAAGCATCTGCTCATGGGCTGTTTCTCGTAGACTACACCGAGAAAGGCGCATTTACTTTATTTTAGAGTTGTTAATGATTACTATCAAGATAGCCATTTGATCTGCTTAACTGCTGCTGCCACAGACAAGCATATGATGAACTATAATATGAAGGTTGAAAAGTACACTGATTAATTTTAGCATATTAACATGATACGCTGTAACGTGAATAATACGATGAGACAATACCTTTGCTGTCTTCTCACATTCACTTCCAATTCAAATGAATGTACCTGTGCTGAAGAATGATTCAAGTTTTGTAAAAGGTTTGATTCGATCAAATTGACAACGTATGCAGTCGGTGTACGATGACGTTAAGGGTACAATATATATACTCAAGACGCTGTGTGCCGCACGTGAGGAGAATCGAGACACATAAATCCCAATAATAAGGCTTGAACGCAAAAATATACATCAATTTCGTCTATCACTGACACATATTGATAGTTAAACATGCGTTCCATTTCCTCTCGTTTTGATTTCTTCATTTTCTGCTGTTAGGCTTTGAATGTCGTAAAGCACACCTCACATATTGGTTTACATCTTATCTGCATTTACGAATATGAGCACGAAATGTAGAATTTCTCGGGATAAAAGTTTTTTTGCGATGATAAATGCAAGTAGTCAAAGCTCGTGTTTTCCTTTTGGAGTATGCCGTAGAATAATACAAATCTTTGGCATATCATAAGGAATAAACCTGGATAAGGAGTATGGTATTTGAGTAAACAAATGGCAATGAATCAATAAATATGCACAATTAGAAAATGGTGTGATACATATTCCATTACCGTATATTGTCTTAAACATAAGATGTATTGTGCATGCCCGAACGAAAATTTAAAACATTGCTTCTGGTGTAGCGCTTTCTTCCTGTGGTGCATTGACTAGAGTGATTTATCTAAACATTGAAGCTTGATAAATTTGAAGCTATGTCAGCTGTCAAGTCAATTTTTTATCCTAACATCTTTCTTAACAAAAACACATTCGCTGCAATCATTGGGTCATTTTATCATTTTCACGTAGAACTTCGTTAACATGTGCACCGCCTGCATAGTACGGGGCTTATGTTATATGCTGATTGCAACGCACTGCAACTCAAAAGCATCAGGCGACTTCGACTTGCCTCGTAGGTAACTAAACGATTCGGTTACAATCTAAAGCAACGTTCTCAATTTGAATCATAAGTATTTTTGCGCCAAAAACCCCAGAGATGATTGGGATGAAATTGAATATTCCAACATAAGCACCCGTTGGTTGAGCACCAAATTTGAATACTAAAAGTAACTGATGACGATTTGTATTATTTGTGAGTTCATAACAAGGTCCCGTCACATTATTTAATAATGATGTAAAAAATATGTAACTAACGATTATACCGCGCGTTTGGCGATGCGCATACTTGTCAATGGTTTGTGACAGAAATACAGGGAAATCATTACCTGCTTCGCCCACTGCTCCGCACTTAATTAGGTTAACCAGTAAAGGAGCCCGACCTCCAGCTGATTAATGGAATAAGCAGGTAATACAATAACAGCAGGTGGCTCGAGAGTGAATTAGCGAGCTGAAAGACAGTGCTTCAAATTAGCAGTACAATGTGCTTGCAACCCTAATATTAAAAGTTCTTTTGTGGCAGAGGAGTTTTTGAATCATTTTCATTGCTAAATGCTGTACCATGACTAACATGGTAAGGGGAAAAACAACGCCCACCTCAGAGAATATATATTAATCGAGTTGTTCTTAGATTTGTTATCCTAATGATATACACACAATTCATACTTTATTAATAATATATGAGGAAAAAATATAGACATTTCGATAGGTATTTTCTAAAGGTAAGTGATATGTACATAATAAAAAGCTAATGCGTGTACATATGCTTAAATAAGTTCAGGTATGGTAGACCTGAAGCATTTGCGAAGCGTTTCTCCACACACTGGAACATATGAATATCGGAAGGGCTAGGCACTTAGTTAATAAGCATGTCGTTGCTGTCCGTCGTCCTTCATTCGGGATCATGCTAAGCTTTCGTTAATTGTGCGGTGTTGCATATCTGAGCCTATCGGTGGCAACAGAGACATAATCTATTGTGGCAACTTTTACCCATCATTGTATCTGTATATTCGCAGAGCTGCCGCAAAAACGTTCGGCCAAATCAATACCAACATGCTAATTGGCCTCTCGCAACAGGCAATGTTGCCTGTCTTCGCCATTATAATTCGGGGTTCCGAGAGCCTTGGTTGGTGATAACATATTTAGAAATAACCCTCTTCGTCGAAAGTTATCATATTGTGTATAGAACAAATAGAGTCAGTGTACTTAGTGTTGCTAAGTAGACTATTACAGACCGCGCAATGTGATGGTTGTCATTTTACCATTAATGGGCGCTCTATTCGAAGATATCCATTAAAACATCTTCAAAGTACTGAAAATGGAAATACAAAGGCGCATGCTGTTAGTTAGCTTCACCATCACTAGAATTAAGAAGTTATTGGGAGATTCATGTTTTTTCAGAATAAGTAACTCAATGATCTTCCATACGAAATTATATGATTGAATAAGACAAAACCAAGAGGTTCCGTGATGCCTATACCATATCCATCCCAATTAAAATATTTAGTTCGTTGTGAATTTTTTTAGTTACAGGACACTGGTGTATGCATGGTTGACTGCCACAGGTATGTGCCGATCGCAGGTGTGTTGAATGGGATAGAGACGTTTGGATATCGTACCTTCCGCACGTCTTATCGCCTACTCTGCTCTAGTAACACCAGACTCTCGTGTACTTGTGATTTGCTCGTATGCTAAGACCTACCATGTCAATACGATTCATCCAATCATCCTTCTCATTGCCATTCTACGAATCTTCGAAGTCAAGATACCGCACGCAAATGTTCTTGTCGATGTGCCGTTCAATTAATCTGTCTGTCAACAAATGCGCGATGTCAATTGGATTTGTCTTACGGAATTGGTTGATCAGTGATACAACAAGAAGAGGAAAGGTTTTATGGACTTCTTTCACTGATGCTTTATTGCCTATTGTGCATTTTGGCATCAGTTAGAAATAAACATTGCATGAATGAATATTTACATATAATTGTGCAATTTAAACATTACATTTAATCATGGAAGTCTCCGTTTTTATCCACCTTTTCTGGTTCGTGTTTTTTGTTCTCTATTGTTTTCTAACCACAGTGATATTATCTAATTGCTACAAAAAACCTGCAGCATTGCATTTACTTTTGTGTCATTACTGAGCATTTGTGCCTGCTGTACCATTAGTAGGACACCTCACGCAGACGATGTTGCCTGACCGCGTAGATAATGTATGTGTGGAAATGACTCATTGGATAATGGTAACAGTAAAACAATTCTAAAAAGGTAGATAGCCAAAACGCCCAAAAGTGGAAAGACGCTACGTATACAGTGGAGCTTTGTGCACTAGTTGCCCCCAACAGTATTGTTGCCTCGGTAATCATAACAGGCCCGGCAACTTATCATAGCCTATTACGATTCTGCCTTTGAGAAGCATTCTGCCTTACCGCCAAGCTACGATGGCGACAACACAACAGATATGAAGCACATTTAAGCATTTGTCAGCAGACGTGAGGATCGGCAATCAACTAAAAGCGATATAATTATATCTGTGATATGAGATAGTAGATATTCCTATCACACATTACATGCCATGTATATTGAATGAATCAGTATATGCTTTTCCTTACCCAAATTCTGCCCAGAGATATCAAATGGTTTCCTGATGTGATCGAAATTCGCTAGTGGCAGACGAAAGAATACTATGGGAGTAATAAATATATGTTCAGGGCGGTAGCGTCACATACGAACATCCCGGCTCAATAGATATTCATGTGTGGGCAGGTGACACGAAAACTGACGGCTCCAGGGGGATCTGTGGCGCCATTCAGTGAAGCAAAAAACGCTAACTTGAAACGGCCAGTGGAAACATACCACAATGAGCCCACAGAAAAACGAATGACTCAGGGCAACGCGTAAGATACTGTTTTGCATGTAAAAAATTAACCATGTGACGTTTACCGTTTGCGTCGAGTATTACTGCTATGCTTATTGCTAGTGAGTTATATCTTCAAATACAATACGCTTTACTGTGTCATTCCTCTTTCAAAGTGTCAGATGACAATTCGTATGATGACGGTTGCAATAACATTTTATGTCACAGTCTTTAGTATTGTCATGATCTTAAGTATTGTCATGGTCTTTATATTGTCATGATCTTTAGTATTGTCATGGTCTTCAGTATTGTTATGGTCTTTAAAATTGTCATGGTCTTTAGTATTATCATGGTCATTTGTTATATCCTGTAGCCAGTTATTTGACACAAAAGAAGCATAGCGCCACGACCTTCTACTAATTATACCGCCCATCGATAATGAAGATAACTCTCATCAAATAATGGTCTGTTTCATAATGAAAAACGGTGCCAGATACATTGGAGGCTGTATAATACCACACAAACGGGAACTTATCGATGAAACATAACATAGCTGAAACGGGCTCTTTAATTAGCTTCGCTGGGGTAATTTTAATATCACTACGCTTGGCTGAAACATTGAATAGCTAACAACGCGACTTTGTTATATGGGAGGTTTATAGGAGAGCAATGTTTATGTCATAAGTAACATAAAAACGGATTCATACAGTAATACATAGTATAGAATACAATAGGCTACAGAGAAGGTCACTACAGTCAGCACTTCGTGTTGAGCAACTTAATGAATCGTAAATAATGTCACGAGCAAATATTACGTATAAGCCGTTTTTGTCGTTTATTACGGTATATACATCCCATAACGCACGCACATACGTACACACAAATGCCCGCAAACATACACACACAAATACACACACGCACACACACATACTCTCTCTCATTCACACACACACGCACACACACACACACACACACATATATATATATATATATATATATATATAGATATATATATATATATATATATATATATATAGATATATACATATATATATACATATATATATGTAGATATACATATATTTATATCTATATATAATATAATATATACATATATGCATATATATATATATACATATATATATATATGTATATATATGTATATATATAGATATAGATATATCTATATCTATCTATCTATATATATATCTATATATATATATATCTCTATATAGTAATATATATATATATATGCATATATATATATATATATATCTTCATATCTATTTATATATATATATCTATATCTCTCTATATATATATATATATATATATATATATGTACATATATATATATATATCTGTATATATATATCTGCAATATGGGATTTTTGTAGCAAATGCCATTGAGGGATTACAGCAAGGCTTTTCTTTTGTTTAGTAATTGTCGCTTTCACCTAATAAACTGCATCAAGACGCAGATGGGCCCTGTCAGATGGTCAGTAAAAGGGCTATTTCACTTTATATATTCATGTTAACCCTTCAAAAGTTTATTACTCTGTGCCATATATAACCCAGCGTCTGGCACAATAACTGGTTAACTATCCTGCTACTCTGCTTAATTCTCCAATAGGCGATGATTTTGCTTGCACACGCTCATGAACAATTTGCGAATGACATCCTAATACGTATCTATCGCATGTTAAATATACAGTTTATAACGTGATTGAGCACAGTGTTTAAATAAATATATCCCTGCTTAGCAAAGCAACAGGAAACATTTCTACATATTGAAGGGTCACGTATTTCAAGAGGTAACTTTTGTACTAATTTCTTTGCGATCAATCTTCTTCGCTGCGTTATGTGGATTGTTCTGTCCATTTTGCCTAGCACAGGTGTCGCACTTTAGGTAGAACAAAACTGAGCATGAGGATTACGCAGCTAGCTAATGAAATGCAGAAAGCGGACAAGAAGAGCCCGTGCCAACCTTGCAACGTGTGACTAGTATTTCCCTGACCCAACGGAATTTATTACAGACGCAGATGGCTTCAACACAATTTACCAGACACATACAAAAACCATTATATTGTCTTCATTACGAATTCCGATTGCCAATGGATTGAGTAAAGTAACTACAACCTTATTTGTGTACACATGGTACAGCATGGCAGGAACACACGTGAGTAGCAAGCTTCTTCATCGCCCGTTTTAACTAAAATGTTTAAGCAGGATAATAATATTGATGCTGGGAGTATTATAGATATGTCAAAGTAAGGCTCAGATGCCAAAAATTGCAGGATATATGCGATGATGCGCTATCCGTCTGCTCTGCGTCTTTGATGCAATGTGTAGGTATCGCATTCACAATCCCATTCATCAATCATGCCATTTGCTAGATAGGCTATCACAGCAAATAGAACCATTTATGGATGAAGTCCATCTACTTTTAATGTTCTAAGGGAAGTATGATGGCGTTGGCAGTTATGTCCATCAACTATCTCATTCGGGCATGAGCCGTTGCATTTGCTGCTGGAGCGGGGATAAGGGGCGGATAATTTTCCAAGTGGAATCTAAGGAAGCGGGCCAGTCTGTAGGGTGTAGACATTCCCTTTATTATGGAAGTAGCTCGTTTCTATCGAGCAAGTCATGCCATCATTATTGCGAGGTTAACCGCTGCATCTTGAATCAGGCTTTAAATGATATTGAGGTAAGACCTTCATCGAGCTAAAGTGCGTTAAATATGTATATCTGAACTGTTCTACCTGGCAATATATGCTGGAAAAGCTGTGGCAGGTTACCGGAATCCGGCAGACCATGGTTACTCGACTAAACAATGTAAGTCTTTCTGTCTGATCTAACCAAGCCTTCACAACAATAAGTTCTTATAAAGCCGCACTTTTCTGAAGTGGCAACCAACATTCCTCGTCCTCGTTACCAAACTACAGAACCTGAACGTAAATTGTATACGAGAGTATGTTCAACAAAGTACACATTGCTCAACATATTAAACATTCATTTCAGCCTTGCCAACGTAGGCTGTTTACTTTGGGCATATCCTCTTCAATAACAAATATTACGGTTCATCAACATGATAGACTGCATATCGCACATTAATATTCTAGTTGACTATCAACAAATAACCAATGAAGTGTCAGTTGGATACGTCTAACAAAAGCCTGCAAACTAGTTGATGTCAAACGTTTGTGAATAACACAAGAAGAAGAGGAAAGGCTGTATTGATTGCGTTCACTAACGCTTCATTGCCTATTGTATTTACACATTATTTCATGTGTCATTTAGAATTAAACCTTAATGATAAATATTGCACATAATTTTTATTGAATATCCATGACCAAGCATTACAATAAACAAGGAAAGCTTCTGTTAGAATCTCTTTTATCATTTGCATGATTACAAATGTACTTATTTGATGAACAAAACATGCGATGTTGGCAGTCGACTGGTTGTGAAAGCATCAAGCAGCCTTTCATGCAGGCTAGATCTGTGTTCACCCCTCCGCACGACAGGCATCTCCAACATATCTATTCCGTGATCTTTGGCCTCTTTTGTTTCGAGGTGAAAGGTTTCATCATACTTTCCAGGTATTCCCAAAACGGTTCAGTTATCATTCGTCTCTTAGCAGACGTTATGAACTCATTTTTACCTCGATAACAGCCTGGAGGGGATCAGTCATTTTAAACTGCCCATTAGAGCGGTGGCGAGGGACTCGTTTCATCAGTACAACAACGCCTCCCTTATCCCTCATGATAAGACATCCATGGTCCATATTCTCACCCAATCTACTCCAGGCGCTTCAGGTAATAAATGTGTTAGTAAGACGAGAATAAATTATTAATATTCCAGTCGTATCTGCTATGACCATGCGTCTGATAATGTCATTGTGTGATCGCCAATATGATCAGACGAACTAAATTAGCATTTAGGACATGATCTCTCTAAATGTTTAACGCTAAAAAAAGCTATATGATTGAACGGAGAATCTAAAGCTTAGATGCTTACCTTTCAAGGGCCTAAGTCGTATCAGTTGTAAGTGAAATGAGTGAAGCATTGTTTTCAGATGAGTGCTGATGCAGCTGAAATATTGATGATGATTGTTTGTTAAAGATTTAAGAACGTTCTTCCAGCATTGTCATATCTACGAAAAGCTATTGCACTGCAAAGACACAAAGCTAGGCGCAAAATCATATAGCAACTTGTCAGCTGAGGGAGGCCAACATATGTGTAATGACTTTCCTCTTTGGTAATTGCGCATCAAATAGCAAAACAGAATCATCTAGTGCACTATCAACATTAACTATAACTGGGGCACAACGGGGACCATATGTTTGGAGAGATCGATGACATGAGTGGATGCAACGACACTTATTGTATATGGACCGAACTATTCAAATCAAATATGTTCCTGTGAAACGAGTTGAACCTATATCATTCATCTATAGACCAATGAGGTTCATCCTCCTGAAGAGCGCGCTTTTTGATCGACAGCCCGATTCATCAATATATGGAACAGATACTTATATGGTTTCGTAATACAGATAAGAACAGGTCTTGTAATATTTGCCTTTCGATGCATTCATTGCTACGGTAACATTTAAGAGTAGAACTCCCAGAACGTCGGCTAATCATATGCTCCTCGACGCGTTAACGTGCATTCCAGTGATGCTCCTTTGTGGCGAAAAGCTATCACCTTAAAGCCACGCCAAACCCGACGATTCTGCGCAATAACGTATTGCATAGTGATTTTTTTTCAAATTATGTTTCCTCATCTGAAACGCTGGAATATATGAAGCACATGTACGCATATTTCACAAGAAGTGAAAGTCGGTTATCAACTTATAGCGATTTAATAACATCTGTGACATGAAATGATAGAAAACAGTAGCACAGATTACTTACGATATCTATTAAATGAATCACCGTATGTTATTCCTCACTGATTCATATAATAGGTCACTGATATCATCAGCACGTGACAGGTGCAACACTACTCTTCGAGCTGTTAACACCTTTTTACGATGTCGACTGCGTTCAAGTGAAGATCCTGGTTCTATTAATATGTGTGTGAAGGGTAGATGACACGAGAACAGATGGCGCCTCACGGCATAAAAACTAACCCCTTTGGCATATGTGGCGCCATTGGCTTCCATTCAGCGACGCAGTGGCGGATAACGTGCAACGTCCGGTGAATACATACACAATGGGCTTCCAGAACAAAAGCGAACGACACAGTACAATGAGCAATATATTGTTTTGCAATATATTGTTTTAACCAACTATGGGATTTTAGAACATTTGTAATATCAGCCCATGAGTCATGTTCGTGTATTAGAAGTGTTAAGTAAGTTTTGTGCGCTTTTGTGTGCGTTATTATCATAGTCGTTAGTGATATCGCGTTAAAAGATATGGAACACAAAATCACGCTACGTGTCTGGCACGTTACACCACCTCTTGATAATGAAGGAATGATTCCTCAATAATGGTTTCATAGCAATCCCGCAGCCATATACACGGAGGCATGCTAATTATCACACAAACGGATATTCATGGGTGAAACATAACATAGATCAACTCACACATGAGCTGTATTGGGCGCCTTTAGCTTCGCTGGGGTAATTTCAACGTTCATAAACACTACGGCCTGGCTGCAATATGGAATAGACACAAGCGAATCTTCTTAATATAGGGGATTAACAGGAATGTTCTTAATTATCAACAACTAAATGAGTTATATATCATTATATGCTATAGCTTAACTAAAGTTGCAGATAAGGTGCTACAAAAGCACTTCTTGTAAAACTAACGATTGTTCCCTACCATCAACACTTCACGAACAAAATGACACATAGCCGATGTCGTTCATACTCTATATACATCCTATAACCAACATCCACATACAAATACGCACACAACCATGTATACATGAATATATTTACATACAGACATGCATAAACATATAGATGCATGACCACATGCATGCATAAGCACAAGTACGAATATGCATAAGTTTACCTATGAACATTAACATTATGAATAGCACTATATGTGTCGCATTAAGACAGATCGCTTCGTGATACGTTTTATGTGCCGAGTTTATGATTCTGGCTGTAACGATATGCGTTTTTCAGGATGATGATGCATAAACAGACTGCGCTACTCGACATCAGATCCTGTTTTCTGTGACATCTAGGGAGCTATTTCCTTTCAACTAAGACAAGGAACGTGCATTGATAAATGACATTTGATCGACATGGCTTCATTGGATATATAACATATAACGTTACCTTAAATATTTAATAGATAGCCATGTGTAATACATTACTGTTAGACGTACGGCCTATATAATGTTCCCTAGCCCTCCAAGGGCCTTTTATCAGGTCACATTATTGATAGCATAGATGCAGTGCGAATCGCTAGTTGATCGTGTGGAGGTTGGTGGTTAGTTGCTGTGATGCGAATTGCTCGACCCAACACGGCAAACGGAAAGCTCAATGAGATGCTCGATGTTGTTGCTTATGTTTCGCGAGTGAGCCTGCTATAGTTCATTTTAATACCTTTTGTACGGCATCACGCTGTCCGAGTAGGACCTGCACTCCCGTTATCTTATGTAGATGCTAAATGTTTTGTAAATGTTCTTTTAGGGGATTGGTGACTGCATGGAGCTAATCATTCTCCATCTGTCGCATGATGCATAAAAATTCTTGCAAATATCTTTCACTTGTTTTCCACAGTGTGAACGGTCATAATATTAATCTGAGGAACGAACTAACTGCATTTTATCACGGCATTTACGGATCACACAATGTAAAGGAAGCGTTTAGTGAAATGTCCGATATACCTAATCTTACGTTTTTATACAATTAATGGGTCACGATGCGGCGTAGTTATCTTGCTTGGATGATGATTAATGGAACCAATAGAAAGCTCTTCGTCAATTGCAGTAGAACCTGTCAGTAACGCACAAATCAACAATCTCGCTAAAGCGTTATCACTATAACGTGGCTACCGAGAATAGGTACAACGTCTCACGAGCTTTTCTGTTCGGTATAATGTCCATGGGCATGGGCACATTGGGCGCCCTTGTAGCAATTTGTCACATAAATGTTGCTGCGCAAAACTATGCGCTTACAAAATGAGAACAACGACTATTTACTCGTGTTAATGACCCATACTTAGAATGTTGAAAGACAACAGACGCATATTTAGCGACAGAGTTATATCTTTCGTATTGCTGCAAATGCACATAAGAGAGGCTAGCAATAAACAAAAGGGAGCGACCATAGACATCTTTTTGTGAGCAGCAGATATCGCTTAATTGATGTTTCTTAGGAATTCTGCTTCAGGTGTAGTGTCAACTTTGCATTCAAGAATGCATATAGGCATTTTTCTATTTAACCAATATCGCACCTAGCCAATCGGAATGATCCACAATATTAGCAAAATGGTTAATAAAATAGATACATGGTCAAGTTTTCATTTTCGAATTTGATGTTTTGAATCTCTCATGCGGTTGGTGCCGTGGTTGTGGAGAACTCATGCTTAATAGTCACTTGTGAAATGCGTCTACAGAGTGCTAGATATATTTTTACAGCTTCTAGTTCTTTCAGCGTACATGTGCCCGATATTTTGAGCCTGTTTGGTACGATCCTTAACGAGCTATGAAACTTGGCCAACAAGATATTCTATATAACAAGATGAAATAATGTCGTGATGCTTTCGTGGACTTCGACGCAGCCTATGACTGCCATCTGACGCATCGACTTTCCAATTCTGCCAGGTTTGGAATAAAGTTTCAGGTGGTGTGTCTCATGCATCTACGTACCTCTTATATGACGCAGGTTGATGTTCAATGACGATGAGCCTAACATAATTTCGTAAATGTAGTCCTCATTCCGCCAATAACGCAGTCCACAATAGCTGTATGAAGTCTACAACGTCGAACATGCGTTCAATGTGACACGTGTTTTGAATAAGGATTCATTCATTACCAAGCAAATCTTCTAAGAATCATTGCGAATTTCGGAAACAGCTTTCCGTAATATGTTACACTTAACAGCAAATACAATTAAGGGGATGTTGCAGTGCTTTCCCCTTTCAAATACATGTCGCTTTCACCTCATAAACTACATCAGGACGCAGCTGGGCACTGTCCGCTGGTCAGTAAAAGGGTCATTGCTCTTGTAATATTAACGTTTCTCCCATCGAAAGTCAGTTACTCCGTGCCATTAACAACGCAGCGTCTGCAACATTCGAGAATTGTCACATGAACTCTGCATCATGCTCCAATAGGCGATTATTTTACTTGCACACTCTCATAAAGAGTTTGCAAATGCGTTAGAAGCGCATATCTAGCGCATGTTCAATATGCAGCGTATGATGTGATTGATCACAATGCATAAATAAACATACCGCTACTTAGCGAAGGAACAGGCAATTGATCTTATTCGTCAAAAAAAGCGCTAGAATGTCACTAAAAGTTTAACATTGACTAACTAATTTGATTTAGATTCTCGATGACGATACAAAAGATCATGAACGTAGTTTAATGATGTAAATTTGGTTAAAAGAGAACAGTTTAATGCAGTCTCGCGCTAACCTTGTGAACAGAACCGCATCTCAAACATTAGGCACAACAATGTAATGTCGATCATTCAAGTGAATTGTGTATCATACTTTCCAGTGAATCATTACATATGTTATGCTGGGCTTTGGTTTCAACAGTAACCTCGGCCTGCATTGGTAAGTATTTAATCTAAATGCTGTCCGCGCAATTGAGTTGCTGGGTTGTACATGTATCGAGGAACTATTAGCACTGCATATCATTAGAACCAGGTGTGAAAGGCGAATTGACACACTGAAGTGTTCAGCCCTGCACGGAATAATTACAAAAGCTAACTGATTCATGTAAAAGCACCCTCCATGAAGACTTTGGTGGTAAGCGTGTTTCTTCTTGTTACGACTTATATACGAGTGAAACTTAAACACGAATCATTATGGGCAGGCTAGATGGCAGTCACGGTGTTGTACGTGTCAGTGCACTTTAGGTTGAATAAAACTCAACATTAAGATTGTGCAGCTATCCAATCTAATGCGGAAGGCTGACAAGAGGAGCTCGTGTCAAAAATGCATTTAACCTGACTCAATACCAACGAAGCCAGAAACAATCAAAAAATTTTGCATATCATGTTATATGTCACAGGTTTTCCCCTGACCCAATGGAATTCATTACTGAAACCATTAATGTGTGTTCAACTCAAATTCCAATTGCCAACGGATTGAGTACAGTAACATTCTTTGTTTGCACATGTTACCACATAGCTTGAGCAGGAAAAGCCCAAGCTTCTTCATCATCGCATGTTTTCTACTCAAATATCTGAGTGACGCTTTTCAAGCAGGATAATGATGTTGATGCTGCGAAATTTCTCGATATGTCATAGTTAGGCTCAGTTGCCAATAATTGCGGGGTATACCCAATGTTACAATACTCAAAATCCCATTGATCAATAAAGCCATTTGCTAGATCACGCACCTCCCTAATTTAAGGACTGATATTCCCGCATATTGTCGTGATGCCACCATCTGCAATGTATGCATGGAAATGGCACACTGCGTCATTTGTTGTTGTTAATGTGACAAAGCCGTTCCATATAACTATGGATCCCAACAATTAAGGCACAGAAGATTGCCCCACGGAGCCGCAGTGTTCTACGGTCTCCTTTATATCGGCATTGAGTTTAACACCTGATAGCCCCTTCCAAAAGGTCAGTAAAAGCACGCTTCTATCATATTGTCTCGGCTGTTAACGCCCCCGCTTCACACAAAAAATCACGGATCATGACACTAAATCTATCTTTAAGTGCAATCTTTGTTCTTGTCACTTTGTTAGGTCGTGCTAATGCATATAAACAAACTAAAGGAGAACCGTTTATTACTAAAGAAAAGACATTTTGTCAGCTAAGTAATATCGGTTAACCTGTCCACTGCGCTATTGGCACAAGGTTATTGTACAGCAACACGGCTAATTGGCGTCTGTGTCCTTTTGCGGACTATCATTCTCTTAACATCTCTTTTCATTGACACAGCCGCAGGTTGGGTTTATTTACAAACTATTATACTTGATTCGATATCCAGTGTGCTCCTTTCATATAGTTGTCCAAGGATCAAGACCTTTCCTGACCTTTAGTACAATACAAAACGCCAGACAAGGTTAAAAAGAAAAGCAACCTGAAAAACTTTTGCTTCAGGGCAACTGGTACATACTCGCGCCATCCTGATTAAACCAAATTAGTACAGCGGTTACATACGTGGTATGCGCTTTTATGAGAATGGCGGTTGCTAGTGGTTGCTGCTTTGTGGCTTGAGCTTTGTAGATATATATTTCAGCATTACACCAAGGTGATATATTGACGGCACAGTTTGAATGAACCGTGCAACCCGAGACGCAGCAAAACAATAGCCTGGACTGTAATATACGGAACATGATCCCAATATTCGTGTGCATCTAGGCTCTATCAATTACTTCCTTGTCGAGGTTTTCAAGCTTTCCCTTACCACGTAGTGTCTCTTAAAATCACATGCACATTTCTAATCAATTCGTGGTCGAGGTTGACTAGGCCAATGTGATTCTTAATTGCGCAATACCGAGTTGTCACGGGAATCACATTCCTTTATATGGAAGTCAGCTTGATGGCTAGATGTTTTGGCTTTAAATATATATTTGTCCCTAACATTGACATTAGGGTCAGCATGAAAGATGCTACAGACAATCATTAATGATCGTCTATTGCACTCATGTCTGAAAGGACTACTCAATAACTGTTCAAAGCATAATACAAGTGAGTGTGCATAGAACGTGCGTATAACCTACAGGCCCTTTCCAGACAGATATCTTCGAATCACCTAGGCCATTTCAACATGCCCTAGTTTTTTAAACTAATTCGTTATGATGAACTGCTGTTTATTCAGTTATAGCCTGACACATCTACTGAAGCAATAACTTAATTGGCAACTAGATTCAAATCGATTCGTTTGTGTCGACTTTGATTGCATGTTGTATATTCATGTATTTAACAAGGCATAGCTTGATCAGAGCCATTGCCTCATTAGTACATAGGCGGTAAACGAAACCTATTTGTACTCAACGTATGGGGTACACAGCATATGAGCCAACAAAGAAAAACAGAGTGTATTTTCGTTTCATGCCTTGCTTTAGATTGTACAATGTACATTGCGTTCAAGTTGTTTTCCATAAAGCCACAGCTGAATGGCCATGGTAATTGAACCCACATGGTCAAGTTTATATCGCTATTGTTCCGTTTGTGATTTCCTATCTTTCATAGTCATCAAGGTTTCCAACGAATCAACGCATAGCACAGATGCTTTAATGAAAATTCTGTGAGAGATTGTGATCATCGAAACCCTTAAAGGTAACAGTTTCCAAAGCAAAACCATATTTAGACCAATTTAATGGTGAATCTGCACCCATCAAAAATTGCTGAATGTTGTTGCATTAAATACTTAGTTCTTTTCGGTCTCTAAGAAAACAACAATTTAACACAAATTCCGTATTACTTCTTTTATGGGATCTTAAGTCCAGTCATACAATCAAAAAGCACAATATTGAAGAGTGGTATTAACGGTTTTGACAATGGGGAGTGCTGTGATAGACATAGAAATAAAAACCTCCCGATGTTATCTATGTAATCCCACACAAGAAAAAAAACACAGGAAATATGAATTTGTTCACAAACGCACACTTGCTGTATAAGTTATAAAAAGAATAAGTTTGACATATGGCTCCGACGAGGTGAGCATTACATTACTTGCTATTGGAGTCATATGTCTTTGTACAATGTCATTCGATAGGTTTCCAGCGTCTATATATGTGCACCCTTACTTATATGACTGTCTCGGGATAAAAGAGCACCTTCCGGATTGATCGCGTGAGATATGTAATTGGATAACGTATTATTAAACCTATCGTTCGCCATGCTTGTGAATTAATTTGCTCATCCCATGAGTAAACTCCGTGTGGGGAATTATGAGCCGATTAACGGTGACGTCCTTTGTAATTTTGAAGCGACGGATATCAATGGTTTCCTGATCGTCGTAAGTAGCAAGAAATATTCTAGTTGGTTATCACATGAAAGCACGTCCCAATTCATTACACCTGCATACACATAGCATGGATCTGTATTCCAGATTTACAATAACAGCAAGAAGAGTCCGCAATGCGTCGATTTAAGTACATGTAATTCATGCATATCAACACAAAAGCTGCTACGATTGACTCCACAGCGACAGCACTGGGGTAGACTATCACAATACTGCTATATTGATATATTCATGACCTTCAAAACGCCACATTTCCAACAAATAAATGCATTCCATCTGTAATTTCTCGTTTAAGCAATTGCACATTAATCAAATACTGAAGTCCGATACGCAAAGCGCGTAACGTGTCTCCTTTGCGTTTTAGACCCTCTTTAATTTACCACATATTGGCATCAACTAGTACGAACACAGTGTGGCACAGCCGGGAAGACGATTAAACAGCAGCCAGTCGTGAATCACAGCTACAGCGGTGTTCGTTTGGTCTTAATATTGGTTTGCGTTTATCTTTCGTTTACTAAACGCCACTTTACTGGCTAGGTTTTGGATACATTGCAGAACTTACGTGTAGAGTGGAAACCCCTCAATCATATGGATTCGAGTCACGTTTTGCATTGACCTCATCTTGCAAAGGCCAGAACAGGCTTGCAATACAGGGCAACAATATTAATACTGCTTATGATGCGGCTTAATATTGGTCATACCCTCTGAGCTTTTAGTCTTTGCTGTGTTTTGTCATATCTATGTACGCCTTCAAACTTCCTATTTCCACCCAAGCCGGATACAAGATTGCCTGATACGACTAGATAGAGCATCACTCATCCTTCTAAATAAACCACTGATATGTAGGCATTATGGTGTGAGAGATAGAAAATTGTTGCGTAAATTTTGATGTACAAAGGATATGCATCGCGCATTGTATCGTTAATTGCTGTTTGTGTGATTGACCATTATGGTTCAACATCGAACCGACTGTTTTATAACATCAGAAAGCAATACTGTTATACTGCCAACTTCATATCACAACAGCTTCAGAATACTAGCAACATTACCGCCTACAAAATCCTAATTATGGCACAAGATCGGGACCATAAATGTCTTAAGCAACACTGTTAAACATGGGTAATGGTGCAAAAGCTCGCCGAATGTGTCTTCCTGTCATATTATATCAAGCCCTATTAATGCACATGACTGCACTCGTTGCACACTCGAGGCGCATGACTGCGATTTTCGTTGGCTGCCAAAACGCCCAGACTTAGTTATTTAACAATGCTTTGCCTTAGGTTTGACTTATGAAAACTGTGTACCATTATGGGCCCTTCCGCTCTGAAATACTCGCACTGCTATGTTGTGCCGGTTGTCAACGAAACATTATTGTCTCTTCATTGTTCTCAAGTGTTTTACGGCAAAGACATAAATGAACCATTTCTCTGCCCCTTGGATTCTTAATGGCTACAAGAGCCAGTAACTATGCTTTAAGATGCTTTGTGTCAGTCTGATATGCAACATACCATACTGTATTCATCTACAGCAACCGTAATGCGTCAGCCTAACAAAAGATACATCATCGGGATGTCCAAACATTTGTCAACAACTCTGATTGACAACATAACCATGAAACGAGCGGATGAGATTCACGTAAGCAGAGGCATAATAGAATAGTGTAATCCCACGAATATGCTCGCACCGATCGCTCGATTCAAACCTATCAGGCTACTTTGTTCGGTGAAAACCGTTGTAAGTCGCGGCACGAGCTGTGAAAAAAAGTGCCTCAGGTTGTGGTTTACTGTTAGAGGCATAGACTTGCACTCTATCAGATATTGTGAAGCTTATGTATATATATATAGATATAGATATAGATATAGAGAGATATATAGAGATATAGATATATATATAGAGATATATATATATATATCTATATATATATATAGAGATAGAGATATATATATATATATATATAGATATATATATATATATATATATATATATATATATATATATATATATATATATATATATATATATATATATATATATATATATAGATAGATACATATATATATATATATATAGATATATAATATAAATATCGTATATATATATATAGGATATATATATATATATATATATATATATATATATACATGCATATATATGTAAAGATATAAATATCAATATATATATATATATATATATATTTATAAAACACATATATATATATCTATATATATATATTTATATATATATATAATATATATATATATATATATATATATATATATTATATATATATATATATATATATATATATATATACTATATATATATATATGTATATATGTATATATATACATATATATATATCTCAATATATATATATATATATATATATATATATATATATATATATATATATATATATATATGTATGTATGTCGGGCTCCTTTACTGGTTAACCTAATTAAGTACGGAGCAGTAGGCGAAGCAGGTAAAGATTTCGCTTTGTTGCTTTCACAAAACATCGACAGATATGCGCATCGCCAAACGCGCGGTATAATTGTTAGTTTCACATTGTTCATAGCATTATTGAATAATGTAACGCGACCCTTGTTAAGAACTCACCAATATTACAAATAGTTATCGGTTACCTTTCATATTCATATTTGGTGCTTAACCAACGGGTGCTTATGTTGGAATATTTAATTTCATCCCTATCATCATCGGTTGTTTTTTGCGCAAATATACTTACGATTCAAGTTGAGAACGTCGCTATCGATTGTAACCGCGTATCGTTCAATTACCTACGAGGCAATTTGAAGTCTCCAGATGCGTTTGAGTTGTAGTGCGTTGCAATCAACATATTACATTAGTCCCGTACTATGCAGGCGGTGCACATGTTAACATGATATAGATAAATGACCAAATGATTGTAGCGGATGTCTTTTTGTTATGAAAGATGTTAGGATTATTATTTGACTTGTAGTGTCTGCATATGTGTGTGTTTAAACAACCTGAATGGACTTCACCAATGCTTACGATGGGTTGCATCTGATATTCTGCATATCTCAGCTGACATAGTTTCAAATTTATCAAGCTTCGATGTTTAGATAAATCACTCTAGTCAATGCACCACAAGAGGGTAGCAAAACACCATAATCAATGTTGCGAAATCTCGTTTGGCATGCCAGATACATCTTATATTTCAGACAATATAAGGTAATTGAATATGTAGCACAACATTTTCAAACCGTTCATATTTATTGATTTAATGCCATTTTTTTACTCAAATACCATATTCCTTATCCCACTTTTGCCTTATAATATGCCATATCTTTGTGTCATTCTTTGGCACGCTCCTAAAGGAAAACATCAGCTATGACTTCTTGTATATATCGTTTCAAATGAACTTCTATCCATTGATATTCTACATTTTGTCCTAATATTCGTAAATGCAGCCGAGGTGTAAAACAAATATGTGAGGTGTGCTTTACCAATGTCTTTCAATCCTAATAGGAAACCATAATCAGCAATATTTGTCGTTTTCCTAGCTATAGATACAGACATCGAAACGATTGGAAATGTAATGCATGTTCAACAATAGCAAAACACCAGAAGCGTTGTGAAAATCTCGTTGGGCATGTTTGCATCAGTGATTGACGAAATTGATGTATATTGTTGCGTTCAAGCGTTATTATTTGGAATTATGTGCCTTCCACACACACGGCGCAGGTACATTCATTTGATTTGGAAGTGAATGTGAGAAGACCGCGAAGGTATTGCCTCATCGTATAATTCACGTCACAGCGTATCATATTGATATGCCAAAAGTAATCAATGTACTTTTTAACACGTTCAAATATAGTTCATTATATGCTTGTTTGTGGCAGCAGTATTTAAATGGCTACCTTGATAGTATTTATTATCAACTCTGAAATAAGTTAAATGCGCTTTTCTTGGTGTAGTCTACAATAAACAGCTGATTAGCAGATACTTTGGCCTTACAGATATACAAATGCCGATACATCGACCTTTGGCACTTTTGCCAAGCCTTATGTAATAGCCCCGTTAACCTTGCTTATCAGCCAGTGTCATGAACAACTGATGCAAATGAAAACAACCACTAGGTTATAAATTAGCCACAATGGTGTGTATTAGTGCCTACCTGACCTTAGGTAAAAATGTCAGCGCATTCTGATCACTTTTTTACTATACGTATATGTGCCCCACAGTCAGCAGCTGCCATTCATGTCCCGAGGAGAGCCTGGCTTGTGTTTGACATGCAATTCTGAAGGACTTTAGGTGTGCAAACAGTACAATCAGCAGCTTCGATGGAAATACGACGCGACTATGTAGTTGCTATCTGTACCCGTTAAACATCAAGGACTTTAAATATAAATGTGACAGAGCCCATTACTTAGACAACCAGAAGATACGTTGATTAGACTGGTTAATCACCCTTCAATCGTAATGGTAAAAAGCATGTTAACTGGCGTATTTATTTAAATCCATGATAAACTAAAGCAATATTAAGCTAATGTAGATCCTTCCTTATCAACCCTGAATATATGCTGACTCGCCATGCATAGGAACCTAAATGTCGATAATGTTGCGTTGGTGGGGGGCCGAAAAAAGTCACTGATAATTCTTAGGAGATTTGCGTTGACGGATCTTGGTATAATTCAATGCATTTGCTTTTCTCTTTCCCTTGCTTATCCCCTTTTTTTACCATCCTTGCGCCATCCTTGCTGTCATAACTTATCATTGTAATCGTGAAATAGGTTATCTTCTTTCTTTAGTCAGTTGGAGTTTGCCATAACTGGTCACTAAGAATGGCTTTAACGCTACAGAGGATGCCCGATTGCTCAATAGATCCACTGCATGAACCCATGCCATGTATTTATATGCGCATACATAATCAATTGGGTTCCTTCATTTGAAACTTTCATAGTCAACAGACATATTAGGTTCCTTTAAACATAGATCAAAACATGGAACAAGTAGCCATTACGTATCGGATGTATTTCTTTATTGATCGATTCCCTTCTACCTTTGGACGTTATATCCATCCTGTCGCATCCAATCGTCCGGGCCTCTTTTTATAGCCTTCGTAAATTCAGATTTCTCACCTATGTCGGGACGTGAGATATAAACCAATCAGGCAAGTAGTAGATGCTGACAAATGTTTTGAGCTGGAAGGGAACGAGTTCGAGCGACAGCACCCTGTCATCGTGCGCTAGCTCAGTTCCTCGGTGCGAGTTTTACTCATTTGCACATTATGACAACAAACTTTCGTGGCGAATTAAAGGGCGCCGATGCTGATCAATTTTCAAAGAATTGGCGCACCGAATACCTAGAATGGATAACTATGGGAACATTTTAGTACCAACACAAAATAAGAGTGAGACCAAATCGGAAAAAACATGCATCGTTAAACAGCACGACTATTTAATCTTGAATAATGTCTGTCGGAGCTGTGGATGCAGTTTTAAACCAAAGTAGGACTCTTGATCGATGACGGCTTCAAATAATTTTATAATACTCTATTATATGTCTGAACATTACAGCATGGTCAAATGCTGCTGCTGCGTTATATGGCGGCATTGGGCAAAACACGTCTTATATTCCTTATGTGCTGATTTCTTATACGACACTTTCTTCCATCATCATCTATCATCGCAGCCATTGAAAAACTTAATCAAGTCCTGGCAAAGTGCTAAATTTTTCTACGTCATACAAAAGGATGGCCGTATACGATTTCACAGTCGTCTTATTACATCATGTAAGTAATAGTAATTGCACGGTCATCCCGAGCAAGGTAAGAGCCACAATTCCAACGGTAAGTGTATTTCATACGCTGTCACGATTTGTGTTTACTAGAAGTTCACGAAGTAGTGTGCAAAGCAACGCATAAAAAAACATTATTCACTCTCCTCGTCCGATAAACCGGTACCGCTGGGCCTCATCATGGATGTTATAGTAAGATAGCATTTTAATACTCTATCGCAAGAGTTAGCGGATGGCAGTTTCTTCATCCTAACATTAAAATTGATCAGTGCTCGGAGCAATATTACAAATCGAAGTATAAACGAGCTCACCATAGAGCCAACAATGAACAATGCGAGGTTATTACTTAGTATCAGCTACATTGCAACACCTCAAAATTTGAAATCAAATTTGCCAATTAGAAATATATAAAATCTGTTTCTAGTTATGTAAGCCCCTTACGATACGGTTACCGAAATTAATTGATCTTGCATTTCATCAGCAGGCTTGCAAATAGAAGTTGGTATGCTGATCTGCTCTCTATAAGACGGTTAAGTCATTATGATTTCGAGATCGCAGAAACTTATATGAATTTGATGATAATGGACCGAAGTTCTATAACATTCATAGCCACGATATTTGGACATTATAGTGCATGATTAATTAAAAGCAAACGCTACTGTGTCATACAGTACCAGTTTGATGTCACTCTTTATATGTTAACTGTCTTTATTGCTTCCTCAGCGGAAGGTACCACTCTGAGGGCGGATATGCAGGCTATGTTTTGCACTTCTGAGCCACTCATACTGGATGGTGAGCTTTGTCCGTCTTTAGAGTGGGCCGTGATTAGATGCTGCAACGCCAGCTGGTTGTCAAGGAAAGGAAATCGGATATTCACAGGGTCATAAATTGCACTTTCATATGACGCGACCTTTGTACAAATTTATTAACAGCTTTATATATCCGGATCTACTATAAAATATGCGCATAGAACAATGCTGTTAATGCGTTGAATAAGCCGAAAAGGTCGAAGGTAAATGAGAACATTTGGCATAGAGTGGAAAGTTGTTCTGGTACTTTTAGTTTAACTCTTTCACGAGGAATTGTTCATCGGTGGTCACTTTGCAACACTTTGGTTCCACTTGTATTCATCAATGATACTACTGTGTATTCTAATTTCAAATTATTTTGTAGATGCCTTGAAACATTGACAGTTTGCGCAGATGGCAATGCTGCTACAATGCTTTACTGCTCAATCGATAACGGCTTCATCAGTGGCTAACAAATAACAAAGGTTGATATACATTAACCCTCATACTTACATAACATTTTTTGTGTTAGAAGAGTTAAGAGTTTTTGCGTCATTTGCCATGCTGGAATGGATAAATGGTTCACCCTGCCCATCATGGTAGAGGAAAAACACAACGCTCAGCACAGAAAATGTAAATTAATCGACTTTGGTCTTGTATTTGCTATCCTGGTGATATATAATAGATTCATATTATATCGGCAATATATGAAGACAAAATAACTTAATTACAATAGGTATTTCTAAGGAGAAGTGAAATTGGGTGAATTTCGTGATTCAATATTACAAACCGAACTATCCCAAGCAGCCCTCTCATTCATGCCCACAGCAACAGTGGAAGATAACACCAAAGTATTGGATTAATAGTATGATGCAGCGACTTTAAGATATTTATGCTCCTGCGCGTACACAAAAAAGCTATTTATGCGACAGTCTGCGATAAATGTTATAACTAAACGCTCTCATAGTATCGCTGTTTTGAATGACTAAACATGCCGTTCTCTTGTCGTAATACCATTGCATGGTTTGCTTGTCTGCCCTCAATTTTATTATTTTCAAACACATAATTTAATCTGTTATCAATCTATCAAATGTTTGATTCCTACAACTAGCAGTCCGCATTTGTTGAGCGGCATTTATTGACATCATTGCATCTGCTGCTTGTTATAAGGAATAAATAAAGTGTCAATGTTTACGCTGTTTTTCCTTTCAATATATTTTCTGTTTGGAAAGGCGTGCATAAAAACGCTCCGCGTGCGTATGATATAAGAGCACATAAACTCTGCTATATTTGCAAATTTAATGCTTGTGATTTCCAGTCCAGTCACCGATAACACTAACAGCAAAAATATTCGTTATGGTTATTCGTGATGTGAGGTGCAACCTTGTGTATATTTGTATGTGCATTTCCTGATATCCAACAAACCTTGCATTTTTGGATGCCCTTATGCAACAATAATTGGCGCAATTTATTGCCATGGTGTATTCCTTCTAAGGGGAACAGCACCGAGCGATCGACAAGGTAGTTAATGAAAACCGCAGAGGAAAATGATAATCAACTGCGAATTTCGTAGCAGTGAAAAATTGGTAACCAATCTGCCATTGCCTTTATCTATCTACAACACACAATCGGTTTGTTTTCTGGCCAATCCAATTCAACATTACTGATGGAATAAGCACACATTGTTCCTCGCGTATGTATATAGATTGGCAAAGTATTAACTCAGTTGAGTGCTAGCACTGTGTATTAACATGTTGAATATATATAGAGAGAGCTATATCACCCGAACTTATAGCACCAATTAAACAGATTTGACGTCAATGCAAAATTTCAACCTACCTACGCGTTGCAATGAATACTTCTATGCCTAACACAAGGCACAGTGGCGTATAAAACATAATTGTGGCGATATATCTCTTTCAAACCACCTGTTATTGTCATCCACGCACCGCACACAGTCATGCTACGAGCGTAATGATGGATAAGTGTGCTAACAATGAGGTGCAATAATCACGCATAACTGCAAAGAGTGACCCATTGAAACAGGCGATGACCGACGTCACAACCTTAGATATGAGGATATATACGTTAAGAGAAATAATCCATTGTGCTTGAATTGAATCGAGTAATAGTTTGAATGTTTCATTGAGCGTCAAACAAAGGATACCAATAGCCACCCTGAGAAGAATAGCAGTGATTCTCCTTTGAAGATGAAACACTGATTGCGTCCATGTTGGGCGCAGTACGGTGCAGTAACTGGGCTCACACTAGTGTGCACGCGTTGACATTTGCATAATAAAATGCTAAGGCGCGCATATTTTTCATATTATTTCAGGTATGATTGACTTAAAGCATTTGTGAGGCGTTTTTGCAACATACTGGAACACATAAATATCGTTATGACTAGACACTTAGTTAACTAGCATGTCCTTACTGTCCGTCGTCCTTCAGCTAGGATTGTGCTCAGATTGTGGGTAACTGTCCGACTGAGCTGTGGTTTAGTATCTAATTAAGGCCAATAACAGTCGGTTTTTGCACCTTGCCCGGTATCACAATCGTCAGGAATATGGCTTGCCTGCGAAGTCTTGTTTCGGATAACCATTCATAATGCACAGCAATACTTACCCGCGTTGCCTCTAAACCCAACACTAACATCGATGTCTTGTATGATAATTAATGCAGATTGGAAAGACAAATATCTGTCATTCAATGATGATCACTATTTGTTTTAAACCGTAACGTAAATGTTGTTCATGTCTACATTCTTTCCAGCCAAAAAGGATTATGGACCCTCACTTTATGAACCCTCTGAGAGATCACTGCTATAGAAGGCAGAGCAACCCCGTGGATTAGTGCCGGCTAACAGAGGGGGTTATAGTGGAGCAGCGGCGAGGATATGGAGTTAGCATGGCGGGAATTATAGTGTGTTGCACGTTGGGTATAAATATAGGGTCTAGGCGGGGGAGATGGTGGCTTAACGACAGGGATTAGGATTGTATTGGACAGCGGGGAATACGGGTCAAGGCGTTATTTAGGTGCCAGCACCTCTATAACCACCAAAAACGCCGGGCAGCATTATAATCAGCGGCTTGCTCGCAGCGGTGGTGTTGCAGCATATGTGAGCTTGTAACAGAGACATAATCTGATGCCGGCAAATTTTACCCATAATTTCATTTGTAATTTCGCAGCGTCGCACCCGTTGATCGAATATAAATAAAACCTCACCTTAAAACCAGCCAGGCTTTGTAAATGTCGATTCTCTCCAATCATCAGAATAAACAATGACAGCCCTTTTGATATATCATAATGGTCTGCTTTAGAGAAGGCGTGTTAGATAAGAGTTCAAACAAAGGCCGAATATATGCCTGCATAAGACATATGAACATAGTGAATGCAAAACTTTGATTGTTTATATCAATGAAATGAAGAAAATTAGGCCTTTGCTGTACAAATATATGAAATCAAGCTAACAGTCGTTGCTGAATTCTTCTGCACAGTGGTTGCTTAGCTAGATTCGATTTAAAAACATCTTCTATCTCGTTAAATAGTTGGAGGTTTTTCCTTGTTATATGTTACATCACACATATATGGATCATCCAACAATGAGGTTTTTGTTTAAAAATTGTGATAAAAAATATCGGTTGTGTGATAAGTTCGTTCTCAGAATGATGGTGCTTTGTTAGGTTTTTGCATATATCATAGCTTCATATTATGTTTGTCATTTCAAACACTGGTGATAATGTCATGTAATGAGGATTTCTCCGGAGCGTGTCTATCAGTCTGCGTGGATTACCGCTGTCTGCTTACATGTGTTGAGCTGATACCTCGTTGATTGCCGCCACGTGCTAGCATCTGTAGGGCCGAATGGCGTCCAATATTAATGCCATAGGAAAGATTGGAGGAATTGCTATTTCAGCTTTAGCTTCCCACAAGGACTTTGTTGCCTTTTGCGTCGACCACTTGCATAATTCACATACGGTGCTTCCCATACATAGATACAGTTATTCGAATAGGCATTTTGTGGGGTATTTATTGACCATCATATTCATTTAAGCGTGGATTATGAATATATCGAACACAGTTCAAAGTGGCTTGTTAAACATTTTGTCTTTGGTATTTGAGACAATATGCACCTTTCACCGTTAAGCAGGGATATAGAAGCAAGGTTGAATGATTCATAGCTTTCAAGCATGTCATAGACTTAAGCCGCAATATAAGATTATCGTAGTTGTAACTTACTAGCCATACATTTGCATAAGTCACCATTAGCTATTTTATTGATGATTTATACCATACATATTGCAATTACAACCATGTAATCTTTTATTGCTTTATTCATTGATGCGCTGTCATTCTGATGCAATTTGTAGAACCAACAATGTGCTCGATTTACCTTCCCATAGGTTTTGTGATTTTGGACAGTAAATATAGATAGCTTACACGACAACCTGCATTGAGTGTGCTTCTGTAATGGATTTGCATAGGTCGCCCAGAGCAGACAGCATCTGGCATGTGAAATGCGCTCGTACTTGATCTTAGATCATCTTATCCATAGCTCAAGATGGTGTTTCGGTTTTATAGCTAAGCCATAGCGGCTTACATTCTAAAGAGCCATATTAAATGGCAGCCGTACCAAAGTTGTGAATGTTACGTTATATCTCAAGACGTAATAATAAGGAATACAGATAAAGAAACTGCTTTGGTTGTGACTTCAACCTGATTATGCAGTATCTGATGAAGCAATTCTACTTTATGACCATACTTTCCAAATAGCAAATAACACCCATTTAAGACGGTGTGTTACCTTATATATATATATATATATATATATATATATATATATATATATATATATATATATATATATATATATATATATATATATATATATATATATATATATATATATATATATATATATATCTATATATATATATATAAATATATATCCATATATATATATATATATATATATATATATATATATATATATATATATATATATAACACGTAGTGCACAGTGATTTTTTAACAATGTAAAAGGGCCATTTACTGCGACTTTCATCTTCAAATAATTTTAATGTAGCAAAGCGATTTAGGTAGACATGGGGCCGACTGTTATGACACATAAGTAAGCACCTCGAAGCCACAAAGTTGCACTGTCAACTTTATATCATAAACATCATCTGAACCCCAGACACTCCTACTGCTAGTTCAATAAAAGCCATATTATGGCATATAGTCTGTGCTATTATTGTCCAACACAACACAATAAAACATCGATAATGACGCAATAACTCGCTGAATCTGTCCTCCTGTCAAATTATATCATGTTCTCTTGATCCACATCAATGTATTAAAGCAGTATTGCTTGCTGCACTGCGGACTAAGCTTGGTAATAACACTACGCGTTGTCTTTAGTGTAATATTTACCTACCATTACCCCATAACAAGCCGTTCCATTATATAATGCTGCTTTGCTTACTTTGCTATCAAGATTTCAACAAGTCTTCTTGTTCCTTTCAGCGTCGTCTATTTTATAAAAGCAAAGGCATAAAGTGTGCCTACTCCTGCGACTTTGGAGTCCTAGCGCCAGCAGGGGCCAATGATATGCTCCAATATGCTTTGTGCTAGGCTGACATGCCAGAGATCTCATTACAACCGTAAAACATCAACCGATCGGAGGGTCTTGTGTCAGGAACCTCCAATAAATTGAAGCGCCATAACTTATATGGCAACCCTTTTTGGTGAAACGCGTGGATGAGAAGCAAACACTTGAATTCTACTAAAACTGGAAGATTTTAACTTTTATCACATATCAATATCGGTGACGATATCCTGCCTCCACTAGCACGAAACAACCCTCACATATATGTCTATGCAGGACGACGAAGAAGATATATAGATGGTATATATATATATATATATATATATATATATATATATATAGATATATATAGATATATATAGATAGATATATATATATATATATATATATATATATATATCTATATATATATATATATATATATATCTATATATATATATCTATAAGATATGTATATATATATATTTATATATATACATATAAATCCATATATATCTATATATCTGTATGTGCATATATTTCATATATCTATATATATATCTATATCTATATATATATCTATCTATATAGATATATATATCTACTCTATCTATATCTATATATAGATCTATATATAGAGATTCTATCTCTAGATTCTCTAGTCTCTCTCTATATCTCTCTATATATCTCTCTCTCTGGAGAGAGATTAGAGTCTCTCCCTCTATCTCTCTTTCTTTCTCTCTCTCTATCCTCTATTTTTTTTTCTCTCTCTCTGTCTCATATTCTCTCTCTCTCCTCCCTCCCCCTCTCTCTTTTCTTTGCCCCCCTCTCCCTCTCTCTATCTAGAGAGTCTCTATATGAGAATCTTTTTTTTTCTCTCTTCTCTGTCTCTCTAAAGAGAGAGAGAGAGAGGTCTCTCTCTCTCTAGATCTCTCTCTCTCTCTCTCTCTCTCTCTCTCTATCTCTCTCTCTCTCTCTCTCTCTCTCTCTCTCTCTCTCTAGATAGAGAGAGAGATAGAGAGAGAGAGAGATCTAGATCTCTCTATCTATCTCTATCTATATCTCTCTATCTATCTCTCTCTATATCTCTCTATATCTATCTCTCTCTATATCTATATATATCTCTATATATATATATATATATATATATATATATATGCGCCTGGTACAAGGGCGCATACTTATAGTGCCAGTTTGGGTAGAGTCCACTGACAATATTTCCTTCAGGCTTGTTTTATTCCGACAAATAAGCAAACAGGCTATACCTTTGTCCTCTTCGTGTATCCACTTCCTGGTACCCATCTAACCTCAAATGCAATGGAAGGAACCTTTGGCGTAAAAAGGCTTTGATAAAGCAATCTAGTTTACTCGAACTTACTAACTACACCATCATCGTAATTTGACTTCAACCTTAATGCCGCATGTGAATGTTGCAGTTTGAGAAACGAGCTGATAATAACGAAAAATAAAATAGATATTAATATATAAATCTGCAGTTAAACATGCAGTGTATTTGTATCCCTTTTATGGCGACGTTGAAAATGGGATAATCGATGATAATGGGTTCCCAGGAGACGGAATCACGCTTTAAATGACACATGGTGTACTCTCTAAGGCCAGATTTTACAGGAAAGGTGTACATATGCAGCGATATATACACCTAGCCTGGTCTCATGATTAGCGCATTGAAAGTGTCATTGAACGGCATAAAACCAGGGCATCTTTTTAGGAGGATCGTTGGCGAAGGAAACGGAGACAGAGAGAATGCGGTCTTTCAATTACAATATTTGTAACGGTGTGAATTTAGTATACCATATGTACTGATACCTTACGGTGCAGAATATGATTTGAATTTTGCGTGCCCAAACGATATTTGGAAACAATGCCTCTGTTGAAACGCTTTCGTCTTGTGGTGCGTTGACTGTGTTGGATATTCATATATGCAAATCGGAAGCTATGTCGGCTGAGATGTTTAAAAAGCTGATGGATCCCATCGTATGCATTGTCGAATAAGAAGTCCGTTCAATTCGCATATTCGCTTAAATGCCGAAATGACCGATTATATTCATACACATTACTCAACAAAGAATGGTAACCGGCCCAAATATTAGATCAATGACTTTCTATTATGTAATTCGTCATTATTATGTTCACCAACTAGCATAGTTAAGGGATGATTACATACATAGAAAGCATCACATACATAGAAAGTAAGTGTGATAGCGCCTGATTCCAGGAAATAATCCTGCTTAAAGGCGCTTAAATAGGCAGTTAATCGTTATAGCACCGACTAAAAAGAAATGTCCTCAGATTGGATTTAAGCGTATTCTATCGAGGAACGGCATTAGGAAGAGCGTTCCACAAACTGGGTGCGGCATTACTAAAAACGTAAAATGTATGTACATATTCGCAGAAAGACTGGAGCTGATAGTGATTATATTAAATGCTGAAATGGAAGCACCGCTGCGTTGAGCACCAAAAATCTCACTGTAGGGTGTTTCCCTTTACGTAACTTCGCGGTGAGATTAATCGTCTAGCGTTAATTTGGAAAGCAGAGCTAGTCTGCTATCGACATATAGCAATGCAGTTACCTGTGGAATACTGCTGATGTTGGTTAATCCTGATCACAGAATAAGATGCGACCTTATTAACCGTAAAATCTCACATCTATTTCTGATTTAAAGTTGCTCAAAGGTCACCACCGAAGATCTGCGTTATTTGTGCGTTATTCTAAAGTATGCTGTCATTTCATTCGATATGTCCGTTAACAATGAATATTTCATGATGATTCTCGTCGTTGACGATGCTTATATATGACTTATGGAAGACGCCGCTCGTCGATATTTTTGGGACATGGAATTAAATACCTGCAAGCGCCACGTACAGTATTATTAAGGCCTCATCGATCTTAGCTTAATTTGGTTACGCAGTATTAGAGCCCGACCACTACGTGATAAATGAAATAAGTACCCAATATGATTACAGCAGAAGGCGCGGAGCAAGAACGGTTTGAACTACCGATCTAAAATAACGAAATTGCTCATCGACCAGCAATTCACTCAACATACACCTTGCTATCAGTCAGATCCTTGCTTTTGTTAGCCGTTTTATAAAGGCACTGTTGTTATTAGGTAAAATGACTGTCCTGCCTACCACACTGGCCTCTCGGCAAACATTTATCCCCGAATATTTGCGTGTTCTCCTCAATGTTGACTGACAAATGATTCTCATCAGCCGAACAAAACTGCTGTATCTCATTGATTCCCATAAGAACATATATTCAATATTGAACTACGCCATTTGGAAGAATGATTTGATATTTGTCCCTGATCTTAACGCCAAAGAATTTTTGGGTACGAGATTGTGGCTTTCTTGAACCCAAGAGACCGATGCAACAGGTGGACGGACAATGCATATGGTTGCTCGGTAAAACATACAGATTGTGCAATAGATTAAGCGCCTCGCTCATTCATTATCAGAACTGTCTAGGTTTCTAGCAAGCATATCATGCATTATATCAGCATGCATTTGATGCAAACATAGACAGTGTATGTTTATGTAATCTTAGAATCCTTGAGCGCTCATGGTGGGCGGATGTCCCGGGCTGAGCCGGTCTGTAGCGATTTTGTATCGGACCAATTCGATGTTCCATCGTGCTTCCCATTGTAACACAAAGAAAAAGATTAGTCTACATAACAGCTCTAGCGGTTATAGCATATAAGGGACACACGCATATATATACCGCACTTATATGGTCGGCAACTGCTACTTTTCTGAAACGGTTGTCACCCCAAGTGACAAACTGTTACATTGCACACCAGTGAATTTGGACTAAAGAGACACGCAATGAAATTTCAATTTAATACTATATAATAGCAGTCATTAAATTTTTCTCCTAAGTGTAAAATAAGCACACACCAGTGAGGATGACGTATAAGTCATGTTGCTGCATGGAATATAGATTTGGGTTTATTATCGTTCTTTGATTAACAATCGACTGTTCAGCATAACCTGGTATATTTCGCCGCTGAGTAATACCGACTGAACGGAAAAAACAGAACAAATCGTCCCATTAATTACATCAATACTCTGAGTTATGTTGCCAAAATAATATCAGACCAACCCCCCCACCCCCCACTCGTCCTTAGAGCAATGAATAAGGCTATGGTTCGACAATTCTCAATATTTCAAATAAGATATGCAAATGGACAATGACATATAACATGTTTAATTGAGCCCGTTACTTTATGGTTACCATAATAAATGGACCTTGACTTCTATCATTATGAAAACATCAATTAGCAAGTAACTGGAGCAGCATTTACGATCCTTCATTATGCTGTACGCATCTTTATCATATCCTCAAAGGGAAATAACACCCTAGTGCCGGATATGCAGACAATGGTTTGTATTTCCGAACTTGTCCTTCTGGAAGGCGAGGTGTGGCCTACTATGGGATTTCATGCTATAACCGCCAAGAATCTACCCTCTTAGTCGTCAGGAAAAGGCAAGCGGATATCCGCTGAGCAATAGATCACACTCTTATGGAACGTAACTTTTGGACAATTCTGAACAGCTTTCTATCAGTGGATTGACCATAAAGCATTGTAATAGTACAAAGCTGTGAATGCTATGGCTGTAAGTTATTAAAACCGAATAGGGTGAATGAGGGTGAGCTTTTAGAACATGACTGTGCAAAGAGTCGAAGAGTAGCCCTGGCACTTTCATTTTGTAATCATTTGCCATTAATTGCTCTCTGAATGGGAGAGTTATGTAACGTTGTTCAATATACTCGGTGGATGCATTCAACTGTTGATCAAATCAAAATCTGTCGAATACATAGAATCATGCCAGGTATAAATCGCTTGTTAGATTGCTACAAACCTCAAAATGACTCTACAACGAGGAAACATTGAATTAGCTTTGTCCACGGACTATTATAGGGTTCTTTTCAGTGTGTGATGCTATGTGGGTAGTCTGTTGGATCACCATTTATCGAATCTATAGGGCCAGTAATGAATAGATTGTTCGATTGTTTTCCGGGTTGAATGCGTTTGACAGACAAGAAGTGAGGGAAGTCATTGTGCAAAACAATAGCAAAATTGGTAAGGTGCTCGATCCGTAGTTCGTTGCTATTGGCGAGTTGTTCGCTGCTTAGAATCAATTCATGAACCCTCTTTATGTGACTGATGACATAAATAGTCATATCAAGTAGATGAGGAGGGACGAGAATGTGCAATGCATCTCGACGGTCAATTAAATGATTTTTACAAATTATATTGCAAAGCATATGTTTTGTGGAAAGGATGGATGGCTAGCGACGGAAGACTTAATACTTGCAGCTAATACACACCCTAATTAAAGTGTTTCCTTTCTACAGAATAGAAAGGACAGAAAATTTTTGCTTGTAATTGCTCATTGCTACGGTAAAACGGTAAAAGTTGCATACAAAGAATACAAATTCGACCTTAAAAAATACGGCATATTATTGTCAAGCTATCACACAGCTGCTGTGTAAAAACCGGTGTACTTTGGGGCTTTTCTAACACAAAGATCTGCCGTAAAATTACGGAAACAATATAGGGGCCCTTGTAGATGTAAGACTATTTTGTGCAGCCTAATTTTTAGTGGTTCAGGCAGCGAATACGGTGTCCCAATGCCTTGTATGAAACGTATCTAAATACACTCATATATATCAAAATAGCAACAGTGGCGTATAACACATAATTGTGGCGATATATCTCTTTCAAACCATCTGTTATTGTCATCCACGCACCGCACACAGTCAGGCTTGCTCGCAGCGGTGGTGTTGCAGCATATGTGAGCTTGTAACAGAGACATAATCTGATGCCCGCAAATCTTACTCTTAATTTCATTTGTAATTTCGCAGCGTCGCACCCGTTGATCGAATATAAATAAAACCTCACCTTAAAACCAGCCAGGCTTTGTAAATGGCGATTCTCTCCAATCATCAGAATAAACAATGACAGCCCTTTTGATATATCATAGTGGTCTGCTTTAGAGAAGGCGTGTTAGATAAGAGTTCAAACAAAGGGCGAATCTATGCCTACATAAGACATATGAACATAGTGAATGCAAAACTTTGATTGTTTATATCAATGAAATGAAGAAAATTAGGCCTTTGCTGTACAAATATATGAAATCACGCTAACAGTCGTTGCTGAATTCTTCTGCACAGTGGTTGCTTAGCTAGGTTCGATTTAAAAACATCTTCTATCTCGTTAAACAGTTGGAGGTTTTTCCTTGTTATATGTTACATCACACATATATGGCGCATCCAACAATGAGGTTTTTGTTTAATAGCGTTGTGATTAAAAATATCGGTTGTGTGATAAGTTTGTTCTCAGAATGATGGTACTTTGTTAGGTTTTTGCATATATCATAGCTTCATATTATGTTTGTCATTTCAAACACTGGTGATAATGTCATGTAATGAGGATTTCTCCGGAGCGTGTCTATCAGTCTGCGTGGAACGTGGATGTCTGCCATACAGCGTGTCATCATTCTGCGTGGATTACCGCTGTCTGCTTACATGTGTTGAGCTGATACCTCGTTGATTGCCGCCACGTGCTAGCATCTGTAGGGCCGAATGGCGTCCAATATTAATGCCATAGGAAAGATTGGAGGAATTGCTATTTCAGCTTTACTGTAGCAAAGCGATTTAGGTAGACATGGGGCCGACTGTTATGACACATAAGTAAGCACCTCGAAGCCACAAAGTTGCACTGTCAACTTTATATCATAAACATCATCTGAACCCCAGACACGCCTACTGCTAGTTCAATAAAAGCCATATTATGGCATATAGTCTGTGTCATTATTGTCCAACACAACACAAATAAACATCGATAATGACGCAATAACTCGCTGAATCTGTCCTCCTGTCAAATATATCATGTGCACGCTCTTGATCAACATCAATGTATTTAGTGGAATAATCAAGTATTATGCAGTGTTGCTTGATCCTCTTTACTGCGGACTAAGCTTGGTAGTATTGCACTGCACTGC
The DNA here is from genome assembly GCA_034190875.2 of Urechis unicinctus. Taxonomy (NCBI): domain Eukaryota; kingdom Metazoa; phylum Annelida; class Polychaeta; order Xenopneusta; family Urechidae; genus Urechis; species Urechis unicinctus. The sequence goes on along the minus strand of CM067349.1, from coordinate 42,000,511 downwards.
GTACTAAAAGCTGTAACTAGTGTAATCTTTACCTACCCATTACCCCATATAAAGCCGTTCCATTATATAATGCTGCTTTGCTTACTTTGCTTTCAAGATTTCAACAAGTCTTCTTGTTCCTTTCAGCGTCGTCTATTTTATAATAGCAAAGGCATAAAGTGTGCCTACTCCTGCGACTTTGGAGTCCTAGCGCCAGCAGGGGCCAATAATATGTTCCAATATGCTTTGTGCTAGGCTGACATGCCAGATATCTCATTACAACCGTCAAACATCACCTATCAAGGGTCTTGTGTCAGGAACCTCCAATAAATCTTAGAGGCGCCATTGTGACTATAGCATTTGTTCAGGCCATACGCTTGGTGATGATGCAACATTTTTGCCAATGTATGTTTCGTGGATGAGAAGCTGACATGCCACTTGAATTCTACCGTCATGACTGGGCGGATTTTTCTTGTGTCAGGAACCTCCATATAGGTGACGATCCATGAATTATATGGCAAACTATCTTTTTGGTGAAACGTTTATCACATATTAAAGAAAAGACTTGATATTCTATATATATATTTAAGATTTATATACGTTTATCACATATAATAGATATTGACGATATATAAATATATAATATATATCAGATAAGGGATACATATATATATATATATTCATATTTATGGAGAATATATACAGAATATAAATATATATAGATAGATATATAGTGATATAATAGCATATATCTGCAACCAGATATATATATAGAATGAAAGATCTGATATCATATATAGATATCTATATATATCTATATATATTATAGTCTCTATATATATCTATCTCCTATATATATCTATATCTAGATATATCTCTATATATCTCTCTCTCTAATATAGAGATCTCTATCTATCTCTCTCTCTCTATCTCTCTCTCTCTATATCTCTATCTCGATATAGATATATATATATCTATATATATATAGTATATATCCCTATCTATATCCTAAATAATATATCTATCCCTCTCTATGCGCCTGGTACACATAGTGCCAATTTGGGTAGAATCCACTGACAATATTTCCTTCAGGCTTGTTTTATTCCGACAAATAAGCAAACAGGCTATACCTTTGTCCGTCTTCGTGTATCCACTTCCTGGTACCCATCTAACCTCAAATGCAAAGGAAGGATCCTTTGGCGTTAAAAGGCTTTGATAAATCAATCTAGTTTACTCGAACTTACTAACTACACCATCATCGTAATTTGACTTCAACCTTAATGCCGCATGTGAATGTTGCAGTTAGAGAAACGAGCTGATAATAACGAAAAATAAAATAGATATTAATATATAAATCTGCAGTTAAACATGCATTGTATTTGTATCCCTTTTATGGCGTCGTTGAAAATGGGATCATCGATGATAATGGTTTCCCAGGAGACGGGATCACGCTTTAAATGACACATGGTGTACCCTCTAAGGCCAGATTTTACAGGAAAGGTGTACATATGCAGCAATATATACACCTAGCCTGGTCTCATGATTAGCGCATTGAAAGTGTCATTGAACGGCATAAAACCAGGGCATCTTTTTAGGAGGATCAATAGCGAAGGAAACGGAGACAGAGAGAATGCGGTCATTCAATTACAATATTTGTAACGGTGTGAATTTACACCATATGTACTGATACCTTATGTACTGATACCTTACGGTGCAGAATATGATTTGAATTTTGCGTGCCCAAACGATATTTGGAAACAATGCCTCTGATGCAACGCTTTCGTCTTGTGGTGCGTTGACTGTGTTGGATATTCATATATGCAAATCGGAAGCTATGTCGGCTGAGATGTACAAAAAGCTGATGGATCCCATCGTATGCATTGTCGAATAAGAAGTCCGTTCATTCGCATATCCGCTTAAATGCCGAAATGACCGATTATATTCATACACATTACTCAACAAAGAATGGTAACCGGCCCAAATATTGGATCAACTAGCACAGTTAAGGGATGATTACATACATAGAAAGCATCACATGCATAGAAAGTAAGTGTGATAGCGCCTGATTCCAGGAAATAATCCTGCTTAAAGGTGCTTAAATAGGCAGTTAATCGTTATAGCACCGACTAAAAAGCAATGTCCTCAGATTGGATTTAAGCGTATTTTATCGAGGAACGGCATTAGGAAGAGCGTTCCACAAACTGGGTGCGGCATTACTAAAAACGTAAAATGTATGTACATATTCGCAGAAAGACCGGAGCTGATAGTGATTATATTAAATGCTGAAATGGAAGCACCGCTGCGTTGAGCACCAAAAATCTCACTGTAGGGTGTTTCCCTTTACGTAACTTCGCGGTGAGATTAATCGTCTGCGTTAATTTGGAAAGCAGAGCTAGTCTGCTATCGACATATAGCAATGCAGTTACCTGTAGAATACTGCTGATGTTGGTTAATCCTAATCACAGAATAAGATGCGACCTTATTAACCGTAAAATCTCACATCTATTTCTGATTTAAAGTTGCTCAAAGGTCACCACCGAAGATCTGCGTTATTTGTGCGTTATTCTAAAGTATGCTGTCATTTCATTCGATACGTCTGTTAACAATGCATATTCTCGTCGTTGACGATGCTTATATATGACTTATGGAAGACGCCGCTCGTCGATATTTTTGGGACATGGAATTAAATACCTGCAAGCGCCACGTACAGTATTTTTAAGGCCTCATCGATCTTAGCTTAATTTGGTTACGCAGTATTAGAGCCCGACTACTACGTGATAAATGAAATAAGTACCCAATATGATTACAGCAGAAGGCGCGGAGCAAGAACGGTTTGAACTACCGATCTAAAATAACGAAATTGCTCATCGACCAGCAATTCACTCAACATACACCTTGCTGTCGGTCAGATCCTTGCTTTTGTACGCCGCTTTATAAAGGCACTGTTGTTATTAGGTAAAATGACTGTCCTGCCTACCACACTGGCCTCTCGGCAAATATTTATCCCCGAATATTTGCGTGTTCTCCTCAATGTTGACTGACAAATGATTCTCATCAGCCGAACAAAACTGCTGTATCTCATTGATTCCCATAAGAACATATATTCAATATTGAACTACGCCATTTGGAAGAATGATTTGATATTTGTCCCTGATTTTAACGCCAAAGAATTTTTGGATACAAGATTGTGGCTTTCTTGAACCCAAGAGACCGATGCAACAGGTGGACAGACAATGCATATGGTTGCTCGGTAAAACATACAGATTGTGCAATAGATTAAGCACCTCGCTCATTCATTATCAGAACTGTCTAGGTTTCTAGCAAGCATATCATGCATTATATCAGCATGCATTTTATGCAAACATAGACAGTGTATGTTTATGTAATCTTAGAATCCTTGAGAGCTCATGGTGGGCGGATGTCCCGGGCTGAGCCGGTCTGTAGCGATTTTGTATCGGAGCAAATCGATTTTCCATCGTGCTTCCCATTGTAACACAAAGAAAAAGATTAGTCTACATAACTGCTCTAGCGGTTATAGCAAATAAGGGACACACGCATATATATACTGCACTTATATGGTCGGCCACTGCTACTTTTCTGAAACGGTTGTCACCCCAAGTGACAAACTGTTACATTGCACACCAGTGAATTTGGACTGAAGAGACACGCAATGAAATTTCAATTATATAATAGCAGTCATTAAATTTTTCTCCTAAGTGTAAAATAAGCACACACCAGTGAGGATGACGCAAGTGGTATAAGTCATGTTGCTGCATGGAATATAGATTTGGATTTATTATCGTTATTTGATTACCAATCGACTGTTCAGCATAACCTGGTATATTTCGCCGCTGAGTAATACCGAATGAACGGAAAAAAACAGAACAAATCGTCCCATTAATTACATCAATACTCTGAGTTATGTTGCCAAAATAATATCAGACCAACCCCCCCCCCCTCCCACCCCTCCTTAGAGCAATGAATAAGGCTATGTTTCGAAAATTCTCAATATTTCAAATAAGATATGCAAATGGACAATGACATATAACATGTTTAATTGAGCCCGTTACTTTATGGTTACCATAATAAATGGACCTTGACTTCTATCATTATGAAAACATCAATTAGCAAGTAACCGGAGCAGCATTTTCGATCCTTCATTATGCTGTACGCATCTTTGTCATATCCTCAAAGGGAAATGCCACCCTAGTGCCGGATATGCAGACAATGGTTTGTATTTCCGAACTTGTCCTTCTGGAAGGCGAGGTGTGGCCTACTATGGGATTTTCATGCTATAACCGCCAAGAATCTACCCTCTTAGTCGTCAGGAAAAGGCAAGCGGATATCCGCTGAGCAATAGATCACACTCTTATGGAACGTAACTTTTGGACAATTCTGAACAGTTTTCTATCAGTGGATCGACCATAAAGCATTGTAATAGTACAAAGCTGTGAATGCTATGGCTGTAAGTTATTAAAACCGAATAGGGTGAATAAGGGTGATATATATCAAAATAGCAACGTTTAGTTTGTGTTGAGCAGTTGTATAAAAGCTAACGTATCTGTCTTAGAACGCCCGAATTTGCTTCAACAGAGCTTTCTTTGTCGATACGGCAAACGTTGAAACCCGATAAACCAGTCTAGTTACTTAAGTGCATTTATTGTTACTAACCATCCAAATCACTCTACACAAGCAAATATTGCATTAGTTTTGCTTCGACGAAGCCACAGAGAGCAATGCATTTGTAATTTCGTCCTGCAAGCTGTTTTAAAGAGATAAGTCTCTGCAGCCCAGCATAAAACGCCTATTGTATGGTTAATGACACGTAGGTTGCGCTGACCAATAACTCCACTTGCTTTCAACCATTCCGGTCGGGACATTATTACGGTCATAAACATCGAAACTTATTTGATAGGGCAAGAGTACGAGCACTAGAGGTTTTATCCAACCCACACCTATACAAATTGTATTCAGTTTACAGTTGTGTATGGCTGTCATTGTAATATAATGTCCCTATCCTGCTGTTCGTAATGGTCATGACACATGAAAGAGCATAACACCAGAACACTACTTCTGCATTTCAAGGGTCATGTACTTGTAGCGTAAATACTTATCTGCTTGCTTTCTGCTCGCTGTCCTCGAAGATACTTATATATAGAGCAGCACGTCGCGGTAATTGTAATGATATATACAACTTCTAGGTGATGTATATAATTCGTTCCTGATGTCGTTCTGCATTGAACTAGATCATACATGCATGGTATGCAATGACCAGCAAAGAGACCTTAGCTTTTTCACTTTATCCTACAACTACTTGCAAATGACATTCCCCTGCATATAGTTACCGTAGTTTTTCGGTTTAATGCACGCATCAGTTGCGCAAAATGTCATACTCGGTGGTATAACTTAATATCCGTTAGGAAAAACTGGAATTCTGCAGGCATATGGCAGGCAAAACACATTAACTAATCGTGATAACAGACGATAGCTTGATATGAGGTCATAATAATCAAGACAGCTGCACAAGAGAGTCGAATATTTTAATTGGTTTGCAAAGGTCATAGAGGTTTGTAAATGAAATACAAGATTTGCTTATTGCTTCATAATGCTAGTAAGTTGCAGGGAGCCTGTTGTCAGCGCTCGCCCCCAGTAAAGGGTTAAGTGAAGCAAAGTCATTTGTCAAATGAATCCCGAAACATTAAATCTTTTGATTGTAGTTTGTTTGGCGCGTAAACGTACCACATTTAACGGCTTAACTCGTCAAAATATTGCCATCATATTATGAGAATTGTACATTATTCAACCCAAACTAAGCGGAAGGCCATCTGAATATCTTACGACGATCCAAAAAAGAATTACTCAGCGACTGACTCTCTCATATGACTATCATATCATATAACAAATACTGCTTCCATTCATCATTATGAGAACGATAATTGGCGGCAATTTTTTAATCCCTAACATTGTACAAATGCGTTGCGTTTGCATATTAAATACATTTATTCACCTATGTGTCACTGAAATGCTTTGGATCTGCCGTTATCTTAGAGGATTCTGATATGTGCGACATAAGTGCGTTAAAAAGAATGTTGCAGAAAAATATTTTGTGCATTTAGCAGGGACATAGGGCACCATGCTCATAAATATAATCAAGCATGTAAACAATTATTTATATTAGAATGCAGCTGGCTTTTGTCAATAGTTTTGATTACACAACATTGGTTCAGAATGCTTTCATAAAGGCGGATATTACGACCAACAATTATTTTTGCGACCTTACTGTAAACAGTTGCGTGCAAAGGTCATCGCCTCGGATCAAAGCGCCAATTGAAGTTACATTACTCATTTGGCAAAGAAGCCACAGTGCATATACATTGCTGGTTTTTATCACTGGCTATCGGGAGAGCGTTTCAAAATGTCAGGTATGGGTCTGTAAATGTGATGTAGGTAATATTGATATCAAAACTAAATACTGTGAAAACGGACACGCTAAATAAAACACATTGTGCGGAAAAACTATAGCGAAAGACAGCCAAGCTGCAGCAGAGTCACAATAATTTGATGCATATTGCAATGCATCATGCAAATGACAACATGTAAGCGCTGGCATTAACAGCAACATAATATGGTCCATGAATGGTCCCATCATTTTCAAATTTTGGTTTATGATCGTCCAGAGAATGCTGCACATCAATGAAACGTGTATGATTTTATCAGCATAAATGTATCTCGCTTTACCTGCAGAGAGGGCGATATGCAAAACCAGCCGCGAAAAACATGCGCCCATATGACGGACGTTGACAGTACAATCTAACCCTTACAAGGTTACATATCAATAGATTAGGCCGAATATTTAGCCCAACAAAGAGGCCTCGGTGGCCTCTGAATCGGCGAAATGCATATATACCAACACATGTTGACCATATTTGCATTTAACTCTGAATGGTGGATTTGCTATTAACGTCAACTCTCATTTCAGTGTGTGGCATTCCTAATTTTTTTTTCAGCGGTATTTCAAAAGTCAAGAGCTAATGTTTGACTTCCTATCTGCCTCAACTTTATTGCTATTTTTGAATCCGTGGATGTTTAGCTATCTTTTGTACTTATTGGGACAAGTGGGGACGTAGGTTGAGCATCCTGGCATGCAGTCGCAAAATAAGGTGTCGCTAATTGCTTTAACATGACGGAAGGTGATTCGTCGTTATGTAAGTGCTATCATAAGTATTATACTCTAATGATAAGAACTGTACATATGAGCGATGTATTGTTTGCTGCAATCTCGCTGAACGATATGAAGTTAAGAAAGGGACTATTTGTTTGTAACTTCCTGATAGAGGATGTGACAAACATCGTATTTATCTCGATGCGAAACATCTACATTGCAAAAATTAACACGTGCAAAGACTACATTGTAAACGTGGCTGAATGATTTGTTGCATTGTTAGGCTGCACACATCATACCGATCATGTCATGCAAAACGTGCAGAAAACATATACATCGACTTGTATTGCCTCCAGGGTGTAGTATTTTGCATCCTGTACTAATTGCCACGGGACTAGGTCACTTAGCCACGACCTGTGGTCTGTTTATCTGAATTGTGAATGTCCACTTAATATTCGCAGATTGAATGTCATCTAAATATTAACAATGTAATCTGCTGTGTATTCAGTTTAGGGGTCGCTAAGAATACGGGATCAACTTGTTGCACATGTGCTCGCCTTTTAATGTGATAGTGAACGGTCGCACAGCATCAATGACCCTTTCAGGCAGCCTCAATAGCTACGCTTTTGTCTTTGACACCAGCATGAAACGTCCGAATAACGTATAGCGCAATGCAAAGGTGTATAAATCGATCGGTTCTAGTGGAGCTAGATCATAGCAGCTAGACGTTCTCAACAACAGTAAAAATATGTCATATTTATACCAATGAATGGCATCATTTAATGACATAAGTTTGACAGACTGCAGTGCCATAATATCATGCATCTGTTGTGTACAAATCTATAGTGTTTAATTTGACATCAACCATGTCAAATATGTAACCAGATGCGGTTGAAATATAGCACGCGTGGCATATTTGCAGTGCAACGCTTCTGGGACATCTCCCGTTCTACTTACTATGCAGGTCGTTGTTGAGGTGGCCAGGTGGCTCATTGGGGAACATCAAGTAGAGCATGCAGTAGCTGGTTTTGTACTACATTGCTACAACAACATAGGCACAATTTTCGTAGAATGTTTCACAACATTGGTTTAAAAACACTATGAACATCCCACTCTGCCCACCACAAACCCCCAGCTGTCCTTCCCGCTCCACCCGTACAAGACGTCCGCCAGCCTAACTGAGGACACTAGAAATCACAGTTTGTCTCTCGAATGTGATCCAGGCTACACAATGTCCCTGTCAGGTACTGGCATCAACCCCTCACTCAAGTTCCTCCCCAAGGAAAGAAAACCATTAACAGCAACAGAATGATGCACTGCTTGGGACGTTGATCCTGTTAAAGCCCACAGTTTTGCAGTTTATAATAAGGAATTATCATTATTCCAGGATATCAACGGCTAGTTTGTAGATATGTGATTCCACAGACCATCAACTATTGCACAAAGGTTTGTAATGCTGGCGACTAGTCGTCTGCGCGTATGCAAGACGTATGCAGTAGTTGTACTTATATGCAACCTGAATGAAGTTATTCCCCGGCTTATTTTGGGAGCATAGTGCCAGATTGCTTTGAGAAAAATACAGTTTGACAATTTCTCAGCAGAACATGGCCAGAAATATCATTTACAAACCTAATTCCATAAATAACGGTGGAATGACATGTCAATAATTTGACTGAAGGGCAAACAATTACTGCGCAAGCAATATCGCACAAGCAGCAGAAATTAGCCATGTAATGACAAATATTACATAGGCTTGGTAGTAAGCAATCGGCAATGCGTTCAGGGCAATAATAACGGTGCCTAAAGGCTGTTGTAGCTTATATATATATATTCTGATTCACCTGTTTGCTGCATAAGGTTCGCCAGTCAATTTGTGACACGACTGATGTTTGTACATTGCATGTTCGTTTTTATTGACTGCATAGCATACTTGTCGTCAGCAGGATGCTGCGTTTGTGCTCAGATATTTGAAATTGTGCCGAATATTTTCTTACGTCTGCTATTGATTGCCCGAAGATGAGAGAAGGAATGGGAAATAATCGCCATCGATTCGGGACAATTGTGTGGTCTGTTTTGTGACCTTGGTGTCAGTAGAGGTGGGTCAGCACGCATTGTATGGACTGTGCTCTGTGTTTTTGGCGTGTATCCATACATTATCCTGTCAGATAAAAGCAACAACGACCGTAATGAACATGACTAATCCAGATGGATCGAAGGTTAAAGCTACAAATTACTAACATTCATGATTGTTATACATTTTTCCTTGTTTCCTTTAAATGCGGGTGTTTGTGTCGCTATGGCGTCATTGGTGAGTCGTGCAGTGTTCGAGTTTGTTCATATAGTGGCTGCAAATGAAATAGCGGTTTGTTATAGACAGCCCAACACACAAGTCGAATTTGATTTAATATATCATTTCAGGATCCTGTAACAATTTGCATTGATTAAATTTCTACACAGAGAAGGGTCAACTCGTCCATAAAGGACACATTAACTTTGCAGAGGCAAAGTATTTTAGTTATGTTTTCCATATTTTGGGCTAGATGTACCGGTTTCAAAATTATAACGGGATAAAGCCTCAAGGTCAGACTTGAATAACACATACACTTATTACCTGGTATACATAGATTAAGCACACATATTCATTGGACCCATAATGGCCTATCTATACGTCATGGTCCGGCTTTTATCAATAAGGGATTATTATACGGATACTTATTAACCATAGTTGGTGTGGTTTTTAAACAATATATACTAACTGAGCTGAGCACAACTAATAACTTGCCTGACGTGGAGGGACGTCGTTCAAAAGAACGTGGCGCCGATGCTTGACAATATCTAGATTTGAATACTAGGCGACAGAATTGGTGCAACCACGACGATGCATTCTTCACATGTTATCACTTCTCATAAATGATTGATCGCGTAATTTTGCAACTTTGTGTGGCAATGACACATAATAGGACATTGATCTGAGGGTATTTACAGTTGCAAGAAAAGACCGGCTAGCTCAATAGCGTCACATCAATGCCGAACTGATTTCAGGAAACAGCATTTATCAATAAATATTGCATGACAAAACTCTTTTGATATGGCACCGAGTCATATTCAGTTCAGCGTGCCGAGTATAATTAAACCGTCAACATGGCAGCCAGTTCTTGGATGATGCATAGATGGTTCATACAGTTAGTACCAATGATACCTTGAAATGCTTTGGATGAATTGGACTTATGTTAGCAATAATTTGTATGATAATCGACGAGTTAAACAATTAATACTAGTATCTTTTAGAGTATCAATAACGCAGATATACACCTACAGTGCATATCTTAACATATTGAAACCATGCTCGATGGCGCCTATGGACAACACAAATGAGTGAGGTTATTTAAGGTTTCTGAATTGTTTCAAGACTGACTTCAGCGTTGCTCAGTCAATGCTCCTCAAATAGAAATCTCTGTTTGGGGAAAGCGCTTATGTTGGCATCGATGAGATATGGTGCGGTGCTAGTAGTATTATTTGTTCATGGTGCATTGTTTGTATGTAAGAAAATAAGTATTTATCGTAAGCCACTGCTAGTAGTTTAAATGAACGGGTTTTGCACACCTTAATAATGCCGCATATTATCGTCAAGCCTTAACACAGATGCAGTGTAAAAACTTAATGTCCGGTGTACTTTGGGGCTTTTCCTACAAGACTATCTGCCATAAAATTACGGCAGCAATATAAGGGTCATTGTAGATGTTAGATTATTTAGTGCAGCTTCATTTTTAGCATTGTTTCTCAGCGGCTATGTAATAATAGCAATGTTTATTCGATTTCACTCTTAGTGTTATCGATATCACCTTCCGATCGTATAATATGGTAAGGACAATCTCATAACGCCTCGGTTAATAGTTCAAGGTCGTTTTCTTACCTGTTGCATGAGTGATATGGCCACCTCTCAGAAAAAGTGTCTGCTTCGAAATCACGCCAACAACCTTAGGAAGACCTTGATCATTTTCACACTGAACATTGAGCGTCGATAGTCATGTATTCAGAGTAGAATCTTTTAAAAGGTGTTCGTCAAAGTAACCATCGGCTTGAGAAACCACTCTACCGATTATTATACGTCGTTCAGGCAGCGAACACGGTGTCCAAAAGTCATGTATAGAAAGTATTTAAATACACTCAGATATATTAAAGGAGCAATGTTTAGTGTGTGTTGAGTGGTTGTTTCAAAGGTAACGTATCTGTGCTGTAAGTATATGGTTGCTTCAATTATACTGCATGTAATCGTGCAACTTTATTAGGGTTTGATACCCAACACTGCCTGCGTACGTGATATCAATCTCCCCCATGAATAAAACAGCTGTCATTATGTGGTTGTCGCAGAAAATTAATGGAATGTCAGCAACATATGTGACTAATAGTTCATTCGATTTCTCGAATTAGGGAAAAGTTTAACAAAACTTGCCTAATAATTGCAGATTGCAAAGTATCTAACGCTTTATTTCAGGCTTGCATGTCTGATTCAGTATGTCATTTGTTGCGGCAGGAGCATCAGCAGCAACAGCAGCAGCAAATGAATGACCAATCGCATGGACGCATCCAAAAGCACACAGACAGAAGCGTAGTTCAACCTCAAAGCATTTTCAAAAACACGCTCTACAGCATTTTGAACACAAAACGGGTGCATAAAGGATTCGCCACAAACCAATGGCGCAAGCAAACCTTGAGGTGATTGTGTAACCTAAACAAAGTTGTTTGGACAATGCTCGTAGCTGTAAGAGTTTATATATCTGTCAGCAAGTGTGGACTTCAAGAAAACTCTCTTGGGCTTATAGGATAAGGCACATATCTCTTGACTCTTCGAATTAACATATATAATAATCTTTTATACATCTGTACTAGCACGTGGTTTTGTCGAAGGCAAGTATTTTAATTTCAATAGCACATTAAACCGAGAACCAACATAATATTTAATATTTTAGCCTACATACACTATAGTATATTGTGTTTATGATTGTGATAGACGATTTAGTTACTCATATTTCAATACTCATTTGCGTGAGAGCTGTCTTGATGCGCCATCAAAATATCAATGACTGCTTGTTATACAGTGGGTCCTGTTACAGAATGGATGACACAATAATAGGACTAGAACGATTCTCATGTGTTTGGGGTTGAACAAAACATTGAGTAGAATTAGCCCAGTTACTGACCATATAGGTAGATTGTAACGAATATAAGCTAATGTAATAAGTGAGTTAAATTAACCGTAAGATTGTCTGCAGTCCTGCATATAATGTACAATTTCATGACTATCAATATCTAATATTCCGATTTTTGCAGGTCATATAGTCCTTTCATATTTCGTCTATAAAACAAAAAACTTTCATCAGGCGGTTGTCTGAGGGAATTCAAGGAATGTCAGCAAAGTAGAAGTGACAAATGGTTAATTCAACTGCACGGAATTTGGCCTGTCAGAATGAGTGATGTCTCAATTCTGAGAAATCTGAAACACTATTGTATTTATTACCAAGGACAAAGCAGCCCAGCTCTTTGATGAATTATATCACTATGTTGCACACAATGTGTAGGCAAATACAGACCTTAAGTGGGTGAACATACTATTCGTCACTGTAGGTGAACGTATGTGTGCAATATGTACATAATATCACGTCATTAAATAATTGTTTGTTCCGTTCCGACGGGGTCCGATACAGCATGCAGAAAATTGCTTTATTGTTAACAATGCAATAGAACGACTTTTTGAATGCTTCCCTTATAACGGATACTATAACTGTTATAGTATTTACTCATATGACTAGTATAACAGCAGCTGTATATCATATCATGATGATGAAAGTTGCGAAAAGAGAATCCGAAATGACGCGACTATTATATATGCAAATATGTATTTGCTAATATTGTTCTTTACTAAGCTACGAATGCTAGGCAACGAATAAAGGTGTTTTCAAGCGCTCATATTTCAACATTTTGTCCAGAACTTGCGTTTTTCAGTCAACATATATTTGGGGAAGAAAAATGCACACTATTAATAGAGTTGCTTGTCGCGTTAGATATGCAAATACTGTGATGCTTTCTGTGCCGTTGTGTCTCATAGAACTGATCGTTTCATCGGCAGCTGGCTGTATTGAGCATGTGAGCGAACAAGATGGTCACGGATATTGCCATCTGCATACCTGTCCTCTCTACCTAGATGTCTAGACGGATCACATAACATAAGCGCCCATAAAACACTGTAATCATTGTTTTCTCTGCCACTGATTTGCCTTGTGAGCCAGGGTCGTTCCATTTGGCTGCAGCAAGTTCCGTGTGAATTTTTTTTTGACTTTTTTCATCCAACGTTTTAGTTTCGCAATTTCATGCAATGCCTAGTCTACGTCCCAGACTCCAGGGGTTCCGCTACGCTTCTCGCCTTAGAGTCTACGACAAAACAAAGTCATAAACTGGAGCGTGCGAATATACATAAGACACATTCGTTAATCTTCGTGACCAATCAACGCAATGGTTGTGACCAGGATTGACCTTAATTGCGCGTGTCACTCGTCCGGTAGGACAAGTTCTTCGGAACTTGTATAACTGACCAATGAGAGACAAGGAGTGACCGCGAGACACGGCTTGTGATTGGAGCAACCCAAATCTGGGATGCTCGTCCAGTTGAAAGACGCTATCCTACCCTAGACCTGATGGCGAGACTATTGAAGATCAGTAACATGTAAACAGCGCTCGCAGCCATCAGGCTAGGGGTCCTTGACAATGCAATGCCGTTCATATTACTATATTCAAGGAGCGAGATTTACGTTCAATATTCTGTTGGATCCAATCAGTCTGCGTTGCCTTCGCAAAATACAAAACACTGTACTTACATTACCTTCTGACTGTTCAAGTAATCCCTCACTCATAGCAAGTCCAAAATATGCCATTGTGTCAGCTGCTGCCTCCTTCGTGTATCGAGTTGGGTTTCTGTTAGCCATAAAACGTAACTATGCTGACCAATGATATGACGCTAAACTAAATGACTGTGTTTGACGGCATAATGTTCAGCAATAACGAGATCAGATGCTTGTCATGTTGTAGAATGTCATGTACTTAATGGTGAATGGAGCTACTAGCTGTCGAACTACTGTTGTTTTGATTATCCATATGAACAGTCGCACTTTACAAGGTAACACATCTGTGGACCGACACACCATTGAAATAGACGCACGAGCCGATAGACCATCTAAGGACTGGTCTGACCTCAGCCGTTAACTTTCGACCATGTACTAACCTTTGGTAACTTGTTACTTGTCGAATGGATGGTTATAAATGTGCCCAGGAGGATGTGACTGCTTTTTTGTTACTCAAGGGTCGCAATGAGTGCCTTTATGAGAGTGCAAAATTATGGCTATGAACGCTCTTAATAACGATTTAAGATAATGGATCAACTTTTGAATGCGATATCGTCTTCAGAATATATTGCATGTAATATAACGCCTGTGGCATTCTTACCTGCGTGGTTGAATGAATATATAAAGAAAATTGTAAGGTTGTAAAAAAATACGAAATATCTAAGTTGCAATTACTTACTTGTTGCATCCACTCATCGGCCATACATATGCACTTGTTGCCTGCTAACGTTCTTTTGATGATTAATGGTATACGTAGAACAACTTTCGCCAGCGGAGTTTATTGTGGTGCTAATAATATTCGGCAAATATACAAAGTGAATACAGTTTGGGACCTGTACAACACACCAACACCTGACATTTGTGCTTCTTTTTCGTAGTTTACATTTCGTGTTCAAAACATTAATTCAACGCGCCGTCACTGAGTCGTTGTTTTGGAAAAAGAAAGATTATCTTTTACCTAGATGTTGTTTTATTTACCAATACCTGCGGGAACCTTACACAACAACCTGTGTTGAGTATGCTTTCATATGTTATGCATGTAGGTCGCGAAGAGCGGACTGCTTCCGAAGTGTGAGATGCGTATCTGCATTATCATAGGCGGCCTTGCGCAAAATAAATGCATTTTCGTGAACGCAAGGTGTTGAGCATGTGGCTTGTGTATGATTTATCAACATATAACTTACCAATATTGTTATCCTTGCTCTGAAAATAAAGTCGCGCTGTATATTGCATCTTTGTCAGCCAAAAAGAGATATATTGACTGATGATATTACATTAGCGTCTCAATGATATGTGAGATATTGATGTTGTGTAAATCAGGATATTTTAACTAAGCTGGCTCTGGTTTGTTTAGTTGTATTGCTTTAGGAAGGTATTTCCCTACCTACAGGAACTAGAAGCCATATTTTAGCTACAATGTAGTTTGTTGTAAGTCTCAGTCAGGCCTGTTAAAATCGGTCGGTCATCTCTCATATGAAAAAGGTCATAGAAAAGAATGAAAGCCGATTACTGCTTATGATATATGAAAAGTCGCTGTTAATAACACGCATCACGGACGGACATGACCATGCTAAGTTGATCAATACGAGGATGTAAGGGTTAACTTAGTTTATATATAGTTGTTTTCCTTAAAGAGTCTAACAATGCTCTCATTAGAATGTCACAGTATAAACAAATAGTTTATAGCAAGCAATTAGTATATAGGCAATCCTAGAGAGCGTATTCGCGCCTTAACTCGACGTTTATATTCACACGCAAGCCGGGAGCTGCCCGATGTTTGTCGTTGCTTCTCGTTAAATAACATATACTTTCGGATACATTTGGGGGCTCGGATGCCTCGATTAAATAGAATACTTCATATCTTTGCTACAATAAGCAATAAGTCGAGGCTCGAGGCGTTTGACAGAACGTCCCATGTGCTTTTGTGAATATTAAGGAAGCGACATCTTGGTGTCGAAACGAAATTTTATTCAGTGGCTTGATAATGTCATGGATTGCCGAAACTAGGGGTACGCAATGTTGGTGCATTCTTAATATTCGCTTTTCACAAATTTGGCCAAATCTGGCAGGCGGCGATTACAGATAGTTGATTCCCTCCTGATTTCAAATTACATAATGCTTCTGCGCTAGCCACTTTTTTTGATTTTTCGGCAAGCCGCCTCAGAACCACAAAAGCAATTCAAAATTGAGAAATGCTTGATTCGTATATATGCCACTACTCTCATGGTCATGTATTAATTGCATAGACTGGGATCTATGGCATCTCTTCAAGATAGCAAGTACCCTCCATGATATCGAATGCAGTTAACAATTGACAAGAGGAGCAGATCGTTTAGCAACAAGTGGCTTAATGATCTGCGAGTGTCTTTACTGTTATTGAAAAACTGACCATGGATTGGCACAAGCACGCGGCACAGATTGCACACGGTCCTTTTCTGCCCAATAGTCTCAATGCCCCAGCACCACTTATATGTTTATGATTCTCAAGATGCACACGTTTCATCTTGCTTCACGCAAAAATAATGCAAACATTTGTTGTTGTAAAACATTAAGCAATAATCAGTAACTGGATGTTCCCGAGGTGTAACAGATTATTGCATGCCATATATACACAATACATAACGCTTTCTAGACTAGAGTTGGATAGAATTATCAGAAACGTAACAATTGCCTATTCCTTAGACCTGCTTCTTCTACGATGCATCAGATGTTTTTACAAATGAGAAAAACAGGCTGCTTTGATCATTTCTCTACTGATCTATCGTAATGGGTTGTCTTGTTTTCGGCACAGCTGAGTGCCATTCCTGATGATAATGATCAGGGTGATTTGCTGTGCCTCATTGCCTATGACAGTTGCTATGGAGACGGACATAAAAGTTATGCGTTGTTACCACGGAACAAATTAATACGAATACGAAAGGTGCTGGAAAAGGAAATAGCATCAACTCGAAACGTCTACATAATTGTGTGCAACGTAATATTATGGTCACTTCCGAATTTAAATCATAGGCAACAAAGAGAACGCAGTGTATAAGTTTACCTCACAAGCACTGCCATACAAAAGCAGCTATTCTTAGCCTCGGAAACAATATGCCTATTTGTCATAAATCTTGTCTTTCTTTCAAGAGAGTGGGACACTTTAGCCTCAATACAATTTGAAGCACAAAACCGAAAGCTATTATATTGACGCTTTCAATGTATCTGCTTTTATGTGTAGTCATATAAAACGTTTTGCATAAAAGACTGAAGTTCATATTAACATCCAACATAGTCATTATTGATACCCTTGACTTGCTGATGAGGAATATACAGCAGTGACAAAAGTACAAAATAACAATCCGATTGGAAAATGATATATTTTGTACCGATGTTTTGTATTCTTGTCGGCGGCATGCGTCTGCTATACGACCCAATGCTGCCCACACTGTAGTTATTACGTAGAACATCATTTCGCATTAGAATATAATGTTGAATATAATCATATTATGAATCTTTTCAAATAACGTCACGTTGTTCAAATGCCTACACGTGATATGCATGAACATAGATCTTTACTGCTGCCAACCTCGTCAGTTATCAATATGCTTTTTCTGATAAGATAACCCCACTGCGAGCAGCTGTCGCTGTTGTAATTGCTTTCTCAACATGCGACAAAAGTGAGTCGACAGAGATTTTCGTTTAAAACTGCACCGACCAGCTTTATATAGCCTTTCCTGCAACATGCAAGTCACAACAGGACGCATGTCAAGGTTATTTGGTGCACAAGGTTCAATCTAACATGACTGTTATATGTCCCGCAGTACCAAAAATTTTTAGACGAATAGCAGTGATATATGATTACTTGATCTCGTCGCAAGAGGCACCAAGAATGTCACAGGACTTTTGCAGTAGATATTAAACGCACTCAAGGCGGTCACAGGTGGCAGTCGCATCTTAATTCTCATTCCCAAATAAGGGGGACCAACTGTTAATAATACTGATCAGCACCAGTTATGATTAAATTGGTTCCGCTGGGCAATAATGTTTCCAAGAAATATAATCAATAAGGAGACTCTAAAGGCTTCGACATAAACCTATAATTGCGTTGATCGACATATGATTTGGTGGGAGACATACTAGTTGAACCAGGTTGGTTATGAAATAATAAGATTAAGATTCAGATTTGATAGTGGTTCAGCAATGCAAAACTCCAGTCCCATTTATTCTTCATCAACACCAGACTGCAAAGCCTACGTTACATAGACAGATGTGCAACATCATACCATAGAAATACCAAGTCGTGTAAGTAACCCCCACTATGAAGCGTATCTGCCTCGCACAAATAATTGGCCCGAACAACATCCAATGGCAGGCGAGCAAGTGATTGCTTTTGGGGTTAGTGGTTTGTTCCTTTTCATCCTACAAAGATAGATTGCAGCTGACAGACATAGAAAATGTACTTTTGCACGTTCTCCTACCGTCCTCGCTTAGTCTGATCCAAAAGGGTTCGGTGATCTGTAGGTCATGCTTTGCAAGTAAACGTTTATTTGGGAAGCGGCATCGAGAACACTTGCACATCAACACAAGGTGAGTGCTTGCCACAATATTGGCGGATCGATCTATCTTTCAGTAGAAAACTGAAACAGAAGCGTATTTTACTATGAGCCAAATCAATACAGTAGCCCGCTCCCGGAATTAGGTGAGGTAAGATGTGGCATATGGTATTGCGCTATAATGACTCTGCATAGACAGATTATCCCCACACCTTTTGTTACATAAACTTAATCTAATATTCGAACTAATACAACACTGCCTTCTGTTATAAGGCTTTGCATATTATCCAGGCTTCAAACGCTCGCTAGCCGAACGTGGCTGCAGGCACTTCACAGGTTATCAAATATATTTTACTCGATGTAAACAACACTAAAGCCAGTGAGGCATATACAAATTAAAATGAAAGATTCGAATATTTTGTGTCACCGTAGAATATGCAATATTGTGAGCATTTGGTAATTAATTTGAATGTAGAAGTCTGCCCAAGAAACCAACCACTCTAATCATTAAGATGGGACGGGTATTCAGCGGCATGATTTAGTGTTCAGACTTTGAAAATAGAGAAAGGGAATGTATACTTTCAAATAATGCCAGTGCGATGACTAGGTTTGACTGTTTTATTTTCCCCCTTTTTCCTCTTTGGTGGATAAGTTCTGTTGCACACAGGCAATAACTAACTAGCAACTTTTATCTGCATTCGACCATATGTGGTCATCACTGATGCTAAGCGGAATAAAGATGGAACATTATTACTTGCAATAATGTGTCTTACAATCTACAAATGATTGTACATATTCACTGGCCTCTAGTATACAGTGTAACAACTATTCACTGTTCGCATCTTGACTAAGATTCACCAGAAGCATGCTTGTAAACCAATTTGTCATACTGGTATTAACGCCACAATGATCATTTATAATGACTGTGAGAGAACAGTTTATTATATAAGTGTGAGGAATCATAGAGACGAAGACCATGTTATGAAAAAAGAAGAATCTGAATGCACCAGGTTTCAGGGTAACTATTTTATGATAACAGCATCAAAGCAATATTCACATAGTTGTTTATTACGAAAACATCTTTTGATTGGTCGGCAATGACTGACAAACGCAGCTATTACGTATGATTGTTAGCATGAAAGTCATAAAAGATGGTATGCAAATAATTGTAATGAAGGTTTTACATACTGACGCTGTATTTTCCCGGTTTATGTGGCAAGTAATGCTGAACATTGTGTTGATGTGCCAAATGGTGACTAAGGTGATATCGCCTCCAATAAGTGTGACGCACTTGTCTAGAGTTTTCTACATGCCATTCCAATTAGCAAAGCCTGTCAGACCATGGTTTATAAAATTGAGCTTAGAATGTTAAATCGTCTCAAAGGCATGTTACTAGAATCAGCTAGCCTAGTAGCTAACATGCTATTGACGCACATCAACATTTTGTGCTGCGGCTGCGGTGAAGCCTCTACATCATAAAAGCAGCGTACGTAGACTTGTGTCACCTAAACACTGACATTTTGATATTTAAACCTATCACTACAATGCTCATTGTCAATGTCGTCAGGCCGAGACCATAAACATTCGTAATACAATGGAAAATGAAACTATTTGTGTAACATATTTATTTCGTTTATTGAAGCCATGCGGAGTAACCTCGAGTATTTATGATTATGATCGACCAAAGGAATACCTGCATTAATAATTAATATCTGACATCGCTAGACAATCTCTCTGTCGCCTCACAGTTATTGCAAAATATAAACTTATTTTAGCATATTATATTATATTGATTGTGCTCATCGCCAGCAGATTATTTGCTAGTAATGTCACCTCGATATTACCCAAATACTGGCACATATAACTTGGTTAACGCTTTGTGATTTGATATAGCACCTTAACGTGATTTTTTCTACACAATGACAGATTTCTTATTGCCTGCTAGGTGAGCTATCGCTTTGTTGCGTACGGGTTTTTATATCCAAATGGTATTTGCAATAATATTAAATTCGTCTATGCTTACCTGACTCCACTATTATTTTTCCCAGAAACAGAGCCTTAGTAGATGTCAGCTCCTTGATTAAATTTTCAAAGAGCTTATGCAGCTTCTCTGGGAACTCCTTCACTCTATTGCTACCCTAATCCTCACGGATATTTGTCCAACCTGCTTTCCTCTCTAGGCTCGAGAGCCGCTCACCGGACCGTTGGTCCTTTATTTAGTGTCACTCGGAACCACCTTGCTAAATATACTGCAAACTGAAACCGCAAAACACTTTCTTTCAACCTACGCAGCGTACGTCATAACGTAATTGTATTAGCGCCAAGAAGCCTTTCGCGCGGCCCTACAAATGAAGGGATAGATATATAAGGCAACATTGTATGAAAAGAACTAATGATGCAATGCCGATGACGGCGTGAACCCTGCAAGTACACCAAAGGTCTTTGAACGAATGTACAATAAACTATTCCAGGTTTCTAAATAAATCGCTAAATAGAGGTATTACTACAAATGACAATGAAATGCTTGATTGAGGGTCGACGATCGATGCAGAATGCACTGCCAGCATACAGATTCATGTTATGACAAAGTCATAAAAGTAATCGCGATTTTGTCGTTTATATTAACACTCTTGCATTCTGCACTTATTGAGCTTGATTCAAGATGCTATAACATTGACACAGTATGATGGCGTGACGGACAGTTCGCACCAGATGGTAGCAATGACTGGTGTGATGAGAGCGGCAGTCTCTTTGACAAATTGATTACGACGCTCCTCTCCATCACGACATCGCCAACCCTACGATAGAATAGGGTTTATTCTTCGTCAGACTAGTCATTCATCACGTGCGGCAAGGTGTCATATATCAATATATATTGATTGCTTCATAGCGCATCTGCTTCTGTGGCTCCAATCCATTGACAGCATACAACATGGAATAATGCTATCTTGGTTTGCTGCACAAACTTCAGTCCAATACGTTTTCGGGTGTTTATGCGTATGCGTAACCAACTACCGGTAGGTAGCATGCACGCTCACTCCATGGAATGTTTATCCCTAATAGGGTTTGAACCGACTCATATCGTTGTAATCAACGGATATTGTCCGAAGAACTTTGATTCAGTTAAACGGGGTATATATCTAATGGACATTAGAACCTAAGCCGATGCCGAACAGAATCCGAATACAGCAATGTAGGTAAACAAAACAGCTTCTAAAATATGAAATATTTCAGAGATAGACTGTATTTAACATTCACAGGAATTTAGTAACATTACTATTGTCCTTGCATGTTTCGTAAAAACGCTAAAATGCTTACTACGCTTTTATTTCAGTTAACATCAAACGTTATGAAACTTCTATGTAAAAACTGTCCATAACAGTGCAGATTATGATCACGTCTCGAACAAAAACATAATGATAAAGCCAAGCTCATGTTTGGAGCAAACATATTGTTGGATTGCGCTTTAAATTACACTAATTTTTCAAAGCGCAATGATAACACGTTGTTTAGGCAGTCAGGTAACATATACTAGTATATGAAGATGCATGGAAAATATGAACCAGGTTTCGTATCACATATATTTAAATTTCGTGTATAGCATATTGTAATACGTGAATGCAAGCAATACGCATGCTTTCTAAATAGCGTGGATAAATAGTGATGACAAGATTTGCATTGGCGCGCTGCTTTTGTTCCTTGTTTCCACAGAAAAACCGTGATTATTTTGTTGTACCAAAAACAGAAGGCATGAACACACTGCAGTACACACACAAAAATCCAAATTGTCACACACCTGGATGCCAATAACCTAAACTGGTGAGCGTCTGGCGGTGAATATTTTGCTAATATTCTGCTTTAATTAGCCATATCATTACCCTTTAACAGTGCGCGGTGTAAGAATTTGAATGGGAGAGTTAGCGGTGAATGCAAACACTTTACAGGCTGCTCTAGCGTTATCGGCAACATTTATATAGCAACAATACCTGATATGTGTTGCGGAAATCATCAATCAATTTGATTTGCTCTAGTTGCAAAATGGTTTCCTCTGTTATGATCGTCACTATCCAAAGAACGAGTGTACGTGGTAGGCTACTTACCGACCATTAAAGACGCATGTTAAATAAGAATAATTACGAGTGGTAGATTGTAAGATGCATTGCTTGAGAAACCCTTTCCGCATCTGCGCTCTATGCTTCAAACATGACCCTAAACCATGTAGATCAAGTAATGAATGCGACAATATTGGGTCTCCGAACCCTCTCAGGAACAATATATAAATGATTGTGTATACCGGAGTGGGAAAACGACTTATGCCACTGACGTAAAAACACAATTAAATGCAATCAAGTAATGAATGCGACATTATTGGGTGTCCTAACCCTGCCAACCTATAAAACACAATTAAATGCAATATTATCTATCCTCTCAAGTATTCAATAATTCTATGGACACTCAGGGATGCGGCTTACCCAATGTTTTTTAATTGTGTTTGGTATATACCATACATATGATGATTGTGATGCTGCCGGCAAACGCGCATTGCCCGACTTCGGCTGGCACGGCTTGACGACTGGATACCATAAATTATCCATTCCATTAATCAAGCTGCTTGAAGCACTGAATTGAAATATTTACAATCAGTATTTACATTGCGTACTTATATTGGCAACAATTGGGCAGTATAAATGTCACTCTTATTTTTAATGTTTTTATCGTCGTAAATCAAATTACGTTAGGTTTACACAAATTAAACATCAATATTTTCCTAAACGACTGCATTCATAATATGGAATGTTTACAATTAATGTAAAAGGCAGGTTCCGGATGGATATGTTAAGTTTTCGCAAACATATGGTAACGTACTATTGCAAATTGACTCTCTCGCAAGGTGGCGACAGGTTAAGTGATACCAGCATCAAGGAGGCGCCAAATAGCAATCTGCAAATTATCTACAAATAGTGTTGCAAATGTTTCAGGGATTCCCCATTGCGTGATAGTTAATCCTCTTTGCCTTATACTTCGCGACGCGCAATTTACATTACTCCATAAAAGGCATAAAAACAAGCATTTGCCAAATAGCGACATTCAGAAATATTTTATTTACAAGATACTTTGTCCTGCGATAAATGTTTTCCTCCCCACTTATTGTCATGGATAGAAGGGGGCACAATGACAACCATCGTTTCTTCATTGTTCCTTGCAGGATGTAATAGTAACACCACCCCCATATCAGCGCCAAGAGGCGGCCTATATGTTAAGATGCGCTGCAACATAATCGTTTTCCCCTTTAAGCATGACAACAGGTTTAAGTCAGATTCAGATAATACAGATATTTGTGCTGCTATATGTCATATGTCTTAAGCAAACTCTATATTTCGCTGTTAGGGTGCATGATGCTCAATGCGGACACATTGTCGTGTACGAATTATCTCATGTTCCAGTGGCCTCTGTGATGAAGGAGACTTACTTCACTATGGTAAATCTGTAATCATATGTTACGATGTATGTTTTTCAAAGCAGCATCTTTTTTCGTTTGGTTAATAACGCGTGTTTATTTTTAATAGGATTCGGTTGCTTTTATGTAAATCAAATACTTTGTAGCAATAAAATAGCACCACCAAGGGCGCAAAGCTGACTGAGGGGTCTTGACCGTTTAAGATGGTATCGCCTAGTGCGGGTAATTCAAAATATGGTAGCCGATGGGAATGGCGGAGCACTTCTTGGAAGGCAATGATACAGGGTTGTATCTCGCTATGTATCGAGCGACGGCCAGAAGTTATGAGGCAGATAAGGTACAGAAGACAATCTTGTATTATTGTTCTGCCATGTCAGCATAAGATTGATATTGACTGGTCGAGGCTTTGTCCTTAGCATGAACAATAACTCATATCGTGAGTGCTCTCCCATCGCCGCCTCCGCAGCCAACGGTGCAAATGATTAATTGACAACATCGGTCTCGACGTCATGTATGCGGACACCTATCAAGAGCATCTGCTGGTGTTTATTAACGACTTACACCCAAGCAGGATTTGTTGGTCTTTATTGGAAAAGCCAGCTGACAAGATTGTAGCATTTTAAAATTGTGCGTGACAAGCCGTACCTTCCTGCTTATTCCAACCTCACGCCCATTACATTTCTTTCAGAACGCACAGTCAACAGCTATTTAAAACACCTGTCCTTAATGTTGATCACTGTAATTCACTACTCAGTTTTGCTATGAATGAGAGCCACCAATTTTGGTTTGTGAGTCCTTTTTCAGGAGCAGCATTTGTATGATATAAGCGCAATACTAGCATTTGATTATCGATAACAGTAATCTTCATGCAAAAATTAGTTTTCAAGCTATCATATATCGACTTTGCTTTTGATCATCTGTGTGCATGGTCAAAAGGTTCATATTAAAAACCTTCCATGAGACGAAATAATATAGACATGTTATACGAAACAATGCCGTGTTTCTACTGCAAATTCAATGCATGCGCCAAAATGCAATAAATAATGGTAAAACAATTTTCCTAAATCCACTAAATATCCGATTGATACAATTACCTATATCCATATGCTTAAAGAACATATTTAAACATGTGTTCAGAGGTCCTGACACATATGCAGATTTGACGCAAATTAAACGTATCCAAGCCTTGGTTAAGAACCGAGTAAGGTAACTACGAAGGCCAATCTAGCTTCATAGGCAGTTGAGAACAATGGTCATATTTTCAAAAACAAAACTTCCGCCATTGCATAATTGCCTAAATCGGAGCAATGAGGGATGCATCGCTCATATTCTAGGTAATTCACTGTAATTGTTTGACCATATAGTAGCATCGCATATGGCACGTGGCAACCTCAGAACTAAACGAGATTAAATTATTTCCGCAACGACGCGCGCACGGCCTTATATGTCTTTTAGTAATCATGTTACGTTACCATGCAATTCTAATTGGTATTCACTAATGCATATCCAATTGAGACAAACTACAATAGGGGTCAGTGGCAGTTATAAAGCTTGTAAGATTGGTTTTCGGGTTAAATGCATTATTCAGTTGTGACCAGCAAGAAGCAAATGGAAATGATTGTGCGATCCGATTGTACAATTGGAAAGGTGCTCGACCCATAGCTCATTTTTTAAACAAATTCTGACTCATTTGATGAACCCTTTTAATGTGGTGGATGACATATAAAATCCAATAACGTATGATAACTGAAGATGAAGAAGGAAGAAAACGTCACTGCATCCCTATGTCCAATTACGTAGGCAAATTTGTGTCTTTCAAAACTCGAGAATAAATGTGAGCGTCAAAGAATCGGAAACAAACTTAAACACTATCGTTTGAAACGCAATGCATAACGTCAATTGTCCATTCAAGTTTTTCGGGGCCCCATAGAGTCGAACATTGTCTACTAAATCATCACCACTGACGCCTTCAAATGCATACAGCAACTGTAGTCAGTCTCCATAGGTGAATATTTTGAGTTCGAACTATTTACAGCATGATACCTGTCCTCCAGTGAAGGGAACACAAATCAAAAAGACAGTCGCCGAGCTTGATAATTGTATTGATGCTCGGTCGGTTTTTTAATGATCATGATGCATGGATGAATACCGAGTTCAGCTGAAATATATAAACATCATTTCTTTGATTTGAAGTATCAACTTACGTTGGACAACATGCGAAAGTTTAAGCGCTTCAAATGGGATTTTACCAGCAAACCATACATCAAAAACCTTAAACGAGCGCAGCCGCATTGATTCAAATTGTCTTGCTCACACAGGTCCGAATCAAAAACACATCAATATTCTATCATTATTACATCGTTTCTAATCCCATCAGTAAAGCAGAGCGGCTATGGCGGACTTGATAAGTAATACACACTTGACCACGATCAATCCGTAATGCAGATTTAAATATTTGATTGTGTAAACATGTCTCACTGACTTAAAACTACTCGCTGCCGAGTGCAGCTTCGGAACTTTCACGGACCGACTCATTCGTGACATGATAGTTTTTTTTTGACTACGGGCCGCCTGCAAGCCAGGTTACTGATGGAAGCCGATCTAAACCTGGAGAGAGCCGTAAATATCTGTCGCGCTGACGAGGTGGCGGAGCAGCACGGTAAAGAGTTCGAAAAACAGCGAAATATTGACAGGGTCAAAGCCAAACCTGCCAAGTATTCTACTTCTAAATTCCCAGCCGTCTTCTAAGAAGCAGTCTACTTCTACTACTTTAACAACTTCTGCCCCGATGCTGAAGTACAAATGCAAGTTCTGTGGCAGGAAGCACCTGGCGACCAAGGAAAGCTGTCCTGCTTATGCAAGTGAATTCCATAAGTGTAGAGAGCGAAACCACTACTCCAAGTTCTGCCCTTAAAGAAGAAGGTACAATGTCTCAACAATCAGGAGTATGACGATGATGAATCTGACGATGATGGCCAGCAAGCATGGCTAGGAGCTGGGCAGAGCTCGGAACGTTCTACTATCCGGGCCAAAATGGTTGTCAGCGACTGCGACGTCAACTTCGAAATTGATAGTGGTGCTGAAGGCAACATTATTAATCAAAAGTACGTTCTCAAAAGCCATCATTCCGCGACTCACTCATGCCAAAGTCTTCAGTCGTCTGGACGTGGAGAGCGCATTCTGGCATGTTAAACTCGATGAACACTCTAGTAAACTAAAGACCATGACTACACCATTTGGACACTATCGTTGGAGGACACTACCCTTCGGCTTGAAGGTCTCAAGCGAGATCTTTCAGAAGCGTCCTCTACAGGTTCTGGATGGTCTCAATGGTGTCTTGTGCGTGGCCGACGATATTGTGGTTATCGGTCAAGGGGACGACCTGGAAGCTGCCAAGCGTTACCACAAGATCAATCTCAAGAGTCTACAGGAACATCAACTGCGACCCGAGTTCATTCTCTGGATGTGCTTAAACACGTGCCTATCTCCGATAAACGCCTCCAAGAACTGCAAAGTGCTACCGAAAAAGACGACGTGATGCAGACTCTGGCCGCAACCATTCAAAACGGTTGGCCGGAATAGGTTGAGGACGTAGATAGTAAGATCATGGTGTACTTTGACGTGCGTGACACACTGACAACATGTGATGGACTTATCCTGAAAGGAGAGAGGTTAGTGACACCTCAGTCTATGCGACGTCTAGTGAAGGAAAGATTACATTCTGCATACCTAGGTTATGACAGCATGATGCGCAGAGGTCGTGATCTAGTATTCTGGCCAGGAATTACCAAAGAGATAAGACAGCTGGAAGACAGTTGTGACATCTGCCAGGAGGCTGAACCAAGGAACCAAACCAAAAAGAAATGCTGATCCAACTTGCACCTAGCACCGAACCATGGGAGAAGCTGGGCATCGATCTGTTCACGATTGACAACAAGAACTATCTGGTGGACCTCTTGACAACTACAGCCCCCTCTGGTGTGTTAAATTATCATATCTAACCACTGCTCCATCTAGTGGGGACTCTCTGCAATTGTCGTACTAGCCATGTCTTAGCTAAAAGAATACTTTGCATCTAAATCTCCTTGTTTATCTCTTCATTGACTCTAACAAATCAACAATGTGCTTCAAAACTAAATACTTTGACAAATGTCACGCAAAATAAATTAAAATGCATTTGAAACGTAAATGCTCATCTGCGCGCCGTCCTCGATGATACTTATATATCGAGCGGCACGTAATATGACTTTGAATAATGTATACAACTTGTAAGTTTTGGAGAATACTTGTTCCTGGTGTCATTCCTCAGTGAACTAGATAAGACATAAACGGTTTGCAATAACCAGCGAACAGAGTTTAGCTTTTGCACACAAATCATACAACTACATTTCACTATTAAGAACTACAGCAGTATTTCGGTTTCACGTGCACATTGTTTGTGTAAAATGTACAGCTTGGTGATGTACCGTAATATCCCTTACAAAAGATTGGAATAATATAGGCATAGGAAAGACATAACCCATTGACCCATTTGTGATAACAAACGACGGCTTAATATAAGGTCCTAGTATTCAAAACAGCTGCATAGGAGAGTCGGATATTGTAAATGGTTCGCAGAGGTCATAGCATTGTGTCGATGATATACAAGATATGCTTATTGCGTCATATTGCTAAAAGGCAACACAGAGCCTGATGTCAGCATCTTGTGCCTCGTTAAGGTTTAAGTGAACGGCAGTCATATGTCTAGTCAAATGAATCCCGAAAAATTAAATCTTTATAACATTGTTAGTTTGGCGCATAAACGTAGCTAAAAATAACAGCTTTAGTTATCAAAATGTTGCTTTTCATCAAATAATCGTTTTCGCGGCGGGCTATGTTTAGTATACATGTGTTCTGCAAAATTTGAATTAGGAAAATTATCCAGCTGAGTTTGGTATCATATTAACAGGATTGTATAACATGTCATTCAAATCAAATCAAGATGAAGGCCATCTGAATTTCTTACGAGGATCGATAAAACGAATTACTCAGACAATGCCTCACTCAATTGGCGATCATATCACACAACTCAAACGGCAAATATTGCTTCCCTGCATCAACTATTAGTGATGCTATTAAGGAACGATAATTGGCTGCAAAGTGTTTATCTCAATACCATAGCTTATAATAAATGAAGCACCATGAAAATGAATAACACGAATATGATGAAGACAGAACGTAAAAATGGTGGTGAAGACACACCAGAACATATATTTATTTTATTTTACAACGTACGGGAGCATGACAAGCACTGATGTAATGCATAAGATGCGTTATTTTCTTTTTGCTGCAGACTGAACCAGCAGCACGAAAAGAAAAAAATCACTTATGGTTAACTGTTATGCCAATAATGATTATTTGCCTATAAGTCATCACACTGATCAAAATGAATTGTCGGATAATTCCAATGACTATGGTATGCTAATTTTTGTTGTTGTTTAGCTATTACTTTTCATGGAAACAATATGATAGTTATCCTACCACCGAGTATCCTGTATACTATAGGGGCTAGGTGTGCGCTATGATAACATGTAAATTGCATGTGAATTAGCCCACTTTTATCACGGTAGGCCCATAGCAACCACCAAGACCTCTCCGTCAAATTCTGTAAGCTTAAGTTGTAATCCAAACATACGATGACATTATAATCCAACAGCACGGCCTCGGAATATCCGACAGGAAATAAAGCACCTGACGATGATTTAATCCTCCCAACGTCACTACACGATTGAGACTTTTTATGCAAGTAACGAGAGACGTCTGTTGTCTCCCAGTCGCTAGTTGCTAGCTGCATGTAACTGCTTCCATGCGCTAACCAAGTCTCCTGGTCTCCAATCATATATTTGTTATTTATGTAACAATAGGGATACTCGGAAAATAACAGCCTGAGATGCTGAGCGAAATGACACATAGTTTGACAAATGGACACCGCTTGCACTATTAAAACTGAATGGTGGGGTTTCATATCAACGTCAGCTCTCGTTTAATGTCAGTCATTACTGAAACAACTCTCTCTTTCAAGTGCCAATTTTTGACTTCGTAGTTGCCACAACGACAATGCTATCTCTGCATCCGGGTATTTACTGATGTCGGCTGTACGTTTTATGACAAGGGATGACAAAAAAGGCTGTCACTAGCCACGTTAGCATCCTTTCCATATCATATCATGTACATATCAGCGATGCATGTATATGCTACATTCTCGTCGAAAGAAAGGAGGTTCCAAAAGCGAAGTATTACATGTGACGTCTTATAGACATTGTATGTATGCGAATGTAAATCATCAACATCGAATTAGGTTAATTTTACAAGAGTATGCATTTAGGGCGGGTGAATGATTTGTTGCATTTGTCATGCTGCCAACATTCGACCATACATTCAGGATATAGCGTTTTACATCAAATAGTAATAATCCTCGGGAAAAGGTTGCGAAACCATGAACGACTGATTATAAATGGCGCTCATTGCAACAGGAATCCGTCTGAGCTTAGAACATTAGAGAGCCTAACTGTTTTCTTGCAGCACATCTGCGGTCTGTTTATCGGCGGTGTGAATTTCCACTTAATATTCTCAGATTGAATGTTGCCTGAATGTAAACAATGTAATCTGCAGTGATGGTCAGTTTAGGGGCTGTTTAGAATGCGGAAGCAACTTGCTCCACCTTTGCTAGCCTCGTACAGCAATATGCTGAAATGTCGAATAGAATATCTGACCCCTTGAGGCCGTCTCAGTAGTGATGGTTATTGTATTTTTACAAGAGAAAGAAACGTACGTGTACAATTTGAACTAAGTGGCATCAAGGCAATCAACGATAACTGCCAGCATCAATTTAAAGATCACCTGGGATAAATGATCAACTGCAAAAAACTATTCAACCGCTGATTTAATTGCCGAAGCTTCATTTTTAATACAAAGGCATAAATATAAATTTGCAATCCTTCATATGATGATCAATGGATTGAATTCGATCAGCTTATATAGTTACATAATGACCGGCTGTTTTCGCTGTAACAGATGTTTTTTCATTTATTAATTAACAACGTCTCATGTGAAGCAATGAATGTGTGCTAACACGCCCGACCTTTCCTGTCCCATGTAGTAATTGAAATTTTAAAGATAACAACTTTTCCCGTATTCTCCTCAAAATGAGGTGTTGGAATTTTGCTATAAACACCTTTGATTTATTACCTCAATTATGTGCGGTAAAACCGTATTGATAGCCTAATAATCGTATCTTACGCTCATATTTACCTGCTTCTCTGCGAATCTCTGTTGCAGTTCTTCTTCTTTCGCCCTCTCCCCGATCGCGTCCTCTCAACATTAAAACCGCGGCCGTTTGATTTGTGCAAGTTTAGTCACGTTGTCCTAGCGCTAGGTACTATACTCGGATGAAAATGATATTGGCTATAATCATGGCCTTCCGGTGGAAACGACCATTACCATTTTAAAGAAAGAAACTGACGCTATGAGTAGCCAATTTGCTGCTTACATTCAACAATAATTAGTCGTTTGGCAAGCAATTGCGCAGATATATTGATCCTGTTAACACTCTACGCATTGCCGTTCATATGAAGGAAATATCAGCGTAATAGGATATCAACGCCTCGTTTCTAGATCTATGTCTCCGCATTCAATCAACAAATGCAAAACAGCAATGAAATGCTGACGACTAGTACTCCGTGCGTATGAAAGACGATAGCTATCATTTTACCAATATGCAATAGAAAAAAGGTTGTTCGACAGTTTCTTCTGAAAACATTACCTAGAGACAAATACCACAGATTCGACAATTTCGCAGCACGGCATGACCAGAAATGTCTTTTACAAAAATAGCTCCATAAATACCAGGACTGCGCAACTAAGATATATTTCACAATTGCTATTCTTGCGAACATCCACTGTGTTATAAATCATTGCGAATAAGTATTCAGATTCACCCGTTTGCTGCATTTGGGTTGTCAGGCGATTCATGAAATGATTGTTGCCTGTATATTTTCAGTTGGTTTTGATTAGCTACATAGCACATTGCAAAACCTGGATTGTGCGGGATTCTGCATTAGTGTTAGATTATTTGATAAGGCACCGTTGATTTTGTCAAACCCGTTATATAATTCTTGATTATGAAAGCAGTTGTGGCGGGAAGGGACGAGAAACGATAACCATCAATTCGGGGCGATTATTGGGTCTGTTTTGAGACATTGTAGTCGTTACAGGTGGGTCAGCACGCAATGTATTGACTGTTCTGTTTGTGTTTTATATATCTAAACATTATCCATTCCGCTCGAAAGCAATCAAGGCAGTAATTAACATGAATAATACAGGTGGATCGAAGGATGAATATACAAATAAATTTCTTGGGTGATTCTTACACAAATAAAATTCTTTGCTTTGTTTCATATTCATAGGGGTGTAGAGATCGAGCTTTGGTCATGCTTGTGCAATAATAAGTGCATGAATTTACATGTGTACTACTCTTTGAACGAATCTAATGAAAGAAGTTACTTTTGACATGCATTGTAAATTGCATTCAGATTTGGCGCAATTGTATATTGCTTACCAATGACAAGAGTGATCTTTTTCTTGGCAATGGTATGGTAACAAGCAATTGCAAATGCGCGACGTCGTAGAGTAATCGTGAAGCGCCCGTGTGTGTTCATATAGTGATTGCAGATAAACAGGCAGTTTGTTACAGGGAGACTTATATATTAGTCGCATTTGTTCTAAATTATTATTTAATGTTCATTTGGATTAATGAAATATATGCGTGATGTGCTCAACTATATTAGGACATACCGCATTAGCAGATGCAAAACATTTCAGTCTAGTTTTGTAATTGATTACCTAAATTTTACACAGGCATACATACGTTCTCGTAAACAGTGGCCGGCATACTTTGAATAAATGAGCAGACACAAGTTTTATGTGACCACTTAATGTTGTATCAATTATTACATCCAAACAAGTTATTTGCTGTTTCATTTTAAGTGTTTTGCTGTCGGGTGATATATCACGAATCTCAGGTACTGACAACGATACATATCGTACGTGTTAATGACGTCTTTATTGTTTGTGGCAGTGCAGTACATTGCTGTGTTATCGGCGTATCAAATATATTGTGACAGATAATATGCTAGGAAATATTATCAACATATTATTATAACAGCATCGGACCGCGAATAGACCGTGCCAATACTCATACAAAATATGGCAGTCTTAACATCTTATAACTTTATCGTAGCTTGATGTTGGTATGAACGATTACACAAATCTAAAAACATAGTTAAATGGAACAACAAATCAGAACTACTACGCTGGCAAACCGAGAATTAGATATTGCGTATGGTTATATACATCAATATGAGGAATCGGCGCATCTATCGCATATTCATGACCCGAGAAAGCAAATTGATAGCCGAAGACTGCTTTCTGTCGTATGTCTATAGTCCGTGTCTCTGCTGTATGAAGTAGCATTTTTACTTGCTGCATATGATAATCAGCACGATCCATTAGACAAGAAATAATTGCCGGTAACAAAGATCGCCAATGCACATGTCAAAACAGTATGCAGGAAGTTAAAATGTGCTTGATAATAAAAACGCTAATATGCCTTTGCAACAGCGATGATGGCCCACTAAAGTGTCAGGATTTTAAGATGTTATGTAGCCCCGGCAAGGTTATGCAGACGATTGCTGTTGAGCAAAATAATACTCTGCTCAGATGTAGCAAAACACTTAATTTTGATCCTTTTGCTGTGAAGTAAGTTTTCGCATCTTATTGTAAAGTAGACTATTGCTGCTATCGCCATCAGTCTGTTAAAGTGTAGTCTCAAAGCCGATTAAAGTTATTGCAGAAGCCGTTTTCTTTTGTGTTTGTTAGGGAGCCAATGCACCCGATGTCTGAGAATAAATATCAAGCGTGCCATATTTTTTTTTCAATAAGCCCACAGCTTTAATGTTTATTGGCATGTTGTTTTCTTGAAGTGATGCTCATCATAACGTTTTCCGAGGCGCCCTACTGCTAACCTGCTCGTGAACAACCGCACTAGCTATTGAAAAAACAGAAAAGCCAATCTAAGTTGCGGATAGCCACAGTTAAAATATGAAAAAGCTCATAATAAGCTTCTCATTTATTGCCCATTGCGTTGCTACTAGTTGGATAGTATCCTCTACAATATATTACGGTCCTAATGCAGTTAGCAATTAAAAAGAGGAACCACTGATAAGTTTACGTTTTGCTCGTTGCACTGCTCATGTTTCAGCATGCAAACAGCGTGTAAATGTTTGTTGCAGCAAAACACTGAGGAATAATCAGTAACTGAATGTTTCCAATGTGTGATTGCTTCAGTGAATGTTATGAATCATTCTAGAATACAAAGTGATGCTTTAAAGACTAAAATACGAGCTATCAGAAACGTCAATATCGTCTTATCATTAGATAAATGCTTTTGCAAAGGAGAAAAAGGCATTACTTCCTTAGTAACCTATCGTAACGAGTAGGCATTTTCGTCACAGTTGTGTGCAATTTCAGACGGTGGCGACCAGGGAGTATTGACTGCGCTTTAATGCACATAACAGTTGCTATAGAGACAGACACAAACAGTATTAGTTGCTCCCAGGTCAAAATTAACTACGATTACGAAAGGGACTGCAAAAAGATATATCTAAGGGCTCAAAGTGATGCCTACTGACCTACTGTAGCAATGTCGTCAGCATGTCACTAGGTAATGTCGTCAGCATGTCACTAGGTGATAGGAGTACAGCCGCACACAAATAAATGATGTGTATATATAAATTTATATATATATAAATATATATATATGTATACATGAATAAACATACATATATATATACATATACAAATATGTATATGTATAAACATATACATACATATATCTTCATATATATATATATGCATATATATATATTTATATAGATACATATATATGTAAATGTATGATTATATATTTATATATATATACATATGTTTATCTATATATATATATATATATATATATAAATATATGAATATGTACACATATGCATATATATCGAATATATATATATATATATGTATATATATACATATATTTTTATATACATAAATATATATATATACATATAAATGGATATATATATGTATATATCCATATATAAAGTATATATATATATACATTATATATATATATAAAGTATAAAATATATAAATGCATATATACATAAATGCATATATAAAATATATATATATATATATATAATATATATATATATATATATATATATATAATATATATATAATATGTTTATTTATATATTATTATTATTTACAAAATAGTGGGAAATATTATATTTGTGTGTTGAAAATATTAACCTCGTCAATATATGTGTGTCAATGTTCCTAAAACTCTGTGTTAGATCATTTTACCCAGTGTTCAATATCTTTCCAAATAACGGTTCGTGCATTTATTTCTTTTGCCTTCTCTTATGATCATAATTTGTCGTGGAATAATTCACAATCGACGAATTCAACATGTAAGCTTCAGAAATAGTCAAGACTAAGTTTCCGCTGCTGCGAATATAGTAATAATGCTTGGACGACGTGGTAGGTGGATTATGATACTTTATTAGTATGCATTGTTAAAATGAGCCATTTTTGTAAATATTTGCTCTGTGCACACCTATATGACGCCTCACATATATCGAAAAATCTGAAAAAACAGATAGCATATACCTAGCTGCAAAGACCACGCCTTCGCAGTGCATCCTTATTCCATTTGATTTACCAAGTCTGGTAGATTCATCCTCATATAAAGCGTTTTACACCCCAAGTTCGCCATTATAAAAACAGGGGATTGTTATGACGTGTACGAATATTGGCCAGAACATCTCTTACTGGCACAAAGCAACCAAGTGCTACCTTGTTGTGCATGGTTTGGTGTTTTGCATCCTGCAAAGATGGAAGCAGCAGACTGACATTGCAATTTGGTGGAATATTTTTTCCGTAGTCATTGATTGCTCTGTCCAAAACAGTTCGGTGGTCTTTAGGGCATGTTTTTTTCAAACGACGTTTATTCATGTATCAAAATCGAGAACACCTGCGCACCACATTTGGACCATGTTCGGAGGCAGGTGGTTGCCACGCTATTCGCGGATTGAAATAGTGGATATCTTAAGGTTTGTAAATGCACGCAGGGGCGCATTTTGCTACTAGCCAAAGAAAGAAAATGGCTAAAGACGGCAACGGGAATAAGGTTAAGTAAAGTATGGCATATGTGCCATAATGACGCTGCTTTGACAGATTATCGCCGCTCTCTTTTTGTTACATAAATAAAATGCATGTTTTTAAATTAATCAACCTGCTTCCTTTGAAAAGGCTTCGCATATCTTCCAAGCGTTGTGCGCTCCCTGGCGAAACGGAGCTGCAGACTATCAGTTTGCTGGACACATGATTCTCGTTGTTTGCAACAGGATAGCCAATTGAACATTTACAAAACCCAATAAAAGGCTAAATATGCTAAAGATACCTCCACGTACACCACTAGTGTGAAACGGGTAATCATTGGCATGATATCATTAACTAATAAACGAACTTGTGCAGTAATATCCGAACGTAGGTTTGGTTATCAGCTACACATTTCAGGAATATTTTGAATTGACTACTAGGTAACTACTCAAATATTACTCATCGATCTTACGAATCATGTACGATCAAATAAATGCTAGTGCGATCAAATGCTTTGAGGGATCTTGTACTTCCCAATTTGGTAAATAATGCAATAACCAACACGCATTGCTGTCAAGCTATAGCTACACGATGTGCCTACACTAGACAATATTTTTCCATCGCTTGGCGTTAGGCTACGCCGAACATAAAGGTTACGTTATAACTGGCCAGAACTGGTCTTACAATATATTAATGATTGCCTGGTTTCCTTGTCTTTTATGAACAGCTTAAGAACTATCCTTTGACACATTTGCACTCGTATTTATTAGTTGCAGGGTTCTTAACCAATTAATCATATCAGAAATGTAAGTCACAGTGATAATTGATAATGGCGTTGACAAAATAGTTTTAAAAAAATGCATCACAGAGATAAAGGCGATATCATTTGCACTAATGTTGGAGTGAAAATACTGGAGTGAGAATAGAGCGGGTTTTAGGTTGAATCATTTTTATTTAAAACGCATCATACCATAATTCGTCTCAAAGCTTGTTAATGAAATACAATTTGATTTAAAGGCAACGACTGTCAAACGCACATATTGCATATTGTTGCTAGCAGGAAAGTCACAACAGATTAAATGATATTATCACCAATAAAGGTTATATGATGCTAACGTTTTTCGTCTCGGTTTATGTGGCAAGTAATCCTCAGCTTTGTCCACTGTACAAAGTTTCATTGTCTTTTAGGTGTCACTTTGTCGGTCGGTTGATGTACCAAATGCTGATTAATGACAATTAGCTAAACGAATTCTAACGGAGCCTTTAGAAATGTGTGATGTGGTAAATTTGATGAAGGGGACGTTCCCAGGTGATTTGCCTAGAATGTTTAAATGGAATACAGAACGGTTTTCACAACGACATCAGACGGAGCATTAATGATTTCTGTGTAAAGGAAATATGTAAGGATAAGTATACCCAATGATTATCTTTTTCCAACTATATATATAGATATATATATAAGAGATATATATATATATATATATAGAGAGATATATATAGAGAGAGAGAGATATATAGATAGAGAGAGAGATATATATACTATAGAGATATATATATATACGTATATATATATATATATATATATATATTGATATATTAGATATTATATATATTTAAATGTATATATATACATGTAGATAGAGATAGATAAAGAGGAGAGAGACATTTACATAGGTAAGGTAGAGAGATATGTAGGAGAGAGATAGGCAGATAGAGAGATATAGAGATATCTCTAATAATATATATATAGATTATATATATATATATAAATATATATAGTTATAGAGATAGATATATAGAGATATACGAGATCTATATATAGATTCCTCTATCTCTATGTAGGTGTCTATATATGATGTATGTAAATAAATATCTAAATAAATATATCCATAAATATATATATATATGTATATATACATTTATATATAAATAAATATATATATCTCTATTCGTATGTTTATATAAATGTATATATAGATGTATATGTATATATATATACATATATATATATATATATATATTCCTATATATATATAGATTTATATATATATAAATAAATATCTATATTGAATATATATATATATATATATATATCTCTATCTCTATATATATATATATCTATATATATATATATATATATATATATATATATATATATATATATATATATATATATAATATCTATATATAATCTGCTGGGGATAATTGGCCACGCGCTTGATTGATGAACCAGTCGCTGTTTTGAAAGGCATGTCAAATGTGATGTGGGATCAATATGATGACATTTAAACAACGATCAGCCAGTGCATCGGTCTGTTCGTACCATGTATTTCCAGAATGCAGCGATATAATTATCTTCCACTGTTGTTTATATCACAAGTCCGATAACGTTGTGCGTCTTCAGTGTGTTTTATTTGGGTATAACCTTCATCTACCTGTATTGCTTTCCAATATCATAGTTCAGCTATTCTGGCAGGATTTTGTGGCAGAATCAATAGTCCGAGGTAATTGCCATATTGCTGGCGTAAGTACAACATTGTTAGCTATATTTTCAACTATGCTGTATATTATACTTGATGACTGGAAATCATAGCTTAGTAGCGTCGCAACCGCATTTGGAAGGTTTTTTACAGTTGTGGTTTTCACAATGATTGCAAGGCGAAGTTTTGTTGGTTTTTATGTAGATTAGATATACTTACCAAAATAATGGTTGCAAATGTTCTATTGCAGTCAAAAACACACGTAACGAAACAGCCAAGTACAAGCGGTCAATTCACAGTGTACATTATATTCATGTTGCAAACAGCAATGCTTTATATGACAATATTCAAACATTGTTGAAATTGTCATGCAACAGATACTCTCCTGCTTTCGCCACATACCCGTATTAAACGATGTATGAAAGGCATCAACAAGGTGTCATATATGTTGTACTGTCGTTCATAATTCACCTCTTGATTGCAAGCATGATTGCTATGTAGCATGGAAAAGATTTACAATGGCGGCACTGTTATTATTTTTTGCGGCACAAAAAAACCGTGATTATTTTATTGTACCAGTTTACACAAACTACAGCACCCTGTGGTACATGTCATAAAACTATCCTTGCACAACTGGCTGCCAATAACGGCAAATGATGAGATTCTTCTGCATCATGTATGTATCAATCTTTATTGTCGCCATATTACAAAGGAAGCGCGTCTGACGCCAATATTCTGCGTAAATTTTCAATTCATCACCCTCAAGCACCGGGGCACTTCGATGCTCAGCCAAGTAATTAGTTTAATCACATCTGGTAAACAGCATCAGATATGCGGGAGCCGTGCGGCAAACGCATTTACTGAATGAGACGCTGCACAGTGTGAGAGGTCGGATGGGAACGTTAACCTTGGATGTAAAACACATAACAGGCGGCTGGAAAGTTTTCTCTGCTGCCAGCGGGAAAACTGAACTGTATCATTCTAGCTGATTAATTATTTCAAGACCTATTTCAAAGGTCGGATGAAGGTGCTAATATGTCGTGCACGAAAGGGGCTTCCTCTGGCTTGATTCGATTAAGTGACGTGTCCCCGGACCGATATTGTATGTGTCGAGGTTTGTTGACTATATTTCAAGTCATGCAAGGTAGCATAGCAGTTAAGGAGAGCAACTTGGCGTACTTGGATATCATTCATATGACAAATTCGACAAAACCAAAAGTAATATCAGCAGCAGACCAAATATTATTATGTGAATGCTGTATGATCTACGATAGTCCAAATAACACGTTGTAACAGATCAAATGCGCGTCTGTTGCGATTCGTAATGACGTAAATATGAATAAAGAAAAAATGACAATAATATAACAAGAATAGGTGCGAAAATATGAAGTGTTGTGTAAAACTCACTGCTCATCATCCAGAGAAAAACTGTCAGGCACGCGGGTGCTTATTTTACCACCAGGATTATACCTGCATTCGCCCGATTGTTTAGTGAATCACTCTCCCTTCATGAGTTATCGATTAAGCATGAAGGGATAATGCATACGCGTAAGTATTGAAGATTAGGCATGAACTGATAAACGCAGGTACGGCAGTACTTGAGATTTTACATAGACGGATAGGTTATGGTGCGAGAGCATGACATCAACACAATGTTTTTTTATCTGTTCTTCCTTTCAAGGATTGATGGCATATTTGATGATATTACCAAATATAGGAAGCATGTTGTTATAATTATATATCTTTAAGAGTTGTTATAACTAATAAGATTATATGCCATACGGAAACTATAGATCTTTTTGATTTGCTCAAGGTCCGTGTTAAGTTAGATCCCATAATTTCGAAGTGAAGATTAAATGATGTGTTCACGCCTAACCTCACCATATCTGAGTGATGTAGTGCAAACATGACACTATGACATATAGAACAAACAATGGATATGGCATTCCTGGGTTTCTAAACACTAGCAGGCACAATGAGCAGAGGACCGTACTAAAGCCAATTGACTCTCAAGTAAGTAACACCAGCCTAAGTGATGCTCTAATTGCGTTGTAAAGTTGTGTGCAGAGCCTTCATGCTATTGCTCTGTCCGAATATTGTCAGTTTTGCAAAACTGCTTTATATCCGGCACATTCCACCCGCGCATTCAAATATAAATTGTACCTGTGGCCTCTCAGGCTCCATAATAAGTTAACTCTGAGGCTTCTGGCATTACAGCAGCAGTAGCCAACTGACACCTGGCGCTGTGTATGGAGCTGCATTGCGTTTTAATTGCGACCTTAATAATGAAAGATAATGCGTAGGTTTCGGAGACTCGAAAACCATCAGCATTCATAAAGGCATGCTCGCTGTGCTCTGCTTTACTATTCATTGTTACAATCGACAAAGGATGATGTGTCTCAACTGGACAAAAAGGCTTTAACAACAAAGCGACAACTTTTGTCAATTGTGCATCATATATTCGTTTTCTTAATTATTTCAAGGTTTACAATGTCTGTTCCGTAATGGGTAGGTACACTGAAAATACGTTATTGCCGCTACAGCGCAGTATATTCTCAGCTCATATTAACGAATCGGCTTAGCAATAAATACGTCACACATCGCTAGACGGCCAAACATCCAATCGTCAGTTTTATGTTGGTGATCACGAAGTTGTCAAGTTGAACGATTAACCGCGCGTGATTCGTTTTTTATGAAGAGCCGAGTTAAAGTGGAACACATCGTGCATATCTTCAGTCAAACAGACTAATAGCATAAGCATTTGACAATCCGAAATAGTCGAATCTCAGATTTTGATTATAATTACACTGATAAGCATTTGATGAAGCACAAGAAATTGCTAGAATGCAACGTCATCGTCGCGTCACGCCCACTTCTGCTTTAACTCGGCTTCAGTCTAATTTTTGTTGGGTGGTTATGGGTCTTCATGATGGTCTGTCGAACAAATGTTACGGAGCTCTCGGGAATATATAAAATGCATGACAGGCAGCTATGATGGAAATGTTCCGTTCGTGGCTTGTGTGAAAAAACAATTATAGCGTTGATAACACTGTAATAAGCTAGTGACGATATCGTAATACATACCAGTTATTTTGCATCAATATGCATATGGTCAATCCACCTACTATCTAATAATATGAGTTTAATTTTTGCTTGAGTCCATTGACAGCACGAAAGCTAAGGCACATCATACCGGTTTGCCG
Organism: Urechis unicinctus; assembly: GCA_034190875.2. Lineage (NCBI taxonomy): Eukaryota > Metazoa > Annelida > Polychaeta > Xenopneusta > Urechidae > Urechis > Urechis unicinctus. Next base: position 41,958,543 of record CM067349.1, on the reverse strand, counting down.
AATAATTAAGCGTACTTACACTGCAATACATAATTATGTGGCGGCATCGTCTTAGCGATATCTGGAAACTTATGTAGGGTTCCATACCACTTTAATGGCACACGGAGGCTGCGAGCTTATATGGTGAACCGCTGCCGATGCGTATACGACCACAGCGATGCAATAAATTCGACTGCTGCTAAAATAATATATATTTTAGGGATTCATCGCTCGCCGTCTCCAAATTACCAGCGTTTGTCCTCATTGTTACCCATCTAATAAATTAAGGCATTCTCTCATTCAGTCTTGCGTCACACATGATGCAGGACTGGTGAAATATGCCTCAATAAACGGTCTTCTATACAAGCTCCCATTCATCCGAATATAAGTAAGTAAGAATCAAGTCTTATTTACGATGTAGACTAACATTTGTTTCAATGGGGGCATCGTTTCATTGTAACCATAAAATGTATCATAAATGTTACTGCTCTGCTTTAATGTTGTCATTATTGTCATTCAGGCACTGAGAATGATAGCTTAGACGATTATAATATTTGACATTACTACTGCCCCGGCAGGTTTCTGCAAACGTTTCGTCCATGGTAATAGCAGTATTGAAGGCGTAAATGTAACATTGTTGGTTATGTATTGTAGAGTAGTATACAATTGATGACTGGAATTTAAAGTTCAATAACGTCGTAACTGTTTTATGAACAGTTGTTGTTTCTACAATGATTCTATGGCAAGGTTTAGTACGTTTATTTGTGACAAATATAGTAACATAAATAGAAATAATGTTTGCAAAACTTTTGATGCTAGTCAGCAACACACGGCATGAGACTGCCAATTCACAATGTATATTACATTAATATACCTAAAATATTATTGAAATGTTCTTTAAATTGAAGCAACTATTTCACGAATTGTTGACATACTTGTGATTATTTTTATATACAATTAACTAAAACAGTAGAAAATGCTGTGGTACATGACAGAAAAGATTATCGCACACCTGATTGCCAGAACCGTAACCTGGTGAGCGGCAAACCTCTGTAGAGTGCGAGTTATATTTCATTGTATGGTCGAGATATGACAATGGCAGTGTGTATGACGCCAGTTTCTGATTAAATCATTCATATCATTTAACTTAAGCAACATGGAACTGTGTTGCTCAGCCAAGTAGATAGTTTAATTCCTGGTGCACAGCGTCAGATATGTGGGAACTGAGCGGCAAATGCTCTTGTTTAATGAAACGCTACGCAGTGTTAGAGTTCGGTCTGGAACGTTAACCTTAAGAGCTAAACTCCTAACAGGCTTCGTGAGAATTTTCACTGTTGTTAGAAACCTAAATCGTATAAGTCTAGGAGATTTATTCCATCGAAACCCATTTATTTACTGGGTCAGATGAAGCTATGAATATGTCGTGCACGACGGGGCTTCCTCTGGCGTGATCCGATTAAGTGACGTGGACCCGGACCGATATTGTATCTCTCTGTTGATGTGTATATTTCAAGTCACGCAAGGTGGCACAGCAGGTGCAAACAGCTACTCGGCGTGTCCATAGAACATAACGCAATGATTAGATCACGTGTCTGTTGTGATTTACAATGACGAAGATCTAAATAATGGCAAACTAGCCATAAGGCTGTATGAAGAGGATAGGTGGGGAATCTGAGATGTTGTGTCATTTTCACAGCTAACAATGTAGCGCCAAACCCTCTGGTAGGCGGGTTTTTATTTCATCGCAAGCATGATATCTGCTTCCCCGTTAAAAACATTATTTTCATCGCCAGAATAATATGTGCTTCCGCGTGATTAAATTATGAATCGCCACCACTTCATGAGTTATCAAATAAGCAAGAAGAGATAATACGTGCTTCTAAAAGTGCCTATCGTACGGTTATAGGTACTTGGCTGAAATTCATTCATAATGAGATCAATATACTCAAACAATAACAGTCGCATTTGATCTGTTAAGGCCAAAATTTGATAAATGTCAGTTAATATTAGCGCCCTCGACAAAACGCTGCGGCAGCCATTATCTAGGTCAGACCAGTCGTGTGGCGTTAGTAAAGTATGTCCGTTCTCAGAGACGCAGGGACGTTGTTTACATTGCTGGAGTTCGTCTCTCGTGTTTTGGATTTTTGATCGTTTTCAGCCATCTTGTGACCGATTGAACACGATGGTTAATCGTTGTTGTGTTTGGGGCTGCTCGCGTACCAGTCGGGACGGCGTGAGCTTGTTCAAGTTTCCTGATAAGGCCAATTTGAATAAAAAACAAGTTGAGAAGTTGTTCAACAACCATCTACTCTGCCAGGATGTTTGCAAACTGTCAGGCGACTTACAAACATCATCGGTTGAAGCATTTCATAGTTTGGTCAACCACTTCGCCCCCAAGATGCTGGTCTTCTTCTATGATGGTATGGTTGGCAAGCGAGTACCATTCTCACTATATCATTTGTTGCTTATTACAGTGCTTTTTCATGGTGGTGTATGTATATTCTGAATTAAATTAACTTTGTTTACATGTGCTGATTTGCCAAATATATGTAGGTCACGTATAATTGGTTCATCGTATCACAGATTGAGAATGGGTCAATTTAACCATCAGACAGGCTTCCAATGAATTGTGGCGAGCTTCATCCATAAATAGTGACAAAATAAACTGTAACAACAGACATGCAGTCAATGTTTAAAAACTGTAAGAAATTATAGATCTTCCTTTCGATCTATCATTTAATGACGAGAAACGCAGCCTTGAACGTGGAAATGCTGTCAAGGCTGGATGTTTATTCAACCATAATGAAGTGATAACCATCAGACGAGAATGTTTGAGGATTATTCAGAACGCAACCTTATTGTAAAAAACAAGAATACTGATCTTTAAATTCCATTATTGTAGTGCTTCTGTCACATCAGATTCGATATATGCTTGCGGATGGCCTGGGTAATTACCGTAGAAATCGCAGTAGAATCAATTGCTCTGGCATCGTTTTGCGTGCAAACTAATCATGATGACGCTAGCGAGTTCACATCAGTTTAGATGTGTAGACATTCAAGCACTTGACTACATAACCGTTGTGTTACAAAGACACGTGACTGAATTTACTAGAGATAAATGCGCAGAAAATATGCTGAGTACCTAATGCTTTCGTTTGTGGGGTGAGTTTGAAGGCGTACATCGTGTGAATGTGCATCAATAAATATATGCTTCTGTGAATGTTTTTAAAAAAATATTTCATGTTTGAAGCATAATTAGTCAACAAAATATTCCTTTGATGTGATAAGATGAAATGTTGATTAATACCAGATCGGGCACTGAATATACGTTAAGTTGCGTATTCACATCGTAAGGGTTATCCGGCCACTTGATAGGGAGCGCCATACAAACATTTTCATTGAAATCATCTTTCACATATTTAACAATGATGGCATCGAGCAAAAGTGGAATATTATTTAATGGCATTTAACAACGTTGCAGTACTTAAAATATAAATTGATAACCTGCGTTCAAGGCCTTTTTTGACCCAATAAACACGACATTGCGTAATGAATGCTAATCGAAAATTGCTCAAATTCTCTCACGGGTATGTTGATTGAACCTACCCCTTACGCGCAGGTTAAAATGAAATGTAGCTCCTATACTATACATAGGTAACATGCAATGTAGCTTCCACACAATATACAGGTTACATGCAATGCAGCTCCCATTCTACGCCGCACCTAACAGCTGTAGCTTAACACTGCTGACCGTAGCAAAAATAAAATTACTCGTTTGCATCATGCGATTATCTCATATTAAACCAACTAATACAGTCAATCGGGAATCACAGCTACAGCGGTGTTCCTTAATAAGATAAACATATTTGTTTGCGTTTATCTATCGTTTATTAAACTCCACCTTACTGGCGTGGCTTCGGTCGCATTGCGGACTTCATGTGTAAAGTAGAAACCCATCAACTATAAGGGTTGTTCGCCTGAGTCACGTTTTGCATTGAAATTACCTTGCAAAAGCCCGAAACAGGTTCGCAACACAGGACAACAATATGTTTATGCTGCAAATGATGCTGCCTAACATTTGCTATACCATCTGAGCTTTTAATCTTTGATGTGTTTTGTCATATCTTGATACGCATTCAAACTTCCTATTCCCATCCGAGCCGAGTACAAGCGTGCCACATACGACTAAATGTAGGATCAGGCGAATCTCTCATCCGTCTGAATAAACCACGGATATGTAAGCATGGTTGTATGATGTACATGTACATAGGATATGCATCGCGCATTGTGTCGTTAATTGCTGTTTGTGTGACTGACCATTATGGTTCACCATCGAACCGACTGTTTTATAACATCCAAAAGCAATACTGTTATACTGGCAACTTCATATTATAAAAAGCTTCAGAACACTAGCAACATCCCCCGCGCATAAGGCCCAATTATTGCTCATGATCGGGACCAATAATGCCTAATAATAAGGCAACACTGTTAAACATGGGTAATGGTGCAAGAGCTCGCTGAATATGGCCTCCGGTCATATTATTTCAAGCTCTCTTGATGCACGTGACCGCACTCAAGCGGTTTGTTTTGTAGCCAAAACGCCCAGGCTTGGGTATTAAACAACGCTTCGCCGTTGTTTTGACATTTGCAAACTGTGCCTCATTTCCATTCTGAAATACTCTATTGCCAGCCGAATTGATCGCTTAGTTGTTGCGCGGGTTGTCAACAAAGCTTTGTTGGTTTGACATATTTCTCGAGTGTTTTTCGGCAAAGGCATAAAGTAGCTATTTCTCTACCATTTGGATTCTTAACGGCTACACGAGCCAGCAATTATACTCTTGGAGCTATAGCAAATGTCATTTATACTTCTAGCAGATAGTTAAAATCAGTTATATGAACAGATGTTATTCATCAAGAGCAATCCCGTGTAGTGTTGGATGTGTTTTGGCAGTTAACTCCTTGGTTAAAATTGATGTAGCAAGTAAATAAGCCAAAGGTGGTTTATCCTACAATGAGCCATTGTTTGCTGACCTCACAATGCAGCAACCAAACAATTAATATATATATCCTTCAAGAGCAAGATCGGCGCTGGCTCATTTGAGGTAACAGCAATTTTATGGATACGAGGGCATTCCAAACTGCGAGGTAATGCATGTGCCAAACTAAAAAGAAACGTGTGGCAAAAATAAGTTAACTTCAGCCAAACACCAAATCAATAAACTGTTGCTGCTGTTATGCGCGTCGCTTATTCATTTGTTGCGTATTACTCTTGATTATATTTCAAAAGAGCTGATATTCTCTGAAAGCGTGCAGATTATGATTCTCGTGTATGCTGGGTGCAGAAGCTGCCATACGCTAACTCTTATTTCTCCATTGCGATAGAGGATTAAGATGCTATCTTACTATATCATCCATGATGAGGCCAAGCGGTATCAGTTTATCGGACGAGGGGAGTGAATAATTGTTTTGCATGCTTTGCTCTGAACACTGCTTCGTGAACTTCTAGTAAACACATCATCGTGATAGTGTGTGAAAAACACTTCCCCGTAGAATTGTGGCTTTTACCTTGATTGGATTTACCACGCAATTAATATTACTTACATGATGTTATAGGAAGACTGTTAAATCGTATGCGGCCATCTTTTGGTATGATGTAGAAAACATGAGCAGCTTGCCGTGACTAGATTATTTTTTCAATGGCTGCGATGATAGATGATGATGGAAGAAAATGTCGTATAAGAAATCTGCACATAAGGAATATAAAACGTGTTTTGCCCAATGCTGCCGTATTACGCAGCACATGAATTTGACGATGCTGTTATATTCGGACATATAACAGGGTATTATAAAATTATTTGAAGCTGTCGGATTACTTTCATGGCATCTCATCAATCAATCTCTTACTTCGGCTTAAAACTGCATCCACAGATCTAACAGAAAATTTTCAAGATTATCCTAAATAGTCGTGCTGTTTAAGGATGCATGATTCTCCGAATTGTTCTCCCTCTTATTTTGTGTTAGCACTTAAATGTTCCTTTAGTAATCCATTTTATGTTTTCGGAGCGCCAATTCATTGAAAGTTTATCAGCATAGTCGACTTTTAAACCGCCAAGGAAGTTTGTTATCATAGTGTGCAGATGGGTAAAAATCGCGGCACATAACTGGGGTAGCGCACGATGATCCGGTACTATCGCCCAAACTGCTTCCCTTTCAGCTCAGAATATGTGGCAGCGTCTATCATGTGCCCTTTTGGTTAATAATTCACGTCCCGCCATAAGTAAGAAATTACGAAGGATATAAAAACAGCCCGGGCGATTGGATGCGACATGATGGATATAACGTTAAAAGAAAGAAGGGAATCGGTCAATAAACAAATACACCCGATACGTGATGGCTTCTTGTGCGATGTTTTGATCAACCCTATTTCGATTCAGATAAGTATAATATATTTATGTTTAAAGGAACCTAAGTTGTCTGATGACTAAAAAAGTTTCAAATAAGGAAACCTGATTGATTATGTATGAGCATACAAATACTTGGCATGAGTTAATGCAGTGGATCTATTGAGCAATCGGGCACCATGCACGGCGAGTCAGTATTTATTCAGGGTTGTCAAGCAAGTATCTACATTAGCTCATTATTGCTTTAGTTTAATATAGATTTAGGTAAATACGCCAGTTAACATTCTTGTTACTGATACGATGGAGGGATGATTCACCAGTGTAATCCACGTATCTTCTGGTTGACTAAGTAATGGGCTCTGTCACAGTTATATTTAAAATCCTCGATGTTTAGCGGGTATAGATAGCGTCTACATAGTCCCGTCTGATTTCCATCGAAGCAGCTGATTGTGCTGTTTGCACACCTACAATCCTGCGGAGTAGTGTGTCTAACACAAGCCACGCACTCCTCGGGACATGAATTTTACCCAATGTCAGGGTTGCACTTATACACTCCATTGTGGTGAATTGATAACCTAGTGGTCGATTTCATTAACATCAGTTGATGCTATATTACTACTGTAAATTCGTACACCTATCACTGGTATGGAGATACAGAAAGGTCACCGATGGAGATTTGTTTTGGACAGTTCATAAAAAGGGTCTCGTCACGTTACTCAATAATGCTATGAACAATTTGTAACTACCGATTATACCGAGCGTTTGGTGATGCGCATATTTGTCGATGTCTTAGGAAAAAAACACATAGGAATCCTTGCCTACTTCGCCCATTGTTCCGTGCTTTATTAGGATAACCAGTAAAGAAGCCCGACCTCCAACTGATTAATGGAATAAGCAGGTAACACAATAACAGCAGGTGGCTCGACAGTGAATTAGCGAGCTGAAAGACAGTGCTTCAAATTTGCTCGTTGCTCAGCAGTACAATGTGTTTGGTCGTTTTTTAGGCACTGGGGTTCTTTAATAAAAGTCTTGTCCTATCTTCTATAGACATTGATATTTTTACGAACAAAGCATACACAAGTATGTTCGCGCCTCATCTTTGTATATCTTACGGCGTAATGGCTGCAGCGGTACAGTGTACCACCACCCGACCTGAACGGTGAAGTTTTATCGGCGATTCTTAGCTTAATAAGACATGCAATTACTTCAACAAAGATTACTATCGTTAATAAAAAAAGCAACCACGACATACAGCCGGCTTTCTGATTTGCATTTATAATAGGCTTGCAGCTATCGCAAGTGTGGTACGATATGCAGATAGTCAAGGCAACTTTCATGCACAACCTGGCATATTTATGGCTTACCGTGTGAAGCTGCGGCTATGCAGTTGTAAGAACACCCAACCTGGGCGGAACAGCATTCTGTATTTTTGTTTGCTCATTTACATATTTAATTACATAACCGAGGATTTCTATCTTTCAAGTCTGTGATTAGCAGACCGCGTAAGCTTACGGACGTGCAATAATACAACTGTCGGGCATGCAGGTTAGAATATGGAAGCTTTACTAACAATGATGTTTTACCACAAGCGTCAAATGTTGTTTTGGTATTCTTGCCCGATTGGGTGCTTATTAACGTTTGAAGGCGAATAAAAGACCATGCATATATATATAGAGATATATATATATATAGATATAAGATAGAGATAGAGAGATATATATATATAGAGATAGATATAGATATAGATATATATATATATATATATATATATCTCTATATATAGATAGATATATATATATATCTATATATATATAGATATATATATATATAGATATATATATATATATATATATATATATATATATATCTCTATATATATATATATATATATATATATATATATATATATATATATATATATATATATATATATATATATATATATATGTATACCTATTTAGGGAAATGGTTGTTTCCCGTATCGTTGGCTTTTGTTCTAAATGATAATTGAAGTAACTTATTGGTCGTTATATATGTTAATATATACAAATGGTTAATAGCATATGACTGCACTTGGGCCGCTACATGCCTGATACGAACACATGGAGAATTTGTTTTTACCATTTCACATATATGTTTAATGTCTTAATCTTTGATAGTTATCTGTGTGAGTAAATTTGTTTGTATGCGTTGAATCGATGTTGTTACTAAGAGCCTGAGTAGTACGTTGCCGCATAGTGGTCACTATGCATGTTACAACACACCATTTATGGTGTGTCTACATCTTCCGACCTAGCATGGCAAAATAGGAACAAATCACTCTTTTATTCGAACGAACCACGCCTTTTACAGCTCAGTTAGGTTCAATAAAGCCACCTGATTTTTTAACAATGTAGAAAGGCCACTTACAGGGCCTTTTATCTTTAATTACTGTTAACGTAGCAAAGCGATTTAGGTAGCCATGGGCCCGACTGTAATGACACATTAGTAATCACCTCAAAGCCAAAGGGTTGCACTGTCAACTTTATATCATAAACCACTTCTGAATCTCAGACACCCCTACGGCTCGTTCAATATAAGCCACATTATGGCATATAGTCTGTGCCATTATTGTCCAACACAACACAATAAAACCTCCATAATGACACAATAACTCGCTGAATCTGTCCTCCTGTCATATTATATCATGTTCTCTTAATCCACATCAATGCATAAAAAAGCAGTATTGCTGGCTTCACTACCAAATAGGCTTAGTAATAACACCACACGTTGCCTTGAGTGTAATATTTGCTAACCACTACCCCATAACAAGCCGTTTCATTATATCATGCCGCTTTGCTTACCGCTATCACAGTACAAGTTTTCAACAAATTTTGTTGTTCCTGTCAATGTCGTCTAGTTTTTTATGGCAAAGGCATAACGTGCGCCTATCCCTGCCACTTAACCTCAACAGGGGCCAGTATTAGACTGCAACGTGCTTTGAGCTATGCTTACATGCCAGAGATATCACAACAACAGTCAAAATTCAACTTATCGGGGGATCTTTTATCGGGTCGCACGAATGAATTGACGCGTTCTGACACATATGGTAACATAATCGAAACGCATTTTGGTGAAACGCGTGAATGAGAAGCAAACGCTTTGAATTCTACTAAAACTGAAAGATTTTAACGTAAATGCCTTGCTTTCCGCTATCAACAAATATGGGCGGAAGTAATCTATGCGTGTTTCAGATTTTCTAAAAGGCACGAATGGGTTCCCTACACCATCGAATTGTGAGAAGTCGATCCGCGTTATGGTTACGCACTGCATTAATTAAAACCCCTCGGTCAATATCAACTAGTCAAGACGGTAACTAAACGATTTGAAACTATGGTTCGCTCAATCTAAATGACAATAAACAGGTTCTCAATTGTAGAACGTACGTATATGTTCACAGAAAGACCGGAGTTGATAGTGATAATATTAAATACACAAATAGAAGCAACGCTGCGTTGAACACCTAAAATCTCATTGTAGGGTTTTGCCCTTCGTGTGACTTCGCGGCGAGAATAATCGTCTCGCGTTAATTTGGAAAGCAGAGCTAGTCTGCTGTCGACATTTAGCAATGCGGTCACCTCTGAAATGAGATGACGTCTGTACGGCTACCTAGCAATTACCGCGTTAGCTTAACGTATTATATCAATCCTCGCGATTAAAGACTATTTCGCGGATCTAAGTACGATGTGTTTGTCTTCAGACATGTAATATTTGAGCTGGTGTATTGTGGCTTGTGTAAACTGGAATATCCGGCAATCAGTGATGGAGAGGTATTTTGAAGCCAAATATTGCGTGACGTTATGATAATATGACACATGCAACATAGTGCACATAATGGAACGATCATTTTCTTGATGATACGATTTGGCGGCCTATGAGCAATAATGGTCAATTTGATTAAGGGTTGTAAATACATTCAGTCGACCATGGCGACTGACAAGCCAATGACACAATATTCAGTATGCGGCCATGTATTTGCATAGCTTACCCTTGTATTTTTAGCTTATCCTTGTATTCTCAACCATAGCATTTGTTCACAGGAAGACAGCCTAATGAATATAGATATGTCGCGACCCCGTTGTCTGCCGTCATTGTCTGTCCGTTGAGGAAGGGGAGGGGGTGGATGAGTCTTGATGATGAAAAAGAACGGATTCAGGCTGATAATACCAGTGTCCAACACCTTACTAGAATTCGGACATATCATATTACAACTGATGATGAGACACGCAGTGTAAACTTCAATTTAATACTATATGATAGTTTTTGTCCTAATTGTAAAATAAGCACCACACACCCGATGATAACGCAAGTGATATAAGTCATGTTGCTGCAGTGAATAGGGATTGGGGTTTATTATCGTTATTTGATTACCAATCGACTGTTCAGCATAACCTGGTATATTTCGCCGATGAGTAATATCGACTGAATGCATATATATCCTCCCATGTAATTACATCAACACTCGGAGTTATATTGCCAAGCTGTTGCGAGCCCCCCCCCCCCATGGAGCCATTAATGAGGCTATGTTTCGAAAATTCTTAATGTTTCAAATAAGATATGCGAATTGCCGATGACATAAACCATGTATCATCAAGCCAATTACTTGATGGTTACCATAATAAATGGATCTTTACATCTATTAGAGTGATAACATAAGTTAGCAAATGCTGCTAGGTCGCGATTCATAGCTAACGGAGCAACATTTACGATCATTCATTATGCTGTACGCATCTTTGTCATATCCTCAAGAGGAAATACCCCTCAAGTGGCGGATATGCAGTCTAGTTCTTCTAGAAGATGAGGTGTGGACTTTTATGGTATGCCAGTTGATATCGTGCTGTAACCGCCATGAATTTTCCCTCTTAGTCGTCAGGAAAAGACATGCGGATATCCGCTGAGCAATCGATCACACTCATGGAACGTGACCTTGGGACATAATTCTGAACAGTTTTGTACCTGAGGATCTATCATAACGCATTTTAATAGTTCAAAGCTGTGAATGCTATGGCTGTAAGTTATTAAAACCAAATGGGGCTAATGAGGGTCAGCTTTTAGAACGTGACTGTGCAAAGAGACGAAGAGTAGCCCTGCCACTTTCATTTTGTAATTATTTGCCATTACTCCAGGTCTCATTTGGTTTATGCCTTGCCCCATCAGTAGAACTAACGTATAGAATCGAGTTAACCTGCAGTGCCGAGCCTTTTTTAGAAGCTTTTATCCATACTGACAGCAGTACAGGATACTGCAATCACAGATATGTGAGAGAAGTCTGCGTGTAAGCCGACCTGCATCTTAACATCAATGTGCGAGTGGCTGGTTAAATCTGTGGTTTGCATCGACTAAACTGTATCTCTGATTCTGCCCATCTCAATAGATAATTATGTGACGCAGCGCAACATGAGGACACCTCACACAATGTATTCTTAAAGCATCTTCATATTTTAGGTATTTGCAATCAACAATAGTTTAATCCTTACGCAAAAGACGGCATTAACTGATATCATGGTGACGACAATATGTCAATCTTATCAGTTATCGTCTTTTTTTCCATCTGCAGCGATCAAGGTGTTTGATTTGCCGAGTTAATCTATCCGAATTATATATGCCTTGTAATTATAAGCATGCTTCGTATCTTGTTATTTTTGTGGTGTTGACGCACGCTTGGTTCTATGCTCGATCGAAAAGCACACATTTGGATCAAGTAGTTCAACCACAACGCTATTTCAAAAACATAATTTACAGCCTTTTTAACTAAAAACACGTGTGCATACCACAATTCACTGCAAACCAGTGTGGCAAGCAAATCTTGGTATGATTGTGTAAGACGCACGTAGGCTCTTTGGATGCATGTCCCGGTAAGAGTAATAATTATACAGTATGTATCGGTCATTACTTTTTCTGTCACTGCGAACACTTTCACAGCAGAGGCCATAAAACCGTGTGTAAGCAGTATGTATGTTTTCCTTTTCAAAGCCGGGAGGTCTCAAGGACGCTCTTAAGCATGACTACGTGCTTATAAGGGAGTAGTGTATAGTCGCAAAGTACCGACTACACTATAACCTGAAATTACACGTAAGCTTGTCCCATCCCTTGAGTACCGGCTTTACATGAACCACTCTAGATGCCATCCATAGCTAGCTAAGTTTTGCATGGAGAGCAAGTATGCATTTCAGGAAACTCTCCTGGGCTTATAGGATAAGAAACATAATTTTTTACTCTTTGAGTTAACATATGTATAATTCGATTATGCATCTGAGCTGCCTGATGGTTTTCATCGACACCAAAATTATTTTACTCTCAATAGCTTTTTTAACAGAAATCTTAGCCTACCGAAAACTAAGCCATAGTCCCAAATTTTTCGTAGCATTTCTATCAAAGTTTGTAGTTGTCGTGTTAGGATTAAACTACTCATTTGTCAATACTCGGCTGCGTGAGAGCAGCTTTGATGCGCACATAAAATGACAATGCTTGCTTGAAATACTGCGAATTAGACGACACAATATTGCAACTCCAAAGATTCTGATGTGTTTTGGGGTGGGTAGATAAATAACTAAGTAGAATACGCCACATAACTGACCATATAGGTCCAGCGTAATGAATATAACCTCATATAATAAATGAGTTAAATTAACCGTACGATAGTCAGCAATCCTGGATACAAGGTACGATTTCATACCGATCAATACCTAATATTCCGAATTTTGCAACTTATAGAGTCCTTTCATATCTCGTCGGTGAAACCAAGAGCATTCATTAGGCGGTTGTCGGCGTGAATGTAAGGAATATCAGCAAAGAAGATGACAAATGGTTTATCTAGCAGCAAGGGATATGGCCTGTCAGGATGAGTGATGTAGGGAATCTTAAACAACATTGTGTCTATTACTAAGGGAAAAGCAGCCCACGTCACTATGTTGCAAGCATTGTCTATGCGAATACTGACTTATTGTGGATGAACATACAATTCGCACGGTACGATGAACGTATGTGTGCAATACATACCTAATATCACGTAGTTCAATATTCGTTCATTCCTTTCAGACTGGTGTCAATCAGGGTACAATATTCCATGCAGAAAATTACTTTATTGTTAACAATACAATAGAAAGTTATCTTGAGTGCTTCCATTATACCGGATACTTCAACTGCTATCATATCATATGCCTGCGACTGGAATATCCGCAGCTCTATAGCACATAATGATGATCGAAAGTTGCGAAAAGAGAATCCGAAATGGCGTGACTATTATAACCGCCAACAGCAACAACTCCTCTAAATGCAGAACATGTAAACTACCTTTTGGATTAGCCGCCAACCAAATTGACGACTTTGAATATGATGAAGATGTGCCAAAATTAATTATTTCGGTGACACTAAACTATGTAGCTGACTGTTTGCATCGCATAACACTTTACACTATAACATTATACTTTACAATGTAATTTCAATATAGTAATAACACAGCAACACTGACACTAAGGATTTGGTTTGATAAGCCAATTATGTTAAAAGAATGTTGATAAGTACATGTGGCACAGATAATGGTTCGGTGTTCGCCATGTTTCTCGGCAACCATGCAAAATTACTATTTGATAAATAGCACACTGTATTCAGTGTATAACTTTAAATTTTAATTTTGATGTTTCCATCGGCACATCGAGGTAATGATCATTCACAATTGATTAATGAAACGAATTCTCTTATATCACAATATATTGCATCTCTTAACGGATCTGTACTTCCAATTATTGCATTGTAATTGACTCATACGCGGCTGTAATAAGCACAACCAAACATCAATACCCCCATCTGTCATCACGTTAGTGCGAAACCATACCCTGGAACAAATGCAATTCTGAATTACCTGCGTTGATGGAACATATGGGATGTCACATGCTGCAGTGACTGATTATATCGTGTAAGTGTCTGCAGTTGTTAAACTAAGTTGAGTGTGGCATTCTGTATGACTAATATCCGAACTCATCGATGCACCTTAAAGTGAACATGATTTATTTGCCAATATTATTCCCTACTATGCTACGAATACTACTCAACGAACAACGTTGCTTAAAAATATTCGTATTTGCCATAAAATTTTCCACAATTTCTGATTTTCAGAAAACATGTAGTCGGGGATGAAAAATGCACGCTATTAATCAAGTTTTTTTATCTCTTTAGATATACAAATACGATGATGCTTTCCGCGCCGTTGTTTCAAACAGTACATATGCGACCACAAAGCACCGTGTCCATTGTTTAACTTTTACACTAATTAGCTAGGCTAACCAGGGAATTTCAAGTTAGCTGAAGCAAGTTCCGCGGGTATTTTTGTATGGTTTTGTTCGTCCCATCTTAAGGTTTCTCACTTTCATGCAATGACGGTCATACTACTACTGCATTTAATGTAATATATTGTTGGATCAAATTAATATGCGCTGTCTTTGCCAAATACATGACACTGTACTTACATTTCTTTCTGACAGTTCCACTAATCTCTCACTCACTGATGGTCCTAACATATGCCAACCTCGTACTGACAGCAAAAAGATTGGCAGAACACTTAACATATTTCATGTAGGTCATTGGATCAGCTGCTGATTCCGTCGCTTGTCGAGTTGGGTTTCTGTTAAAAATAAAGGTAGCTACCCTGACTCATTCTATAACGAATAATATGAGTTTAAACTAAATAATTGTGTTTGATAACCTGATGCTCAGCGATGACGAGATGACATGGTTGTCATCGACTTCATTCGTGAATGGAGCTATTGAATCGCCGTACCTGTTGTCGTCGTACTGTCACTTTGAGATAACCGCATTATGCAGATGATTATGCATATAAACGTATCTAAACAAACACTATTAATTATTCTGCTACAAAGTTTGGTCAAATGTGACAATATCATCTCTCTAGTTAGGTATATCTTCAAGATGGTCGGTGTTGGATCTGATCTGTTAGGAGAAAGAATGGGGCCCTACTCGATAAACCCTATCCATATTATCCGGTTTTGGTAAAGGTCTGTATTGTTGCAGCTCATCACTTGCGTTCGCAAACTGGCTCTTTCTAATGCTTCGATGTGCTGTTTGTTGGCATATAGTAGATCTGCTAGAATATTTTTCATTTGTCCACCTATTGTGGTCTGGAGGGTGTGATTGCTTTTTATGTCCTCGAGTGTCGCAATGAGTGCCTTTATGAGAGTGCAAGATTTGGACTGTAAATGCTAGTAAAAACGACCTATGAAAATGGATCAGCTTTTAAGTGTGAAAGTCGACACTCGTCTTTCGAATATACTGCATATTTGCGCTATAATGACGCAACATAGGAAGATTGGCCCCATTCCTCTTGTTTCATAATGTTTTTGAACTAATGCAAATGGACATTCTGCTGCCAAGGCTTTGCATATCATCCACAAGACAATTTCTCTACCGCCTAACAGTTACAGCCAAACAGTAACTTGTGTCTCTTCGGCAGAATATTTGCTAGTAATGTCTACCCTTATTACCCGAATCAAACAGCATATAGCATATTACTCTCTGTTGCGTGAATAAGCAGATAAACGTGTTTTTCTATACACAATGACAGTTTCAAATAATCGCCGAAACGTGGCGCTCATATACACATTAAATTTCCCCGAATTGAGTTGACGATACTCTAATGATTAGGTGCAAATATTATAGAATGTTCCCGCATTTAGCAATTGTATCTAGCGCGCTACAGCTCACAATCAACGAGGATAGATTTGACACACTGGTATAGGGTGAGCGTATTAGAAACCTAGCTGAAGGCTATATTTCCCACTCTGAGAACGGTCCGGCAAGGTGTCATTTGCTAATTCATATTGATTGCTTCTATGTACAAGCAGACTACCTGATAAAGACGAAGAAGAAAACGGCCAAGCGTTATGTAATCCCACTCTATGTGGTTATGAAGCTATACCAACCGTTAGCTTTCATCAAACTTAGGCTGTTTTGCGCCCAAAGAGTTCAGATAGTCCAAAGTTGCAATCAAAAAAGCAAAAATGTATTTGTCTGTGATACCAAAAAAAACCATCACCAGCCTCTTGCGTACAACATGGATCGCCCTGAGAACTATTAGCCGCATGCATATTATACATTGATATAGCGCGAGTAGTTGGTGATGCTGCAAGCAAATCGTACTCTGCGAGTGAGGATGGGACTTTGATATCCTGAGAAATCAATTTAAGGCCTCGCTTTGAATAGACCACTGCGTGAGCTCGGCAGCTTTTAAGGATGCAATCAGTATTGCTGTATATGTCGGAGGCAATGACACTCCAAATTACATTCTCATTGCTATGTACTCTTTAGACACTTGGCGATTCAAAGCCGCCATGTGAGTTATTTAGCAGCCACTGAAATGCATAACCAACTGGCTGATAATCATCTGTCACACGCTTGATTGGTGAATAATTATTCCATCAGATATTGCTAGAATGCTACGATTAAATATCTATCTTTATGATGTAAAGCACAAGTCTGCGGTACTAAAACGTGGCGTGTCCTTAGAGTCTTTAATATTGGTATGAACCTTATGTAGCTTAATCTACTTGCATCTATTTTAACAAATCCAATTTCCTGCTTATTGTGAAAGATGTAAATTTGCAAACGAACCGAGGCGCAAGGGAATTACGAATGACAATGTATTTGGGTGATGAGCTGCATATCTTGGACCTGCAGGCTTTCTGATCGACTAGCTTTGTAATATAACCAGACTATACATGTCTGGCGAAATTACTTTAGGACCGAAGGCAAAGTAGCGGAACTGCTTCTGTGGCTCTATTCCATTGACAGCAAACAGCATGAAATAAAGATATCTGTGCTTGCTGCACATACGTCAGTCCAACATATGCTGCGGGTATTTATGCTTAACGTAATTACGGCACATATCATGTACGCTCACTCCATGTCATGCTTGCCTCTGCTAGGGTTTGCACAGCATTACATAATGCAAGTTTAGAAGTAAAACTATTTAAATAAATGCAAAACAAATAGGTGCTATATCAATTTTTAGCATCACAACATCCGTAGCATGTTAAGCATATCGTTGTATTCTACTCATTTTGTGAATTTAATGTCCAGATAACTTTGATTAAGTTAAACAGAGTCTGTTTTGACTATGGGTCTTTATGACAGCCTATTACAAGCATTTCTCGAAGCTGTGGCGAATATATACAATGTATAACAGGCATCTATTAAAGAAATATGCCGTCGGTGGATTGTGTGAAAAGCAATTATAGCGTCGACAACACTGTTATAAGCTAGTGGCGTTATCGCTTTACATACCAGTCAGTTTTCGCTCAATATAGATATGGTTATTTTGCTTACTACCTTACATATAAAATTCTTCTCTTTCTTGAGTCAATTGACAGCAGTAAAGTTTTGTCGTGAGCCACATCATCTCTGTTTGCTGTCCGACATAGTGCATTCACACAGATAACTTTCGTTGCACACGGTAGCATAGCTATTTGGCGGTATTGTCTCTGCATTAACTAGAACTCGATACTTTGTAACAATAACATAACACCGAAAGACGGTATGACCAAGTGCGGGTAATTCCAAATTTGGCGGCCGATGGGAATGGTGGAGTACTGCAGAGTCACGTTCCGGTAGGCAATGATACCGGATGGTTCGAATATCATTTAATGACATACAGCAATATTGTGGTTTATTTAATGTCAATTATTAACCTGGACTGAAGGATATCTTATGCCTAACAAGCACTAGAACATTACCCCCATGCACATCGGGTGTGCATGAAATGTAGCTCCCATTCCACGCAGCAGCTAACGCTTACGTTTAAACTGAGGAGAGAATTGAATGCCTCTCAAAAATATAACGAAAATAAAAGTGTCCATTTTATGAAGTCGTGACTCTCAATATGAATGACGTGATATGTAAAGCAAAGGGCAATATCTATACAACGACATCAATTTAGAAATACACATCTATATGTTCTGGTCAGGCAAATGTAATTTGAGTCGATTATTTTAGACGAAGGAGATAGAGGGTACAAAATATTTTAAGCTGCTATATAATGGTAAATAGGATAAATGTGCATAATGATACGATGTGCTGGTGTACTTATGTACGTTCCTGTAGCAATAATTAACTGCGTTCTTATTCCCACTCTCACGTCATTTTTTTTTATCAGAACGCGCATACGTCAACAGCTATTTCAAAACCCTGTCCATTTTGCTCATCACTTTTATTCACTACGCGGTTTGCCATGAACGAGAGTCACCACCGTTGGGGAGTCCTAAGTTATATCTGTTGCGGAACGGCCTCTCAGGTTTGTATAATATGAGCACAATACTGACATTTGATATTCGATAACATTAGATCTTCATACAAGAATTACCTTTTAGGCCATCATAAATCGACTTTTGATCATCGATGTGCCTTGTCAAACATTGATATGGAAATACTTAGATACCATAAGACGAAATTATAGAGACATCTCATACCCTACCAGGATCACATAAGCATGCCAGACTGAGCTTTGGTCACCCTTGCTTTAAAAAGCAATTGCAATACAATATATTCGGAGTGATGTCCAGTAGATGATTGATGACCGTTCGCAGACTATGCGAGTGACCAATGGCATACGTATGGTTCATGATATCGGGCGGGTATATAGTTATCAACAATAATGCATTATTTTAGTGAGTGCCAATATTCATCAATTTCTCATCCCCGCCGAAGCATCTTAGAAATAATATAACAATGGTCCTTTTTTGATTGCTATCATCAATGAATTATTTATAATTGCACATACATCTATAACATTTGATTAATTGAGCGTGCTCCAAAATCTGGCATCAACAAATATATATGGGTGCATATTTGGTATAAGGGACAATAAGCACGAAGTAATTACATTCAGCCGATATCATTTTGTGGCATAGAAGCATCAAACCTGACGCGTGACAAACTAAGAACCAAGCGAGTTCGAATTACTGACGCGCGCACGGCCTCTTTTGTCATCATGTTTCATTACCACGCAACTATTATTTTTATTCACCAATGCATAACCACTAAGACGGACTACTGTAGGGTTTTTTGTAATGTGTGATGTCGGCAATCCGATTGATCACCATTTTTTCGAATCTATAGAATATTGTGACAGACAAGAAGTACGTGGACATTACTGTGCATACCGATAGCACAATGTGTAAGGCGTTCGAGCCATAGCTCGTTGTATGTCCTTTGAAATGCAACTCATCACGATAAAGATCCTAATAAAGCTTTCGGATATCTGTTGCGGAACGGCCTCTCAGGTTTGTATACTTAAGCACACTATACTGACATTTGATATTCGATAACATTAAATTTCATACAAGAATTACCTTTTAGGGACCTTATCGACTTTGCTTTTTATCATCGATGTGCCTTGTCAAACATTGATATGGAAATACTTAGATACCATAAGAACGAAATTATAGAGACTCCAAAGAGTCGAACATTATCAAATAAATCACCACTGGCGCCTTCAAATACAATCAGCAACTGTAATCAGTCTGCATCGGTGAATAATTTCAGTTCAAACTATTTATAGCATGAGACCTCTCTCTCCAGTGAATAAAGGACAATCTCCGAGCGCGACAATGTGTTGATGATTGGTCTATTTCTGAGGTGCTCTATCATTTCTGAGCAGCTCAATTGTTAATTTATTGTGTCTATATAGTTGAAGCAGGCGTTATACTATTTCATAATTTATTATTCATGGCGTATACAAAGAGATGTACTATAACTATTGATCTTTATAATGCCGGGCACGAAATATCAATGTGGGATGGTTTATCAATCAATTGCATTAGGCTGGGTCGTTTGATATAGTCTACAGTTGGGTTTCAAGAAAGGCTTACAAACATTGGGGGAGATTATCATTGATTCGCCTGAAAGAATAATCTCGTCTCTTAGTTATGTCATCGCAGTGTTGCAGCATAACAGCAAAATAACATTCATCCAAAGGGCTTCATTACATGAGCTCTGAAAATGTGGCTTCACGTGGAAGTTGTCAAGTCATGCAATTAAATCGACTCGGTATATGCAATGTTGTGTGGGATCTCATGACATCTAAGGTGAACGTGCGACGCCTGATATATACATCAAAGCGGCCATCTCTCACACTTTGCGGATGCCCCCGTTGTGCTTGATTGATGTTAATACAGGTCAACCTCGCCAGTGCGGAATTCACCTGCTTCGTGACATTGTCACATAACCACAAAACTAGGATCAGGGAGCGGCCGCCCGCCTTTATATAAATTACCCCTCAGTAACAACAATAGAATGGTTTTTGGTGATGTAAACTCTTGCATTGCAAAGTAGTGTCTGTATAATAGTCACAATGCTAATGGCAGCGGAACATACGCAGGCCAATGTTTGTATAATACGAATAACAGATGTAGTATAAATTGACGCTAATGCGCCGGCTCGGTACTGACGTGAATCATGGCACAGTTAAGATAACTTGTCGTACTACAACTCAGTAGTAAACATCTTGAATATTCAATTTGCAACATATCGTGACAGCAGGGTGTGTACTCCTGCTTGTTGTCGTTATCTTTAGACCAATTCGCCACCATATAAATGTACTATATAACATAAGCGGATATGTTATTCAAACGGCAACCGTTTTTGCTCGTTAAGCATCGTAAAGCACAATCGACCCCTGAAAGGACTAGCAATAAAACGTAAAGAGCGTAAGCCAACCAATCATTATATATCCAATATATATATATATATATATATATATATATATATATATATATATATATATATATATATATATATATATATATATATATATATATATATATATATATATATATATAAATAAATATATCTATATATATCGAATAAACTTTGCAGCTTGCAATTTACTATGAATTGATTTGCCTCATAAGTTCATTGTGCATTATTCTTATGTAAAACCGATATTATCATTCGGATTGATTTGCCACTGCTAGTAGTTGTAAAAGAACGGGTAATTTTTTACATATTTTATTTTGAGACAGGATGTACCTGACGATCGTGGTAACAATTGATGGTAGGCGATGGTCGACTTGATGCTTGTTGCTAATAGACACTCTAAGTAAAGTGTTTCCTTTTTACAGAATTGAAATGCTGCTTACATTAGCTCAGTACTACAAACGAGAGAAAACTGTAAAAGTGGTAATTGCGTACATTGAATGCAAATTCGACATTTAAAATGTGGTATATCATCGTCAAGACTATCACACTGCTGCTGTTGAAAAATATAATGTCCGGTGTAATTCGGGGCTTTTCCTACACAAAGCTTGCAGTCAAATTGAGGCAGCAATATAAAGGCCCTTGTCGATGTGCGATTCCCTTGTGCAGCTTCAATTCCAGCATGATATTTCGGCGGCTATGTAATTAAAGAGCAGTTTTTTTCGGTTTCATTGTAAATATTGTTGATGTCACCTTCCGGTCGTACAATTTGATACAAGCGCTCTAATTACGACTGGGTCATAAGATCAAGGTCGTTCTCTCTCCCGTTGCAGACGCGATATGACCACCTCTGAGATCACGAAAATAACTTTAGGCAGGCTCTCATCAAGGATCTTGTTCATACAGAACCTTAGGTCGAGAGTCATGTATCCAGAAAAAAACTTTTAAAAGTTGTTCGTCAATGTACTATCGGCTTGAGAAACCTTTGCAACAAACTCTACATATCATTATACCGTCGTTCAGGCAGCGATCATGGTGTCCGAAAGCCATAAATGGAACGTATTTAAATACGTTCTGATATATTACAATAATGTAGTGTGTGTTGAGCTGTTGTTTCGAAGCTAACGTATCTGTATTAATACGCCCGGTTATGCTTCAACAGCGCTTTCTTTCTTGCTATGGCAAACGTTGAAACCCGATAAAACAGTCTATTGCTAGTTGCTTAAGCGCCTTTATTAGCTTTGACGGAGCCATAGAGAGTAATTTCGTCCTGCAAGCTGCTGTAAAGGGTAAGTTTCTGCAGCTCAACATAAAACGCCTGTGCTTTACGGTTAATGACACGTAGATAGCGCTGTCCAATCACTTAACTTATTTGATCGGGGATCACGAATGGTTATCCTATCATTCAACTCGAAAGGGTAGATACTGCTTCCCCACATCAAGTATTAGTCGAAATATGGAGAACAATAATTGGCTGCAAAGTGTTTATCCCAATAAAATGACATAAAATGAATAAAGCACCCGGCAAATTGATTAACACGAATATAATGCCGAACAATATTTAAAAATAACAAGATATGAACACACCTGGTGCAAAGACGTCGGCCCAAACATTAAGGAAATGCGTTGCTTATGCATATGAGATATATTTATTTGCCTGCGTGTAACTGAAATGCTTTGGAACTGCAGTTATCTTTCATGATCCTGAAATATGCGACAAAAGTATATGAAAAAAAGAGACTGTTATAATGTTGTAGCAAAATATTTTTTGCGTTAAGCAGAGACATATAGCACCATGCTCCTACAGGCAATCAGTGGATTTATACTCAAGCGTGTAAACAGTTATTTAAATTAGACTGCAGCAAGCTTGTATTAATGATTGGGATCACACTCCATTGGTCATTAAGATGGCTATTGCGACCAACTTAATATAATGTAGCTCAACAATTATCTTTTAGACCGTACTACAAGCAATTGCGTGCATCGCCTCTGATAAAAGAGCCAGTTTTAGTTAAATAACTCATTTAGCAAGGAAGCCACAGTGCATATGCATTTCAGGTTTATACACCATAGTCTTGCTATCAGAAGAGCGTTGCAAAAAGTCAGGTATGGGTCTGTGAATGCAATGTAGGTACCATTTATATAAAAACTAAATACTATGAAAACTGCCATGCAATATAAAACCCATTGTTCGGAAGAAATATAATGAAAGGCAGCCCAGCTGCAGCTGATTCACAATGATTTGATTATTATTGCAACATGTAAGCGCTGGCATTAACATCAACATTATGTGGTGCATCAGTGGTCCCATCATTTTCAGATTTTGGTTTATGATCGTTATCAGCGCCCTACACATTATATCGCTCTTTAAATCTTATTGCACTAGTATGCTGACGTTTGTATGTTCCACCCCGAGAATGCTGCCCATCGATAGAAGTGTGGATGATTTCATCATTATCGATGTATCTCGCTTTCCCTTCCATCCTGCAGGAGAGGGCGGTATTCAAAACCAAGTATTCAAAAATAGCGCCTGCATGACGAGCGTTGACAGTATAATCTAACCCTTACAAGGTTATATATCAATAGATTAGGCCGGATATTTAGCGTAACATTGTCAAATGCAGTTAACAAACTAGTTTCACGAGCCGCCACGAAGGCCGCTGAATCAGCGAAAATAAAATATTTCGACATATGTTGACCGCATGTATCCTTAACTCAGCTCTCATTTCATTGTCTGTCATTCCTGAATCTTTAAACGGCTTTTAAAAGTAAAGAGCCAATGTTTGACTTCTAAGTTGCTTCAACGTCATTGCTATCTTCGAATGCGCGTAGGTTCTTCAATATTTTGTACTTATTAGGACAAGCGATAAAGGAGGTTGAGCAACTTAGCATGCATTCGCAAAATAAGGCTGTCGCTATTCACTTTAATATGACGGATAATGATTTGTCGTTAAATAAGAGCAATTATAAGTATCATGTCCATTCAAAAAAGAGAACTGTCCATATAAGCGATACATTTGTTTGCCGCATTCTCGTTGAACACCGCATACCCATCATGTCATTCGCGCAAAAACACGCAACGACAAATACATCGACTGATATAGCAGACCGAACCGCAGGAGTACAGTGTTATTATGTATCAAATACTAATATTCCATGGTATTAGGTCACGTACCTGTGGTATGTTTATCGGCAGTGTGAAAGTGCGCTTAGTATTTGCAGATGGAATGTCACCTGAATGGTAACAATTGAATCTGCTCTGATGGTCAGTTTAGAGGTTGTTTTGAATGCGGTGTCAACTTGTTGCGCCTGTGATTGCCTTTTACTGTGTAAAGCTGAGTTAATGGTCGCATAGCTTCAATGACTTTTTGAGGCCGCCTATATAGCTACGGTTTTAGTCTTTGAAACGAGCAAGTTACCCCGAATAACTTGTGGCACAGTGCCAACATGTACAAATCGATCGGTTCCAGTGGAGCTACAGGTCATAGCATCAATACATTCTCAACAACAGGAACAATAAGTCATATTTCTACCAATGATAATGTCATCATTTGATGATATACGTTTGACAGACTACAGTGGTATAATATCATGCGCCTGGTGCATACAAATCTCCGTAAACCGGCTTCATCTAAGATATAGCTTTGAATGTGACATCATACATGACAAATATGTAACCAGATGTGGTTGATATATAGCACGCGTGACACTATTTTTCATATTTGTAGTGCAACGCTTCTGGGTCATCTCCCTTATCACTGGCACTGCAGGTCGTTTAACTCGTCATAACCCTTATTAGGGAACATCAAGTCAAGCACGAAGTAGTTTGCTTTGTACTACACTGCTTCAACAAATGCAACAGATACCCGTCTGCTCTCGACATATACCAGTTTAGGAGGATACATGGAAGGCATGGACCAGGTTTCGTATCAAATATATTGCATACTTGTGCATATTGTAATACTGGTTGGCACTGGTTCTGGAAAACATCAAGCAAGATGTCTGTCTCCTTTGCGCAGCAATAATTATAATCGCAAACTTATCATTGTGTCTTGATGCACAAGACATTCGATGTAGACACCGTTATGAACTACGGCTGGATTTACACTGGTTATTTCTGTTAGTCTTCGCTACAGTAGCAGCAATAGCTTCTGGCGTCGTGTGGTAAAATGAGAGCCGGTCTCTATTGTCTCTGAGGCTCCATAATAGATTAGCTTAGAGGCTTCCCTTTCCTTAAAGCAGCAATTGCTGTTAAATCATCAAATTATATCTGCCACTTACGCTGTGTTTGGTCCGTCATTGCTGTATAATGTTGACTTTAAAAGCGGTCGATAATTACAATTTGCGCTTTAACAAAATTGTATATAGTTCAATAATACAATGCCACAGTTTGCTTTATGACTTATTTCAATGAGGTAAACCTATAATCATATGCTGCGGTGTACGTTTTTCAGGGATTGGTTAATTATGCGTGTTTATTCATATCGGGATTCAGTTGCATCTTGTAAATCGATACTTTGTGGCAATATAATAGCATCAAAAATGGAAACAATGCGGGCTGAAGGGGTCAGGACTGTATTAGACGGTATCACCAAGTGCGGGTTATTCAACATATGACGTCCGATGGGAATAGCGGAGCACCGCAGAGTCACTTCCTGGGAGGCTATGTTTCTGGGATGTCGGTTTGCACGTCTCCTGCGACGACCAGACGTTATTTGGCAGATAGGGTATAGAAGACAAGCTTGCATTATTGTTCTGCCAAGAGAAAATAAGATTGATATTCACTGGACGAGGATATGTTCTTAGTCGGAACAATAACTCCTATAGTAAGTGAAGGTGCTCGCTTGTGTTTCCTTCTCCATAGCCGCAGCAAACGGTGCAAATGATTAATTGACAAAGTCGGTCTTGACTTCATGTATTCGGTGACCTATCACCAGCGTCTACTGTTGTGTTATAACGACTTGCCCAAGGCGGGATTGCTTGTTCTCTATACGAAAAGCTGGCTGACAAGGTAGTAGCCTTTTGGAATCGTGCGCGTGCAAGCCGTTACTTATGAATCACATTATTTACTAAATCTGTTTAAAGTAAGGGTTATCAATATTCAACTTGTTGACTCCTCTTAAGCATTATATACTTATGTTAATTGACAAGCTCACCCATTTTTATGCTGATATTAGTGTTACAAATGCAATGATAGATAAGCTATAAGTGATAAAAGGGGTATCCGGTCACGTGGTAGGTAGCGCTGTTCCATATTTTCAGTGTCAATATTTATCTCTTCAACATTGAAACGATTGAACAATAAATACATCTTACTGAATTCCAATATTATTTGAATGACATTCAGCAATGTTGTTGTTCATTTAAGTTAAATTATTAACATGGACTGAAAGATGTCATTTGCCGAACAAGCACTAGGCTACGTAATGGATGGACATAAGAAAAATTGCACAAATTCACACGCGGTCATATCAATTGAACATAACCTTCATCAACATCAGGTATACATGAAATCGTGACGCCCAATATAAAAGACGTGATATGTTAAAGTCAAAGCACTGTATAGCCAAGGGACTATACGTAATATCTATGCGTTGATAGCAATTTAAAAAAATACACTTCGGGCAAAAGTGATATGAGTCGATTCTTTGAACGTATTATGCGTGACTAGTGTGGATATCACACGAAGGAGAAAATATTTTGAGCTGCTACATAATGGTGAATAGAATGAATGTTCAGAAGGATACGATGTGATGGTATACTTATCTACGTTCCTGTTGCATAAACAGACGCGTTCTTATTCCCACTCTCACGTCCATCAGCTTTTCTATCAGAACGCAAAATCGTCCACAGCTATTTCGGAAACATGTCCGTAATGTTGATCACTATAATCCACTGCACGATTTGCCATGAACGATAGTCGCCAATTAGTGTATGTGAGTCCTAAGCTATATTTTTTGCGGAACTGCCTCTCAGGTTTGTATAATATAAGCAAAATACTGACATTTGATATTCGATAACACTCATTTTCGTACAAGAATTCTTTTGTAAGAATTTGCTTTTGATCATCGGTGTGTCTGGTCAAAACGTGGTTATATGTGGAAATATTTTGATTCTATGAGACGAAGCTATAGAGTCATATTATAGCTTACCAAGATAACACAAATATGGAAGCATCAGCTTTGCTCATCCATGGTTAACAGAGCAATTGCATTACAATTTATACGGAGTGATGTTCACTGAATTATTGATGACCGTTCAGAATCTGTGCGAGTGACCAATTGCATGCGTAAGGCTCATTATATCGGGAGGCTATTCAGTTATCAACAATAATGCGTTTGCTTCAGTGATTGCCATTTTCATCCAATTTCTCATCCCCGCCGAAGCAAGTTATTGTAAATATAACAATGGTCACTTTTTGAAAGGATTGATGGTTAGCGATGGAAGACATGCTTGTTGGTAAAACACACCCTAACTAAAGTGTTTCCTTTCTCCAGAATAGAAAAGACAGTAAAATGTCGCTTGCAATTACTCAATGCTACTTACAGGATAAAACTGTAGAAGTAGCAATCGTACACAATAAATGCAAATTCACATTAAAAGATGCGGCATATTATTGTCAAGTTATTCCACAGCTTTGAGGCTTTTCCTACAAAAGATCTGCTGTAAAAGTATGGAAACAATATGAGGGCCTTAGTAGATGTAAGATTAGTTTTCGCAGCTTCAATTTTAGCATGATTTTTCCGCGGCTAGGGTAAAATATGATAAAAGCACTCAATAACACCTGGGACAATAGATCAAGGTCGCTCTCTCTCCTGTTGCAGATGCGATATGACCACCTCTCATCAAGGATCATGTCCGCACAGAGCATTGAGCGTCAAGAGTCATTCATACAAAGAAACTTTTAAAAGGTGTTCGTCAATGTTACTATGGCTTGATAAATCATTTGAAAACTACTCTACATATCATTATATCGTGGTTCAGGCAGCGAATACGGTGTTCGAAAGCCTTGTATAAAACGTATTTAAATACACTCAGATTCATTAAAATAGCAACATCTAGTGTGTGTTTTAAGCGGTTGTTTAATAGCTAAAGTATCTGTGTTAGAACGCCGGGTTATGCTTAAACAGCGCTTTTTTTCTCGAAACGTCAAATGTTGAAACCCAATTAAGCAGCCAATTTCTGGTTGCTTAAGCGCATTTATTGTTACTAACCTCCAAATCACTCTACAACGAGCAAATATTGTATTAGTTTTGCTTCGAAGAAGCCACAGAGAGGAATCAATTGGTAATTTCGTCCTGCAAGCTGTTTTAAAGAGATAAGTCGCTGCAGCTCAGCATAAAACAACTGATGTATGGTTAATGACACGTAGGTTGCGCTGTTCAATAACTCCACCTGCTTTCAGCCATTCCGGTTGGGACATTATTACAGGCATAAACATCGAAACTTATTTGATAGGGAAATCACGGCAACAATACGAGCACTACATGTTTTATCCAACCCACGCTTGTACAGATTGTATTCAGGTTACAGTTGTGTATGGTTGTCATTGTAATATAATGTCCCTATCCTGCTGTTCGTAATGATCATGAAACATGAAAGAGCATAACACCTGAAAAACACTACCTTCCAATAGATTACTACCGAGTGCAACTGAAACAAATAAACCCCAGTTCTGTTAACTTGAAATGAAAGTATTATCAAATTTCAGGCAACATGCACTTCATGTGGAATTGTTAATGAGTATACGAACCTTACATAAAAAAAAAACAACGAGCGCAGCCACATTGATTCAAATTGTGTTGTTCACACAGGTCCGAGGTAAAAATACTTCATTATTCAATTATTATTGCGACTTTTCTAATTCAACAAGTAAGCCAATGCGGCGATGACGGAATATAAAGCACTCGACCACAAACATGTTCCTTCCATTCCATGCTGAAACCTGCTATTCACTGTCATTCTTGTAGCGCAGATTGAAATATCGGTTTGATATAGATATTAATTGCGTAAAAATGTCATACTCGGCGGGATTCCTTAATATTCCTTAGAAAAGGTTAAAATTCTGTAGGTATATGGCAAACAAAGCACAATGACCTGAATATCTTACGACGATTCCAAAGAAAATTACTCTGACACTGCCTCACTGAAATGGCAATATGTATTCTTATTCGCCTGTTTGCTGCATACGATTCGTCACGCAATTTGTTACATGATTTATGTTTGTACATTGTCTGTTGGTTTTCATTGACTGCATAGAATACTTGTCGTCAGCAGGAGAATGCGTTTTTGCTTAGATATTTTAGATGGTGCCGAATATTTTCTCACGTCTATTATTGATTGCCTGAAGATGAAAGGGAAATGATGTGAATGGGAAAAAATCGCCATCAATTCGGGACAATAGTGTGGTCTGTTTTGTGACTTTGGTGTCAGCAGAGGTTGGTCAGCACGCATTGTATGGACTGTGCTGTGTGTTTTTAGTATGTATCCATACATTATCCTGACAGATAAAAACAACAAAAGGCCGTAATGAACATGACTAATCCAGATGGATCGAAGGTTAAAGCTACAAATGACTTATTATCATGATTTTTACACGCTTTAAATATTTTGCCTTGTTTCCTTTAAATGTGGATGCTCGTGCCACAATAGCGTCATCGGTGAGTCGTGCAGTGTTTGAGTTTGTTCATATAGTGGTTGCAAATGAACTAGCAGTTTGTTATAGACAGCCCAACACGAAAGTCAAATTTAATTTAATCTATCATTTCAAGCACCTTTAACAATTTGCATCGATTAAATTTCTGCGCAGAAAACTCGTTCATATAAGGACAAACCAAATGTGCAGAAGCAAAATGTTTTAGTTATGTGTTTTCCATATTACGGGCTAGAAGTACCGGTTTCAATATTATAACGTGATAAAGCCTTAAGGTCTGACTAGAATAACACTTACATCTATAAACTGATATACATAGATAAAGCACATATGACCATTGAACCTATGAACGGCTATCTATACGTCATGGTGCGACGTATATTCGGATTTTTGCAGCTCATATTGTCCATTCATATCTCGTCTGTGAAACCAAAATCTCTCATCAGGCGGTTGTCTGAGGGAATTTAAGGAATGTCATCAGATGAGATGACAAATAGTTCATTCAACTGCAAGGAATTTGGCCTGTCAGAATGAGTGATGTCTCAATTGTGGGAAATCTGGAACAATATTGTACCAATTACAAATGCAGCCAAGTTCTTTGATGAATTATATCACTATGTTGCACATAGCGTATATGCGAATACTGACCTATAATGGGTAAAATACTGTTCGCACTGTACGGCGAACGTATGTATGCAATATATACCTAATATCACGTCGTTATATATTCGTCCGTTCCTTTCCGATTGGCGTGAATCAGGGGTCCGATAAAGCATGCAGAAATTGCTGTATAGCACATAATGATTTGAGATTAAACAAAATGACTGTGTTTGACAGCATGAAATTCAGCGATAAGAAGATCAGATGTTTGTCATGTTATAGACTACTTAATATTGGATGGAGCTACCAGTTGTCGTGCGATTGTTGCTTTGAGATAACCGGATAACGCATTTGATTGTGCATTTGAATATAATCTCTACACCAAATGCCATTATTTAATATTTGAATAGAATACGCAATCATTGCAAAGCATTACGCCAACATGATGCTATATGCGTAAAGCGCATTTTACAAGGTAACACATCTGTAGTCCGACACACTATTGAAATAGACGCACGAATCGATGGACTACCTTAGGATAAGTCTGACTTCAGCTGTTAACTTCCGACCATGTTCCAAGTACTCACCTTTGGTTATATTTGTCGAAGGGTTGGATTAAACCAAATGAATACATAAAATCATTTGCTGCTGAAGTGTCAAATACAACGCATTCATTCAATTGATCACAAATGTCGACCCGAGCACAAAATGACAAATTTAATGAACCCAACGTTTTATCCGTGTAGTTCGCAGGATTATTTGTCACAAGCAGGCATATTTAATGTCGACCGTCCCCGTGTGGTAAGCGGAATGGTAATTATGATTGAAAATTCCATATTTCTTACGTGTAATGGGCCACAACTGAATTGGCGCCCATGTAAGGTTCAAACGGCGTATTTTATGATAAGCGCGGCTGAGAATAAAAACACCCATTGCTGTTCCTGTGGATGAACACCACCTGAAACCTATGAGAAAGCAACATTACCGTCGCAGTCCTTTAATTTGTACCGATGCGGTGATGTATCTGAGGACAGAATGATCGATTGTGCGTGTAAAAATGCATATATGGTCACCGTAAAAGTATGTCCTCACAACATTTAACGAATATATAAAACCACAATAAGGCAAATAACCAAAGCTCAAAATGATCGGACGCTTCAGCATCTCATTTATATAAAGCGGTTTGAAAATGACAGATTGTAAGAACCGGACGCGCAGTGTTGGTGTTGGTGTTCTTTTACAACATTTTACAATATCGGACATGCGGCTTTTACAATTTCATCTTTAGCCTTTCGCGCGTTAAATCTCACCCCATTCTGCCATACCTCTGATCAACGCCACCACCGCTGCTGTAGAACACCCATAACGTTTTAATTATTAGAAATGCTCGATTCCTTCGGATTGGGTCATTGTGCCGTTAAGGGTTGATCAACGATTGACAGCAGGAAAAACGGGGAAAGAGTAGTTAACACGATGAGTATTAACACGGTGTCTCGGTGTATGTATGGGGATGGAAGCGATGACGATTTGGGCTGTAATATTTCAGCAGGGTTAACGGTGAGATCATGGCAGTATTAAGGTCACAAAATCTTTGATTCTCAGGTACCCTGCTTGTAAGCTGCATACTCTGGGCAGCGATAGTGCCAATGTGAGACTCTTTAAAACAAGGATACATTTTGCAGGAAAGGATGAGTCTATATGAATATTCCAACACAGTAACTCCGATCGTCTATTGACATACTCCATTTACACAAGTAGCGATACCTGTTGAACCGTTATAGTGGGTCTGCACAAGTTCAGCTAAAATAGGGCTCAATGAGGAGAATGCCCGCCAACGAAATGTTACTTGATAAATAGCTTAATGATATAAACATAGGAGCTTTCACCTTCGTTTTGTGTGCGGCGTCGAACCCAAGGACCGAGCACAAAATGTACCTTATCCATTAACCAATGTTCAGGAAGGTTGCTATGCGGATTCCACTTTGATTGGCAGCCAAGCCACTGTATCAGTATATAATAGAGTCGATAGAAGAAGTCAGTCTGTAAGAAGTATGCATCGGTCGCATGGGGCATAAATCTTCATTGTGCATCACCAGAGGCTGGATGTTTCTATGAACAATTACATAAATCTGCATTCAGCGTAAGGGGAGAAGGGGAACGAAACATATGCCACTACGCTGGCAAAAATGAGTATTGTGGATTTAGTTGCTTCTCACGGGAAGAAATCCAATCAACTCATACCCTCCAATCACTTTCATTGCTCAACTGATAAGGTAATAGAATAATGAATAATGGCACATAATGTTTCAACTCTGTATAAGCAAAATATTTTTGATAATTTAACCACCTTGGTAAGTTCTGCGTCCATTGTGAATTCAATCTTAGGCAAAGGATGGCATACATTTTTATTTTGATATATTACATTAAGCGATAACAGTGAAAGTGCACTTGAATATATGGTAGAGGTGCCAAGATGGTGTCTAAAACATAGTGTGGGCCAGTCATAAATCAATGACATGATTGTGTCTATAATTAATGTACATAGGTCGCATACAGCAGGCAATTGTTAACGTGTGACATGCGAGTCAGCATGATCATGAACACAGCTGTGCTTCAGCTTTGCTCCCATATCACTCTAGAGGCCTAGCGGGTTTCAATATTGGGAGGAATATCAAATGGTTGCCATCGTTACGCTATAAACGTTGTTTTATTCCGTCCCATCAAAGCCGAATGCAGGTAATAGGTATTGATTCAGTTGTATCAATTATTTTGTTTATGCCAGACACAGACCCGTTGAAGCCTCTTGGTATTTCATACGGACTGAATGGTGCTTCTATCTCATATTGAAGCTCTCATAAAGCGCATTGATAATCGAAGACATACATCTGTAGTGTGACTACATTCCGTGGCTCAGCGTATTGTGGACAAAATATTATAAGATGGTCTGACGGAGCCCGAGTTACGTGCTACATTGTGTTTCTCTCTGGTGTGATTTATTGCTGTGTACTTGCTGCACATGATATATGACGAAACCCATTTGGCAAGATTTAATTGTCGATGACGAATATTGCCGAAACTTTTGTCAAAATATAATGCAGGAAGTTAACTTGTGATGTATACCGGAAATACAAATATGCCTTACCAACAGCGATAATAGAATATCAAAGTATCAGGTACTGATATATTATGATGCCCGTACAAGGTTGATTTTGAAGTCGATTAATATTGATTAACTAATAACATGATCTATGATCAGATGTCGAAAAACACTTTAAACTATGCTGTAAAGATACTGTTGCATCTCAGAGCAAAGCTATTTACGGATATCATGCATTATATGTTAAAGCAGAGTTAGGCACCACGCATACATTTTGAACCATTGTTATTTGTATGTACATAGTATGCTTTTTATATACCGCGTATGGCGTTGCTTCAAGCTAGCAAGTACTCTCCATGATAACGAATGCAATTAACAATTGAAAAGAAGAGCCGATGATTTACCGACAAACTGATCTGCGAATACCTCTACCGTTATTAACAAACTGACCACGATTGGCATAAACAAGCAGCACAGATTGAACACGGTCCTTTTCTGCCGTATAGTCTCAATGCCCCAGACTAGTTATATGTTTATATTTCTCAGGATGCACAATTTTCATCTTGCTGCATACAAACATAAAGCAAACCTTTGTTGATGTAAAACAGTAGGCAATAATCAGTAACTGGATGTTCACGAGGTGTTCGAGTTTTGGTGTATTATATGCATACATAATGCATAACGCTTTCTAGACTAGAGTTGCATAGAACTATCAGAAACGTAGCAGTCACCTACTCCTTAGACCTGCCTCTTCTACGATGCATCTGATGTTTTTTTACAAATGAGAAAAAAATATTACTTTGATTATTTTCTTAGTGATCTATTGTAATGGGTTGTCTTGTCTTCGGCACATCTGAGTGCCATTCCAGATGATTGTGAATAGGGTTATTTTCCTGTGACTCATTGCCTATGACAGTTGCTATGGAGATGAACATAAAAGGTTATGTGTTGTATCCAGGGAACAAATTAATACGAATACGAAAGGTGCTGAAAAAATAAAAAAGCAATAAACTCGAAACGTCTACATACTTGTGTACAAAGTAATAGCACAAATAACCTGCAATATAAATATATAATACGCATTATTATGGCCATGTCTGAATTTAATATCATAGGAAACAGAGACAACGCAATGTATATGTTGACCTCACAAGCACTGCCATACAAAAGCAGCTACTCTTCGCCTAGTAAAGAATATGCCTATTGCCTATAAACCATGTCTTTCATTCAAGAGACCGGGAACTTCAGCCTCCACACAATTCGAAGCACAAAAAAACGGAAGCTTTTATATTGATGCTTCCAATATATCATCTTTTATCTGAAATCATTTAAAACGTTTTGCATAAAAGATCATATTAACATCCAACAGAGTCATTATTGTACCCTTTGGCTTGCTGTTCAGGAATATACAGCAGTGACAAAAGTACAAAATAACAATCCGGTTGGAAAATGATATATTCTGTACCAATATTATGTATTCTTCCTGGCAGCATGCATCTGCTATACGACCCAATGCTGATCACACTGTACAATACGGACATGTTTGTTTTATGCCAGTTGATCTGCGTTAGTCAGCTAATGAATAATTTAACACTATACTTGTTTGTTATTTCAGCGTTTCATGCAAGCTGCAGTTACTATGGGTCGTAACATTAGTTTGGTTATGCTGTAATTATAGAATTGCCCAATAAGCCAGCACCATATCGGCCTCGCTATTTTCTAGGAACTCTCACATAATCGTCAGTGTTTGAAGAGATTACACCAGAACCCGCCGTACATTTGTAAGTCATTACGTAGAACATCTACTTGTCGCATTAGAACATAATGCGGCGTCCACTACACTAGTTTTAATCATATTATACATAAGACTGAATCATTTCTAATAACGCCACGTTGTTCAAATCAGTAATTATACTGATCGGCACCCGTTATGATTAAATTGGAACCGCTGGGCACTAACATTTTCAATAAGAATAATCAATAAGGAGAAGCAAAAGGCTTCGGAAAATCCTAAAAAATGCATTGTTCGACACATGATTTGGCTGGAGACAGAGTAGATGAACCAGGCTTGTTATGAAATAATAAGATTAAGTTTCATAACAGATAGTTGCACAGCATTGCAAAACTCCAGTCCACTTATTCTTCATCAGCTGACACCATTTCCTCTAACAAAATGATTTGAAATCGCCATCGCATCCTCCGTATGTTATAAATGATGCGCAATTGTGCACCATACATTCACGTATCGTTACTTAGTCTTGACACCAGCAATTTTTTTAACTAATTAATTGCCTAAAATAATAAATCATAACAATAATTGTCCATAATGCACTAGGTCTCCGAATCATTGCGTTCTATCGTCACGCTCTGCATAGCATTGGCTATTGTCTGAATGATTACGTTGTATAATAAAGGTGAATGTGAAAAGCCTTATAACCAGCACTCAAAGAACACAATGACGCAATTTATGCAAGACAAATTAGTAATACCTCCTGTGTGATGGCCAATTACCGCCCTGTTAATATATCATGTGGTCAGCTATTTTGCGATTCTAAACAATTGCACATTTCCACCTGAAAGCGACTCAGCCGATGACAAGCCTTGAAACACTACACTTTTGGAAGCAATTATTAGACATTCGATTATCTCTTTAGAATTATATATTCAAGTCGTGAATATAACCTGTTAGCTATATCTGGCAATAGCACTTTTGTAGCGTCCAGAAAAACACTGACAATCGCAGCTATTACGTATGGTTGTTAGCATGAACGTCATTAAAGAGGGTATGCGATTTCTTGTAATGAAGGTTTAACATACTGACGCTGTATTTTCCCGGTTTATGTGGCAAGTAATGCTGAACATTGTGATGAAGGGCCAAATGTTGAATAAGGAGGTATCACGTCCAATGAGTGTGACGCTATGGTCTTGAGTTTTTTACATGACATTCTAATAAGCAAAGCCTATCACACCATGGTTCATGTCATTGAGCTTAGAATGTTAATTTGTCTCAAAGGTATGTCACTGGAATCAGCATGCGATGTAGCTAACATGCGTTCGACGCATTTTGAGCTGCGGCTGCTGTGCAGCCTCTACATTATAACAGCAGTGATCGGAGAACCTGCACTAACTCATACAGATAGCATTCATGAAATTAACAGCCAATTAGGTAAGTTTGGCCAATTCAAGGAAATATGTTAGTTGTTGCTATCCGTATGGCTCTGCCAGTCACTATTGGCTTTTATAACTAGATGCGCATGACATATAACGCTCGACAAAAGTGACATTTAATCGCTCGATCTGCAGCAGAGCAATTTTTACGGCAGTTTTGGAAGACTCCTCGTAACCTACGAGGGTGTTGTTACCTAAATACAAAAGTTTTGATATACATACCTTTCTTTAGAATGCTCATTATAGATGTCGACAGGTCGAGACCATAAACGATCGTAATTTTGTAAAAAATGAAACTATTTGTGTAAAACATTGACGGGGAGCTTATTCATTTTGTTTATTGAAGCCCTGCGGAGTAACCAAGGACGACCAAATGGGCGAATACCTGCATAAATCAATTAAATCAGACAAATCTAGACAATCTCTCTGATGCCTTACAGTTATTGAAAAATGTATACTTGTTTTTAGCAAATTGATTTGTGCTCATCGTCAGTATAATATTTGCTAGTAACGACACCCCGATATTACCCGAATACTAGCACATATAACGCTTTGTGATGTGATTTAGCACCTATACGTGTTTTTCTTCACGGAATCGCATTGTTGTGTACGGGTTTTCATATCCAAATCGTATTTGCAATAAAATTAAATTCGTCTACGCTTACCTCGCCTCCACGATTGCTTTTCCCGGAAGCAGAGCCTTAGTAGATGTCAGCTCCTTGATTAAACTTCTAAAGAGCTTATGCAGCTTCGCTGAAAACTCCTTAATTCTATCGCTACCCTTATCCCCACGGATATTTGTCAAGCCTGTTTTCCTCCCTGGGCCGTTGGTTCTCCCTCCGTGTCACTCGGAACCACCTTACCAAATATACTGCAAACTGAAACCTCATAACACTTTCTTTCAACCTACAAAAAGGGTTAACAACGTATTTGGAATGTTACGATGTACTTATCTTCAACTATGCTGTTTATTACAGGTCTGTGGTCTGAAATGTTGCGTGTCCTAAGCGTCTTCAATGAGGGTGTAGACCTTAATGCTGCTAATCCCACTTACATCTATTCTGAAATATCCAATTTCCTGCTCTTTCTTAAGGATGTGAATTCGCGAACGAACTGAGGCTCAAGGGTATAGCGAGTAACAATATATTTCAGTGATGAGCAGCATATCGCGGACCTGTAGGCTTTTGATCAAGTAATAGTTTGTGTTGGCAAAGTTATATGACGACTTTCTTCGTAGCTTCGCCAAACTATGCATGTCTGGCGAAATTATCTTTGGACCGAAGGCAAAGTAGCGCATCTGCTTCTATGGCTCCAATCAATGAACAACATACAACGTGGAACAATGATATTTTTGAGTTTTTGCATAACCAAATTACGGTAGCATGTACGCTAACTCCATGACATGTTTATGTCTGGGTTTGAACCGATCGATGGCATGCCATCCTCAATTGAAAACACTACGGGCTACACGTTTTTAGCTAAGGATGCAGGATTACATATGAGTAATGCACGTAAAGCTATTTAAACAAATAAATGCAAAGCACATT
This sequence comes from Urechis unicinctus, assembly GCA_034190875.2. Lineage (NCBI taxonomy): Eukaryota > Metazoa > Annelida > Polychaeta > Xenopneusta > Urechidae > Urechis > Urechis unicinctus. The sequence continues at coordinate 41,920,356 of CM067349.1, read as the reverse complement.
AGTTTTATAATAATTCCTGACTAATGACATCACAACCGGGGTAAAATGTTGAGCATATCGCTGTAATCAACCCCTATTGTCGTGAGAACTTTGATTTTTGTGTTAAACGAGGTATATATCTAAGAGACCATACCATGCGATGTTATGATGTTCGTGCTGCTGCTATTTAGCTCTACCTGAGACAACATCGCAACGACGCCCTCTGCCATTGACACCATACATTGCAATGCAAGCACCACACCCCTTATATTGATAATGACCGCAGTTAAAAATACACATTTTCCGTCCAATAATTAATTACAGCGATGTTTCATATAAACAACTGTTGCATGGGGAGTAATGTAGACAGATAACCTTCGATGCATTTGGGTGCATATGTATTTAGCGGCATTGTATAAGCGTTAGCATGAAAATTTTGAAAAGTTATGTGAGGTTCCTGGCCACGGTAAAGACGTCCGGAAGCGCTACGAGCTGATCTGTTAAACCTAAGCCGATGCAAAGCAGAATACAGCAATGCAGTAAACACACAAGCTGCTAAAATATAGACTTTTTTTCAACATTCGTCATCATAGGCAATTTGTAACATTACTATTGTCCTTGCAAGTTTCGCATAAACGTTATCATGCTTATAATGTTACGATTTCAGTCAACACCAAACGTAAGGAAACTGCTACGTACAAACTGCCGATTACATTATTATCACGTTTTTCAGGCCGTCACGCAACAGATAACCGTTTACTCTTGACATATACCAGTATAGGAAGATACATAGAATATATGAACCAGGTTTCGTATCACATATATTGTACTTTCGTCCATATTGTAACACGCATGCTTTCTAAGTAGGGTGGGTAAATAGTGATAACAAGATTTACAATGGCGAGCTGTTTTTGTACATTGTTGCCATAGGAAAACGAGATTATTTTGTCGTACCAATAAAAGGCAAGGCAAGAGCACACTGCAGTACACTAAATAAAACTCCCAATTGTCACACACCTGGATTCCAGAAACCTAACCTGATGTGCGTCCTAATTTTTGCGGGCGGGGAATACTCTGCTTTAATGAGCCATACCCTTAAACAGTGCGCAGTGTAAGAATTAGGATAGGAGTAAGTAGCGTTGAATGCAAACACGTTGCAGGCTGCTCTGTTGTCATCGGGAAACCTCGGCCGCATTATCTAAGTGGATAATCTCTTCCCATATTTATTTCCAGACTCCCACTTCACACAATGCCAACATACCATTTTTGCCTTTACTGAGACAATCAGAGCAATGCTTTGTTCAATAAGAAGTACGGAGTAGTGAATACGATCGTGAGTTGCCTCTGCACCACAATCAGACGCCCAACATTGCCGTTATCATAGCAGTACTTAATCGAATGAAGCACTGAATATTTTGCTCACGAAGAGGAGCCTTCTGGCTTGATCCGATAACGTGACGTGTGCCCGGACCGACATAGTATGTGTCAAATGTTGATGTGTATTTCTCAAGTTACGCAAGCGGATAAGTGTGGACAGCAAATCGGCTTTCTTGGAAATCATTAATAAATAACTTTGCAAAAGTACAAGCAGTAGCAGCAGCCAAAAACCATTGCATGATTTATGTTGGTATCTCTGCTTCCATTTGACGAATGGTGGGACATTCGGTAATATCTAGTTATGAATATACATTTATAGGACAACAATACCTGGTTTATGTCATGCGGAAATAATTGATCCATTTGATGTGCTCTTATGATCGTCTCTTCTCAAAAATGTTTATATCTGGTGGGTTACTCACTGATCATTGAAGATGCACTTTATATAAGATAGAATAATTACGAAGAGAATATTGAAAAATGCATTTTTTGCAAAACATTTTCCGCATCTGCGCCCTATGCTTCAAACTTGACACTAAGTCAAGTAGACCAAGTTGTAAAGGCGGCATTATTGGGTCTTCATACCCTATCAGGGACAATGTATAAATGACTGAATATCCCTGCGTGGGAAAACGTACTTCGACTTATGCCACTGAAGTTAGCTCACGATTGAATGCAATTTACTCTATCCTCTGACGTATTCGACAATTCTATGAACATTAAAAGAATTGCAACGTTGCCGCTAACCAAATTTGTAAACACTGTGTATGGTATCCTAGAGACAAAACGCATACATATGATGATTGCTTTGCTGTCGGCAACGACGCGCATGGCCCGACCTTTGCTGCAAAGGCTGTGATGTTATTGCCTGAATACCCTACCAAAATATTTTAATGTATCCATTCCATTAATCATGCTGCATGAAGCACTTCCACTGAATTGAAAGATTTACAATTAATATTTGAATGTGAATTTTGAATCTATATTTGTGCCAAGAGGCTGCCTACATGTTTTGATGCGCTGCAGCATAATCTTTTTATCCCCTTTAAGTATGACAACAGGGTTATGTTAGATTCAGATATTTGTACTCTTATATGTCACATGTCGTCAGCAATCATGTTACTCTATATTTCGCTGTTAGGATGAATGGTGCTTACTGGGGACATATTTCGTCTCCTCACGCAATGGCCTCTCTGATGAATTACTTTTGGCATTAGTCCTGGAAAACATCAAGCAAAATGTATTCCCCCTTTGCTGCAGCATGTGTATAGATCAACTGATCGTGGTGTCATGAGACGCAAGACAGTCGATATAGTTAGCGTTATGAACGAGGGCTGTTTCACACTTCTCATTGTGTCGGTCTTTGCTACAACAGCTACATTGACTTCAGGCGTCGTGTGGTGAAGTCAGAGCTGGAACATATGGCCTCTCAAGCTCCATGATAAATTTGATTGGAGGCTTCCTTGTCTGTTAAGCAACCATTCCTATTATATTTTCAATTGTCATATGTCACTTACGTTATGTATGGTGCTTCAATGCCATACAAGTTCGACATCTAAAACTGTCGATAATTACTATTTATGCTTGAAAATATTGTAAATAAGTCAATAATACAATGCAATATTTTGCTTAGTGACCTTGTAGACTTACTTTATTGAGGTAAATCTATAATCATATGCTGCAATGTATGTTTTTCAAAGCAGCAACTTTTTGCGGCTGGTTATTAACGCTTGTTTATTGTGAATAGGATTCGATTGCTTGTACGTAAATTCGATACTTTGTAGCAATAAAATAGCACGAAAAATTGCCACAAAGCTGGTTGAGCCCAGTTCGGGTAACTCAGAGTATGGCGGCCGATGGAATAGCGCAACACTTCAGAGTCACTTCTTTGGAGGCAATGATTCTGGGTGGTCTGCTTCCACGTCACCTGCGACGGCCAGAAGTTATGGGGCAGATAGGGTACAGAAGACAGGCTCGTATTATTGTTCTGTCGTGTCTACATGAGATTTATTTGCGACATATCTGAACAAACACACATGGGACGACATGCACGAATTATAGATGCACACGCACACACACCCAAACGCGTACGCACGCACGCACGCACGCACGCACGCACGCACATACGTACACACACACACACACACACACACACACACACACACACACACACACACACACACACACACACACACACACACACACACACACACACACACACACACACACATATCGGATGCCATAGACAGTAGTTTCACATATTATATTTTGACACATGATGTACCTGAAGATTGTGGTAAGGGCGAAGCATATGTTCTGTGGAAAGGATTAATAGTTCGCGATGCTTGTTGCTGATACACACCCTAAGTAAAGTGTTTCCTTTCCACAGAATAGAAAGTACCATGAAATGTTTGCTTGCAATTGCTTAGCGCTATAAACGAGAGAAAACTGTAAAAGTTATAATCGCGTACAATGAGTGCAAATTCGACATTTAAAAATGCGGCATATTATCGTCAAACTATGACACAGCTGCTGTGTAAAAAACCTAATGTCCGGAGTAAGTTAGGGTTTTTAACTACACAAATCTCTGCAGTAATTTTTAGGCAGCATTATAAGTGCCCTTGTAGATGTTAGATTCCTTTTTGCAACTTTATTTTCATGTTATAAAACGACGGTTTATTCGTTTTCATTGCTAATGTTGTTTATGTCATTTCCGGTTTATAATCTAATAAGGGCACTCTTATAACTCCTGGATCACTAGATCAGGGTCGTTCTCTCTCCTGTTGCAGAGGCAATATTACCACCTCTCATCTGGGATCATATTCGCACAGATCATTGAGCGTCGAGAGTCATTCATACGGAAAAGAAACGTTTAACAGGTGGTTGTCATTGTTCGGCTTGATAAATAATTGCAAACCACTATACAGATCATTATACCGTGGGTCAGGCGTCGAGCACGGTGTCTGAAAGCCTTGTATGGAGCGTATTTAAATGCGCACAGATATATAAAAATAGCATCGTTTACTGTGTGTTAAGCGGTCGTTTCAAAGCTATCGTATCTGTGGTAGAACTCCCGGTTATCCTTCAACAGCGTTTTTTTTCTTGCTATGGCAAATATTGCAATCCGAAAAAAACAGCTCATTACTAGTTGTTTAAGCGCATCTGTTGCTACAAACCAGACGAACCTCCAATTCACTCTACAAAGAACACACATTGCATTAGTTTTGCTTCGACGAAGCCCCAGAGAGAAATATATTGGTAATTTTAATGACGCATGCTGTTTTAACGAGATCAATCTCTCCAGCTCACCATAAATCGCCAGTGTTTTATAGTTAATGACACGTAGGTGGGGCTCTCAATTAATCGACTCGCTTTAAGCCATTCCGGTCACGATCAGAGACATCAAACCTTATATGATAGGGGAATCACAGCAATAGTACGTGCACTTAATGTACTATTCAACCCACGGCTGTATTTACTTGGCTTACAGTTGTGCATTGTCGTCGTTGCAATAAAATTGGGCTATCTATGTTCTTAATGATCATGATGCATTAAAAAACATAGCATAAAAAACGCCACTTTGCAATGGATGAATACCGAGTTCAGCTGAAATATATGTACGCGATTCTTTTGATTTGAAGTATCAACAAACTTCGGGGAACATGCGAAAGTTTAAGCGCTTAAAATGGATTTTACCAACCAACCATACATCAAAACCCTAAAACGAGCGCAGCCACATTGATTCAAATTGTCTTACTCACTCAGATCCGAATTAATGTTGGTATTATGTAATTCAAAACTAAATACTGTGAAAACTATCACGCAAAATAAAACACAATGTATCTGAAACGTAAATATAGAGCGGCACATAATAGGACTTTGAATAATGTATACAACTTTTGTAGATTATTCGTGCCTGATGTCATTCCTCATTGAACTAGATCAGACATTACCGGTTTGCAATGCCAGAAAACAGAGTTTAGCTGCTGCACAATATCATACATTCCACTGTGTATTGATCTACAGTAGAATTTCGGTTTGACGTACACTTTATTTGTGTAAAATATAGTCCTCGGTGAAGTACAATAATATACCTTAAAAAAATCCGGAATGCTGTAGGCATAGGATAGACAAATCCAATTGACCTCATTGTGAGAACAGACGACAGCTTGATATAAGGTCCTTGTATTCAAGACAGCTGCATAGGAGAGTCGGATATTGCAATTTGTTTGCCAAGGTAATAGCATTGTGTCAACGGTATACAAGATATGCCTACAGCGTCATAATGCTAATAGCTAGCATACTGTTTCTCGTTAGCGTTTAAGTGACGCGACAGTTACATGTCCAGTCAAATGAATCCCGAAATATTAAATCTTTATAACATTGTTTTTTTCTTGCGCATAAGCGATTTAGTTATCAAAATATTGCGGTAGATATCATTGAATAATCGTTTTCACTGCGGGCTATGTTTAGCATGCATGTTTCTGCGATATATAAACTGGGATAATTATCCAGCAGAATTTGGTAACATATTATTAAAATTGTATTACTAAATATTCATCTCAAATTAAGAGAAAGGCTATCTGAATATCTCACGACGATCCAAGAACGAATTACTCAGACAATGCCTCTTTCAACAGGCAATCATATCACACATATTGCTACTTTGCATCAATTATTAGTCATACTGTTAAGGAACGATAATTGGTTGTGAAGGTTTTATCCCAATACAATAGCTCATAATAAATACAGCACCTGGCAAATTAATTAACACGAATATGATGAAGAAAAATATTTAAAAGATGAGATATATTAACACATCAGATGCAAAGACGTCCGCCAAAATATTGGAGAAATGCGTTGCATTTGCAGCATATTCACTTCCCCGTGTGTGGCTAAAATGCCCTGTATCTGCAGTTACACTAAGATTAAGTAGCTTAACAATTGCGACCGTACTGTAACCAGTTGGATGATCAAAGAGCCAGTTGTCGATAGATTACTTATTTGGCGAGGAAGCCGCAGTGCATATACATTGCAGATTTATACACGCTAGGCTGTCTAACGAGAGAGAGAGAGAGAGAGAGTTGCAGGTGCGGAAGGCCAGGAATGGGTCTATTAATGCAATGATATAGTGCATACGATGCGTTATTTTCTTTTTGCTACAGAATAAGACAGCAGCGCTAAAACAAAAACATTAGCACCCATGATTAACTTTTATGCCAATGATGCTTACTTGCCTGTTAATTATCACACTTATCAAAATGCAACGTCAGATGATTCCTATGGCAATGGCGTGCAATAATCCAACAGCAAAGCTTCGGAATATCTGATGGGAAATAAAGAACCTGACAAGATTTAATCCTCACTTGTTTCCTTTGAGTACACGCGTAACTGCACGATTGGAGACTTTTGATGCAAGTAACGAGAGACGTCTGGTGTCTCTCAGTCGCTAGTTGCTGGATGCATTTAATTGCTACCATGCGTTTAGCCTAGTCTGCTTGTCTCCGATCAAATATATGTTAATTATATAGCAATATGGATACTCGGAAAGTAACAACCTGAGATGCTGAGCGTAATGACACATAGTTTGACAAATGGACATGCACTATTAAAACTAAATGGTGGGTTTCATATTAACGTCAGCTCTCTTTTTACTCTCAGTCATTCCTGGAACAACTTTCTCTTTCAACGGGCATTGCAATAGTCAAGAGCCAATGCTTGACTTCATAGCTGCAACAACGGCATTGATGCAACTATGTCGTTTGTACTTATAACGACAAGTAATGACAAAATAAGGCTGTCGCTAGTCGCTTAGATATTATGGTTGATGATCCGTATCTATGTAAGTATTATCATATGTATCCTTTCCTTAAAATAAAGAAATGTACATATCAGCGATGCATGTGTATGCTACAATCTAGTTGAACGACAGAAGGTTCCAAAGCCAAGTATTACATGTGACATCTAACATACATCGTACATATGTCCAAGTTTATCATCTACATCGAATAAGTTAACACGTGCAAAGGTTAATATTGAAAGACAACGACAACTAACGAAGTAGACCCTACCTCCAATATGTAGCGTTCTGCATCAAATGCTAATAATCCACAGTATCTGCAGTGTGAATGTCCGCTTAATATTCTCAGATCGGATGTTGCCTGAATGTAAACAATATAATCTGCAGTGATGGTCAGTTTAGGGGTTGTTTAGAATGCGGAAGCAATTTTCCCCACGTGTGCTAGCCTCGTACTGCAATATGAAGTGAATGGTCGCATAGAATATTTTACCCCTTGAGGCCGTCTCAATAGTTGTGGTTATTGTATTTTTACAAGTGCAAGAAACTTTCGTGTAAAATTTAAACTAAGTGACATATAGATCAAGCCACTTACCGAAAACTCCCAGTATTCATTTGAATATCACCTGGGATGAATGATTAGCTGCAATAAACTATTCATCCGCTGATTTAATTGCCGTAGTTTTATTCCAAATACAAACGCATTAACATTAATTTGGAAACACGGATATGATGATCAATTGATTGAATTCGAAAAGCTTATATAGTTATATAATGACCGGCCCTTTTCGCTTCAGCAGATGCTTGTCCATTTATTAACTGACAACGTCCCGTATGAAGCAATGAATGTTCGCTATCACGCCCGATCTTTCCCGTCCCATGTAGTAATTGAAACATCAAAAATACCAACTTTACCCGGATTCGCCTCTGATGAGGTGTTGGAACTTTGCTATAAATAGATGGGGATTTATTACCTCGATTATGTACGGTAAAACCGTATTGATAACCCAATTATCGTATCTTACGCTCATTTTTACCACTTATCCCCTCTTCTGCGAATCTCTACTGCTGTTTTTCTTCTAACGCCCTCTTCCCGATTGCGCCCTTTCAACCTAAAAACCGCGGCCGTTTTATTTGTGCAAGTTTCGTCACGTAGTCCTAACGCGAGGTACTATTCTTGGAGGAAAATGATATTGGCTTTAATCATGGCCTTCCGGCTGACACGACCACCTCCACTTCAAAGAAAGAAAATGACGCTATGAGCAGGCAATATGCTGCTTTACATTCAACTATCATTGGTCGTTTGGCGAGCAATCGCGCAGATATATTGACCATGTTAACAAGCTACGTTTTGCCGCCCATATGAAGGAAAAATCAGCGTTATAGATACTTCCTTAGTAACCTGTCGTAACGGGTAGGCATTTTTCGGCACAGCGGTGTGCAATTTCAGACGGTGGCGACCAGGATTGTTGACTGTGCTTTAATGCACATAACAGTTGCTATGGAAACGGACACAAACAGTATTAGTTGCACCAAGGTCAAAATTAACTAGGATAACAAAATATTGTCTTGTTCTTTACCAAGCATAAGCGCTGTCGTAGCAAAGTAGTTCTTCTCAGCCTAAGAAGCATTTTTTATATTTGGTATACTTCAGTTTGACATAAACCTTGTCTTGGTTTAAAGAGACAATTCAGCTTCCACATAATCATATGCACAAAATCTCTTTAATGTTAAAATGCATTACGCTTTGAATCAAAGACTGGATTTCATATTAACAACTACAAGAGTCGTTATTGTAACCGGCGGTCAGGAATATACACTGGTGACACCCGGGGTTGTACTTGTGTCGTTTGTACTTACTTCGACAAGTGATGACAAAATAAGGCTGTCGATAGTCGCTTAAATATGCGGTTAATGATGATGTACATATCGCGATGCATGTGTAAGCTACAATCTCGTTGAACAAAAGGTGGTGTCAAAACCGAAGTATTACGTGTGACATCTAACAGACATTGTGTATATGTCAATGTCAAAATCGAATAAGTTAACACGTAAAAAGGTTACTATTGATAGAGTATGCAATTCGGGTGGGTGACTGATTTGTTGCTCTTGTCACGCTGTATAACGCATACCAACAATAGCACTAAACACGCAACGCTAACTAATGAAGTAGACCTTACCTCAAGGATATAGCGTTCTGTTTCAAATACTAATAATCCATTGGAATAGGTCACGAAGCCATGAAAGAGTGATTGTCTCTGATTACAAATGGCGCTAAATGTAACAGGAATCCGTCTGAGCTTAGAACATTAAAGAGCCTAACCGTCTCCTTGCACCACACCTGCGGTGTGTTTATCTGCATTGTAAATGTCCGCTATATTTTCTCAAATTGAATGCTGCTTGAATGCAAACAATTTAATATGCAGTGATCGTCTGTTTAGGGGTTGTGTTGGATGCGGAAGCAATTTTCTTCACCTGTGCTGTGAAGGACGATAGCTATCATTTTACAAATGTGCAATCTAAAAAAGGTTACTCGGCAGTTTATTTTGCAAACATTTTGCCAGAATGCCCAGCGACAGATACCACCGAATCGGCAATTTCGCTGCACAGCATGACCAGAAATGTCTGATTCATAAATACCAATGAACTGCACAACTAAGAGATATTTCACGATGACAGATAAAATAATTACGGAGGCTTGGCAGTATTCAAAATTAAGCGGAATGATTAAATAAGAGGCATATCTGGGCAATGATCAGGGTCAAAAGCAAATTGGCCGTTAGGAAAATTTTCTCTACCATTTCCCCGGTCCCCATTATTGCGAACATCCACTTTGTTATAAATTACTGCAAATATGTATTCTAATTCACCTGTTGGCTGCATTTGGGTCGTCACGCGATTTATGAAATGACTGTTGCTTGTGTATTTTCAGTTGGTTTGGATTGGCTGCATAGCACATTGCCAAACTTGGAATGCGCGAGATTCTGCAATAGAGTTTGAATATTTGACAAGGCAGCGAGGATTTTGTCGCACCTGTTATATACTTCCAGAAGATGAATGAAGGTGTGTGGAAGGAAAGCAGTAACTATCAATTCGGGCCGATTACATGAGTAACAGAGATTGATCGAAGGTTAAAGATACAAATAATTTTCGCTGATGGTTCTTACACAAATAAAATACTTTGCTTTGTTTCATATGCATGGGGGTGTAGTGTTCGAGCAGCAAACGCGTCATTGGTGCGGCATCTAACGTTTAAAAGGATAGGATATTCAGCATTAATTAAGAATTGTTCTGAATAGACATGACAGCAGATCTTAGACTTATTCTTCATCAATCTCGTGCCATAATATGTGCATGAATTGACATGTGTATTACACTTCTACGAATCTAATAAAGCAAGTAAACATTGCATTCGAATTTGTCGCACAATTTGTTAAATTTAGCTTACCAATGACAAGAGTGATCTGTTTCCTAGCAATGGTATAGTAACGAGCAGTTGCAAATGCACGACGCCGTAGAGTAATCGTGTAGTGTCGGTGTGCGTTCACAGAGTTATTCCAGATAAATTGGCAGTTTGTTATGGAGAGACTTATACATGCGTTTGTTCTGATATACCATTTCATACTCCTTTAGATTGAGGAAATATATGCGTGATGTGCTCAGAGCAAAGCGAACGACACACCACATTTGCAGATAAATAACATTTTTGTCTAGATTTGTGTTTACCTAAATTTCACACTAGCTTCAATGGGGTCTCATAAACAGTGCAAGCAATGTTTTTGTGTCAAAATTCTTCACGTGGCCGACATACTTTGAATAGTTGGGCAGTCTCAATTTCAATTTGACCACTTAATGTTGTATCAATTATTACACCCAAACATTGTATTGCTTTTCCATTTCTAGTGTTTTGTTGTCGAGTGACAAGAATGTCACGTAGTTTACTCACAGTCATACATATCGTACGTGTACATGGCGTCTTTATTGTTTGTGGTAGTGCAGTACATTGCTGTGTCATAGGCGTATCAAAAATATTGTGACAGAGAATATGCTAGGGAAATATTAATAACATACGATGATAATAGCATCGGACTGCAAATATACCCTGCAAATACTCCTTTGGCAGTCTTAACATTTCCGACATGCTTTGCTTGTATTTGATCTTCTGTATAATATTAGTTAAATTCCCATATCATGCTAGTTTTGAAAACCGAATGCAAAGAATTAAAAATTCTCATAAGACGAATGATTGATAAGTAATCAGAGAAAATTGACTGTAATAAAGGGGAATAAAATGTTCTTTAAGGAAACTGATTAGTTAAGTTTGTTTATTATATTATGAGCATGGACTGAACTGCAATACTCTGTAGGAGAGAAAAATTGTTGCCAACAATGCCAGGGAAACACTCTGGTATGGGATGATTTTAAGAGCAATGGCATATTGGGTGTCCAATATTAACGTGATAGGAACGATTTCGAGATATAGATACGCTATTATATAGTTTCAAATCAAGACGTTGCTGCTTAATGTGATGACATTTTATATCATTCGGGGGACCAATTATTTGTTTGGTTTCAATTTCATTGCGTTCCTGTAGGTAGTGATGCGAAGGCAACAATGTGATGCTCGCTGTCATGCATAAATTACAAATATTGCGAATTCTTAATACGTGGGATGAATATCCCGTTTTGCGACTTTTAATACATAAAACCTAACAGATTGCTATCTCAGCAAGAAGCTGGCGAGACTGGGATTTAAGATAATGGTTTAGCTTGTATAAGAGCCGAAAAATTCTCCTTTTAAACATATGGCATACATTCTTACATCTCCTGTAATATTATCCTTGTGAATATTTTTATTCTTTTGATTAATAACTTTTTGTTAGTTTGTGAGATGTGTTATTCAATATTTTGAAGAGATATGCGAGGTTGATATATATATAATTGCAACTAAGAGCTGCTTCTGTGAAGCGTTTGTATGAGAATGTCCATGATGAAAGCTTTGCGCAGACATCAGATCCGCTTGATGCACATTTACATTAAAAAGGGTGGGGGGCGTATATAAGTTGCGCATAACAAATATAATGAATTTATTTGCGAAATGAATGATGATACATATTCTATTATGGTCACGTTCTTTCATGGAGTCAACATGTTTGCAGTATGCACCTGTTGCATGTAGTTACAATTTCAAGTAATTGATATCAAGTTGTAGCATCGATATATAAACCCCTGGTGTAGCTATGAGATGATAGCTACATACTAAGTAGAGCTCGCAGACGAATATTTAGTTATACCTAATGCTATTTTTTTTTGCCTCAGTAAAAGAAGACTTAAAAATATGTAACGCGTATATTAATGCATAATAAACAAAGTACTGTAACGCGTTTTGTCTGCCACAATTATTAGATGAACGCATTCAGAACTCATTTATATTTGACTATTCATTTCCTTGGTAGTGCAATATCAATGAAGATGTTGATTACGATTTTAAGCGCGAAGGACAGTTTTGCAGACGCTTATAACTTGATTGTTGCTTGATGTTGGCATGAACGATTACACAAATCTACATTCACAGTTGAGTGGAACTACAAATCAGATAGAGTTCATCGAACTACTAAGCTGGCAACCGAGTATTTTATTCTGTTTGCTTCACTTTGGATGTAATCCAATCGATGAATACAAAGGCAATTTCCTTGTTCAACGTGTAATGTAATCGGATAAAGAAAAGTGACACATAATGATGTTAATCAACTCTGTGTCGGATGCCTGTGTCCTTCGGTGCTTCGGTTTAATAGCCATCGGCCTTCAATATTGCGATGTTTCCTTTGCTGTGTGTGTGATACAGCATTCTTACTTGCTGCACATAATAATTAGCACGATCCATTAGACAAGAAATAATTGCCGATGACAAATATCGCCGATGCATATGTCCAAACAGTACACAGGAAGTTAATGCGTGTTTGATACTAAAAATGATAATATGCCTTTCCAGCAACGAGGATATTCAGATATTATGTAGCCTCGGCAAGGTTATGCAAACGATTGCTGTTGAGCAAAATAATACTCTGCTCAGATGTAAAAAAACACTTAATTTTTATCATTTTGCTGTAAAGTAAGTTTTCGCATCTTATTGTAAAGTAGGCTATTGCTACTATCGCCATCAATCTGTAAAAGTGTAGTCTCAAGGCCGATTTCGGTTCTCTCAAGTTATTGCAGGAGTCATTTTCATTTGTGCGTGTTAGGGAGCCAATACACCCGATGTCTGAGAACAAATACCAAGCGTTTCAGTGTTTTTTTTCGCCCACGTTCTCTCAAGTTATTGCAGGAGTCATTTTCATTTGTGCGTGAACAACCGCGGAAGCCAATAAAACCCCAGATGTCTGAGAACAAATACCAAGCGTTTCAGTGTTTTTTCTTCAATAAGCCCACGGCTTTAATGTTTATTGGCATGTTGGTTTTTTTAAAGTGAGAGACATCTTAACGCTTTCCAAGGAGCCTTACTGTTAATCTGCTCGTGAACAACCGCTGAAGATATTGAAAAAAACCAGAAAAGCTAATCTAAGATGCGGATAGCCACAGTAAAATTATGGAAAAAGTTTTAATAAGCCCCTCATTTATTGCCTATTGCATTGCTTCTAGTTGAAAACTATCCTCTATGTAATACTACGGGTATATATATATATATATATATATATATATATATATATATATATAGATATATATATATATATATATATATATATATATATATATATATATATATATCTATATATATATATATATATAGATATATATATATATATATATATCTCTATATATAGTATATATAGAGAGATCTATCTATATATCTATATATCTCTATATATCTCTATGTCTATCTCTCTCTGTCTCTCTCTATGGAGATCTCTCTCTCTCTATCTCTCCCTCTCTCTCTATATATATATATATATCTATAGAGTATATATATCTTTTATCTCTATATATCTCTATATCTTATATCTATATTTATGTATATCCTATATATAAACATATACGTATAAATAAATTCTCTTATATACATATATTCATATCTGTACACAGTATATATAGTCTATATATATATATATATATATATATATATATATATATATATATATATATATATATATATATATATATTATATATATATATATATATATACATCTATATATACATTACAAATATATAGCTTACAACAACAAAATAGCGGAAAAAAAAGTATTTAAGTGTTTAAAATATTAACCTCGTCGAATGTCGAACTGGCTACCACTTTGTGCTAGCCACTTGTACCCTGTGTTGAATATCTAAAGTACGGTCGGTGCATTTGTTTCTCTTACCTTCTTTTATGATTATAGTTTGTCCTGGAATAATACACAATTGACGAATTTAACACTAAAACCTCTGAAATGGACGCAACTTAGATTCCGCTGTTGCGAATACTACAATAATGCTTAGACGACGTGGTAGGTGGATACCTCATTTGTGTGCTTTGGTGAAATGAGGTATTAATGTAAATATTTGCTCTGTGCACACCTATATGACGCCTCACATATATCTACAAAACAGGAAAGAACAGCTAGCATAGACTAGGCTGCAAAGACCACGCCGATGCAGTGCATCATTATTCCTTTTGCTTGTATATTCCTCCTCATACGTGTACGAATAGTGGCCAGAACATCCCCAAATGGCACCAAGCAACCAATTGCTACCTTTGCTGTTCATGGTTTGTTGTTTGGCATCTTGTGCAGACGGAAGCAGCAGATTGCCATTGCAATTTGGTGGAATACTTTGCACATTTTCCCGTAGTCAATGCTTGCTCTGTTCCAAAGAGTTCGGTAGTCTTTAGGTCATGTTTTTCAAAAGTCGTTTATTCCTGTATCAACATCGAGAACACCTGCGCACTACATTTGGACTTTGTTCGGAGGCAGGTGCTTTCCACGCTATTCGCGGATTGAAAATAGTGGCTATCTTAAGGTGGGTAAATGCACACAGAAGCGCATTTTGCTACTAGCCAAAGAAAGGAAAATATCCTGCAAAAAACGGACATGCAGCTTTTTCGCGAATGGTAAAAGACGGCTACGGGAATAAGGTTAAGTAAGGTATGGCATATGTGCCATAATGACTCTGCATTGACAGATTATCGCCGTTCTCTTTTGTTACATAAATAAAATGTATGTTTTGGAAAACTGCCCCCTTTTAAAAGGCTTCGCATATCGTCCAAGCATTGGGCGCTATCTAGAAAAACGGAGCTGCAGACTCTCAGACTGTTGGATACCTGTTCCTCGTTGTATGCAACATTATAGCCATTTGAACACTTTCAAAACCTAATGGAGGGCACATATGCTCAAGATACCTCCAGCTAAACCATTAGTGTGGAGCCGGTAAACATTGACATGATATCATTAAATAATACACTTGTTCAGTAATATCCCACCGTGCGTTTGGTTATCAGCTACACTTTTCAGAAATATGTTGAATTGACTACTAGATAACTACTCAAATAGTATTTATCGATCTAACGAATCGTGTGCGATCGAATAAATGCTAGTGCGATGAAATGTTTAGAGGGATCTTGCACTTCCCACTTTGGTAAATAATTCAATAACCAACAGGCATTGCTGTCAAGCTTTAGCTGCAATATGTAGCTACAATAGACAATATTTCGCCATTGTGGGCGTTAGACTACGTCGAACATAGAGGGAACGTTATAACTGGCCAGAACGGGTCTTGCAATATATCAATGATTGCCCGGTTCCCTCGTCTTTAATAAAAAGTTTAGGAACTATTCATTTGACACATTTGCACTTACATGTATAAGTTGCTGGGTTCTCAACCAATTAATTATATCAGAAATGTAAGTCACCGTGATAATTGATAATGACGTTGACCAAGTAGTTTAAGAAAAATGTAAGGCATCACAGAGACAAAGGCGATATCATTTGCACTACCGTTCGAGTGAAAATACAGAAGTGAGAATGGGATTGGTTTCAGGGTGAACTATTTTTTAGTTAAACCGCATCTCACCGATGTTTATAATTTCTTTGTCCTTTAAGGAGTCGTTTTGTAAGGTGATTTACCAAACGCGGATTAATGAAAAATAACAAAACGCATTCTAAGGGAGGTTTTAAAAATTGTGTGATGCGGTGATATTAGGAAGTGAACATCCCCAGGTGATTTGCCTAAAATGGATAGATGCAATATAGAACTGTTACACAACGTTTTCCAACTTGCTAAAGCTTAATTGAAATATATAAATTTATATGTAATCATACATATATAATCAAATATATATATATATATATATATATAATATAAATAAATATATATATATAAATATTGATATATATATATATATATATATATATATATATATATATATATTAATGTTTATATACATATATATATATTGATATAAATATATATCTGATAATCATTTGCCACACGCTTGATTGATGAACCAGTCGCGCTTTGGAGAGGAATGCCTAGTTTGGGTATAACCCTCAATGTACCTTAATCTACTTGTATGGCTTTCCAATTTCACAATTCAACTATTCTAACATGTCAAATTTCCCGGTTATTTTGGAAGATGGGCATCTGCAAACCAACTGAGGCACAAGGACATCACGAATGAAATTTATTCGGGTGATGAGCTGCATATCGCGGACTTGTAGACTTTCTGATGAAATAATAGTTTATGTTGGTATATTTATATAACGTCTTGTATTTGGCTTCGTAGCTTCACCAAACAACACATGTCTGGCTATATTTCTTTAAGACCGACGGCAAAGCAGCGCAACAGCAACATAAAGATATATTTGTTTGCTGCACAAGACTGAGTCCGATATTCGTTCGGGGTATTTACGTTCAGCCAAATTAAGGTAGATATTACGTAGGCTCACACCATGACATGTTCATTCCTGCTAAGGTTTAAAATGACTCATGGTAAGCCATTGCCAATGGTAAACATCATCATTCTATTTTTTTTTACTCAGGATGAAGGCGTATAAATGAATATTGCAAGTAAAAGCAGATAAACTATTTGAACAGGGACTGTCATGTTTCAAATAAATGCAAATGAATCTTATGCAAAATCAATGTTTGTTGTGTTTATTGTCTAAAAAAATTCCAATTAGTAAAATACAGTAATTTGGTAATAGCCTAACGCGTGATTGCTATACCCTCGTGCGGCTGCTTTATAGTCCTGCTAGAGACAACCATCCCCGAGACGTCCCCTAACACAATACAAGTAATACACCCACTGTTAGAAATACATGTGAGTTTTTTAAAATCATTTTACGGCGATGTATCGTATCAATGGCTGTAATCGGTAGTAATGCAGGTGGATGGTAACGGTAACGTTAATACTGCACAATAACACATGTATTGAATGAATATCATTCGATAGATTCTGGAACGTGACTGCCTTGCCAAGTAGTTACTTTAATTCATAGTCTGTCCTGCAACGACTGTACATTACGAGGATGTCCTTGTACATTATTCAAACTTTACAATTTTATGCAATAAATACAAATAATAACCTTCTTCACGGTGAGCAGTAATTCAAGAACACACAGGGTTGCCTACAACGTTATCGTCCAGTCACGCCCACTTCTGCGTTTGCTTGACGTCAGCCCCATTTGGTGAGGTGGTTAAGAGTCTTCGTGATGGCCTGTCAAAACAAAGTCACGGGGATCTCGGGGATATCTATAATGCATGGCAGGCAACTAGTACATAAATGGATTTTGTGAAAAGCTATTATAACGACAAAAACACTGTAATAAGCTAGTGACGTTTTCGCATTATATGCCAGATATTTTACGCTTAATATGTATATTGTTAGTCCATTTACTACTTAATGTGTTAAATTAAACTTTTCAGTGGACATCACGAACGTTTGGTCATAAGCCACATCTGTTTGCTGTCCAACTCGGCTCCCTGACATAGATAACCTCCATAGTTCTGCATTGCATAATTATGTAGCAACATAACTTGAATGCTATGAAAACTAAGGTAGGATTTCATGCGACTTTGATGATATACGGAGCCGGCTAGCCTATGGAAAACAGTGTCCGACCACAGCAATGCAGCAAACACGACCGCTGAAATACAATATGTTTTAGAAATAGACTTTATTCAACATTCGTCATCACAGGCAACGTTTTGCATAACTATTGTACTGGCAGGTTTCTGCGGCAGTATCCGAGGGTAATTGCAGTATTGCTTGCGTAAATACAACATTGTTGGCTATGTTTTGGACAGTGCTGAATAATAAACTTAATGACTAGAAATAAAAGCTTAGTAAGGTCGCTCCCGCATTTAGAAGTTTTTTTACAGTTGTGGTTTTCCCAATGATTGCAAGGCGAAGTTTACGAGGTTTTTCCGTGGAATAGATTTAATTACCAAAATAATAATTGTAAATGTTCGATTGCAGTCAACAACACGCGAAACGAAACTGCCAAGTACAAGCCGCCAATTTACAGTGTATATTATATTTATGCTGCAAAATATTGCTGCTTTGCTCTTTAGAATACAGCCATGCGTCAAAGGGCAATATTGCAACATTGTTGAAATTGTCATGCAACAGATGCCATTCTGCTTTCGTCATATACCCGTATTAAACGATGTATGGCAGACATCAGCGAGATGTTGTATGTGTTGTATTGTCGTACATAATTCCCCTCTTGATTGCAAGCATGATTGCTACGTAGCGTGGAAAAAATTACAATGACGGCACTGCTAATCTTGTTTGCTGCCCAAGAAAACCGTGATTATTTTATTAAACCAGTATACGACAACTACTGCAACCAGTGGTACATGACATAAAACGATCTTGGCACAACTGGCAGCCAATAACGTCAACTGATGAGCGTCAAACTTCTGTATCATGTATGTATCATTGTTTACTGGTGCCATATTACAATGGCAGCGCGTGTGATGCCAACATTCTGCTTTGATTTTCCAATTCGCCATCCGTAAGAACCGGGGCACTTTGATGCGCAGCCAAGTGAATAGTTTAATTGCATCATGTGCACAGCATTAGATGCGACAAATGCTCTTACTGAAGGAAACGCTGCACAATGTGAGAGTCCAGATGGGAGCGTTAACCTTGGGTGCAAAACACATAGCAGGTGGCTTGAGTGTTTCATCTGTTGTCAGCGGGAAACCTGAACTATATAATTCCAGCTGATAAATTCTTTCGAGGCCTATTTCCTGGGTCGGATGAGGCTGTTGATATGTCATGCAAGAAAGGCTTTCTCTGGCTTGATCCGATTACGTGACGTGTCGCCGGACCGATATTATATGTGTCGAGTTTTTATGCTTATATTTCAAGTAACACAAGGTAGCATAGCAGGTACGGACAGTAACTCACTCATATATGTGAAGATAAATATTTATAAATAAACATTAATGTATGGGTATTAATATATATATATATATATATATTCATATATATATATATATATATATATATATATATATATATATATATATATGTATATATATATATTATATATATATATATATATATATATATATATATATATATATATCATATACATAAATATATAGTTATATATAAATATTTCTATAGATTCATATATACATATAAACATATATATATATATATTAAGATATGAATAAGGCAAAATATTTTGACTAATATATAATCATATCGGCATATACAGATATATTCATGTATATATATATGTGTGTATATATATTTATATATATATACATATACATAATTTTATATATATATATAAATATATTTGTATTTATATGCATACATTAATGTAGATATATATATAAATGTATATATATTTATGTAAACCTATATATTTTTATATATATGCATATATATATATATATAATATATATATGATATGTATATATAAATATATATATATATATATATATATATATATATATATATATAGAGAGAGAGAGAGAGAGAGAGAGAGAGAGAGAGAGAGAGAGAGAGAGAGAGAGAGAGAGAGAGAGAGAGAGAGAGAGATTTATATACATATATACATATCGTTGTTTGGATGCTCTGCACTGAAACTTCATATGATTCTACTCATCACACAACAGTCATTTCGGTGAATTACTTTCGTCTTGGAACGCATCAAGCGATGTGTCTAATCCCTCTACTGCAGCATGGTATGCCGCATGAATGATAATCACCAACTTTTGGTCGTGACTTCAGGCACAGGAAATTCGATGTGGAGAACTCATTACAAACGACAATATTTGGGTTCGGAGTCTCACTTCATGGCTTACGTTAGGATACATCGATAATCATATGCTGCTCTGTCGGCATTTGAAAGCAGCACCTTTTTCGGGAGGATAATAGGTTGCAGCTGTCAAAGACGTTAATTATACACCGAGGGCTATCTAGGCCCACTCATGTGTAGCCACCGATTCAAAGCTGAGATCTATAAAGAAACTAACATGTTTTGCGCATAGATATCTAGGGGTATAAAATGTTATGGTGCTAATATTGTTATTGTCGCCAGATCGATCACTGACGATACGCTATGTTCATGTCTATATTTTTTATGATTAAATTGCTTTAGTAAACAGGAAATCCTTTGAGCCATACAAAAGCACCCATAATAGGCAAGGAAAGAAAGCCAGAAGAGTCGTGAAGGTTATAAAAGACGCCATTGCACAGCGCAGGCAATTCCAAATATGGCGGTCGTTATTTTCTGACAGGCAATGATACAGGGCTCGTTGTTTCCACGAACTCAGCGACGGCCAGTGTTAATTGGGCAGATAGGGTATAGAAGACAAACTTACATTATTGTTCTGCCAAAATGGCATCGACATATGACTAATATTTACTTGTCGAGGCTTTTTTTTTGTATCAGCAATAACTCTAATGGTAAGTGAAGATGCTCGCCTACGTTTCCTTTTACATCGCCACAGTGAACGTTGCAGATGATTAATTGACAACAACGGTGTTGACGATACGTATTCTCAGACCTGACAAGAGCTTCTGCTGTTTAGTATTAACTAGCTGGAACGGTTGTTGTTTATTACTTAGATTTAACAATATGTGTGTTCCATTTCAACTAATATTTATTGACATTCAGCAATGTTACTTTAAATGCCCTAATTCACCTGGATTAAAGGTCGTTCTCCTCTCATCAAACACAATGCAGTGTAATGGATGTAATGGATGTAATGGAATAACAAGATATTCTGCACCCCTTCTACGCAGAAGCTAACACTGTGGCCAACGTTGCCGAACCGTTGTCACTCGTAGCAAAAACATAAAATAATTATATTGTACCTTGCAATTATCTTATACCAAGTATACTATTATAAGCGCATTGTTTCAACATATAAAGGTTCCTGACATGTAAAATCAAACAAGGTACATTATATGTCGTTTGAAGGGTAAATGAAGCTTGCCTTTGTTTCCTTTGCAAACATCACTGGATACAGTGATATATATATACCGTCAAGACGCAATTGGTTTGCTACAGATTGCTCCCTCGACCGCTCGGTTTAATCAGAGCAAAAGTGCAACCGGGTGAAAAATGTGAGTTTAAACCATCTATAGCTTGGGACCTGTCCTACAGTGACGGGAACTTAAGTCAAATAGACCGCCACCAAGAAGGATAATGATATTGATGCTTTGAATATTTCCGTGTTGCACTAACCTTTCGGTGTCATCATTGTGGTGAAGCAGCAGTGCATCCTGATCCTTGATTTGTGATTGATTATCAATGCATATTTTGTGTGTACGTGTTATTATATACCATATTTGCACGTATGACGTACACAATAGCCATGCATACCATGATAAAAGCCAGGTCCAAAATATCATTGAAAGATAGGTTATTAAGAGAATGGGAATACGCCGTCATTGGTCGTAAAGGGGTTTGGCATAGTGATACATGTAGCCAAAAACAGAATCTCATTCAACGGTTTACAAACAATGGATGGCTTACCGTTGATTATGCGAGAAGGTGAATTTCTTTAGTGTCGTACTAAACTTTTGCCTGATCGGCAGTTATAATATCACAGGATCGCAGCAAGTCATACAAGAAACATTCATTACATGGTGTTTTTTCAAATGTGGCTTCATGATTATGGCTGTAAATCCTGTTCATGAATCGGCTCGATTGAGGCAATGTTATGAGGGGATGGGTCGCAAAGAAAACCATCAGCATTCTTAAAGATATGCCAGCTGTGAATATATTGCTCTACTTTACTTTTCATAGTTACAATCGATCACGTGTCTCCAAATTAGACAAAAAGACTGTTACAACAAGGCGTTATTGCCGCTACAGCGCATTATATTATCAGCTCGGATTAACGGATCGGCTTAGCCACAGCTGACGCGCGCCATAAATACGTCACACATCGCAATCCGGCCGGTCAAGTATCACATCGTTTTATGCTGGTGATAGAATATGTCTAATATTGATAAAATACCGTGGCTAATTAGTCCCGCACGAAGTTGTCAAGTTGAACGATTAACCACGGCTTGGTTCGGTTTTTTATGATGAGCCGAGTTAATGAGAAACATCTCATGCATCTCTTTAGTCACACTGTTAGATATTTAAGGCGCTACCATGCAGTAATCAAACACAATAATGCACAAGCCGACCATCAAAAAGAATGTCCTTCTCTATTCATACACATATCCTACCTATTGATAATTATCTGCTACTCACTTAATTGATAAACGTGTTTATTTTTTACAGTGATGAACGGTTGGCTTAATGCACATACATTAGCAAAACGGGATAAATATGCAGACAACTGAACACAGATCATCCGTCGCATCGAGTGCATCCTACCCTTTTGGGGTTGTGAACAGCAATCCAGACTAACAGCATTAGCACTTGACAATCCGAAATAGCCGACTCTTAGATCCTGATGATAATTAAGGAGATTAGCATTTGATGATGCGCCAGAAATTGCTAGAATGCAACGTCATCGTCGCGTCAAACCCACTTCTGCGTTAACTCGGCTTCAGTCCCATTTGATTAGGTGGTTGTGGGTCGTCATGAAAGCCTGTCAAAAAGAATGCACTGGACTTTCGAGAACATCTATAATGCATGACAGGCACCTATAATGGAAATATCGCGTTAGTGGCTTGTGTGAAGAGCAATGACAGCGATGATAACACCGTAATAAGCTAGTGACGTTATCGCAATGCATACCAGTTATTTTACACTCAATATGCATATGGTTACTACCTAACATATTGAGTTTAATTTTTGCTTGAGTCAATTGACAGTACGAAAGGCAAGGCTCAATATACCGGTGTGCTGCATAACTAAGCTTACACTGGTGAACCGCTGCTGATGCAAATTAGTATCCGACTACAGTAAATACGACCGCCATTAAAATAACATAGATGTTAGGGGTAGATGTTGACCAACATTGGGTTCAATGGCGGCATCGTTTTATTCTAACAATAATATTTACCATGAATGTTACTGCTCTGTTTTAATGTTGTCAATTTTATATTGGTGCACTGAGAATGTTAGATGTAACGATTACAATGTTTGACATTACTAGTGTCCCGGCAGTTTTGTGCGAACGTTTCGTAATAGCAGTATTGTGGGCGCAAATGTAACATTGTTGGCTATGTTTTGCACAGTGTTATGTTCAGTAGTATATAATTGATGACTGGCATTTAAAGTTAAGTAGCGTCGCAATTGCTTTTTAAAGTTTTATGAACAGTTGTTGTTTTCATAATGATTGTAAGGCGAGTTCGTTTATTTGTGAAAAATATAGTAATGAAAATAATGTTTGCAAACTTTAGATATAAGTCAGCAACAAACGGCATGAGACCGTTAGGTGCAAGCTGACAATTCACAGTGTAAATTATATAAATATAGCAAATATATCACTGAATTGCTCTCTAA
Organism: Urechis unicinctus; assembly: GCA_034190875.2. Lineage (NCBI taxonomy): Eukaryota > Metazoa > Annelida > Polychaeta > Xenopneusta > Urechidae > Urechis > Urechis unicinctus. The sequence continues at coordinate 41,896,292 of CM067349.1, read as the reverse complement.
AATGCAGCAACGATTCACGGGTTATTGTCAACGCATTGTTGAAGTTGTCATGATTATTTTTTATTCAATTAAACAAAAGAGTAGAACATGCTGTGGTACATGACATTAAAGATTCTCGCACACCTGATTGCCTATACCGTCAACTGATGAGCGTCAAACTTCTGTAGATTGCGAGTTATATTTCATTGTACTGTCGATATATAACAATGGCAGCATGTGTGACGCCAGTATCTGATTAAAGCATATATATCATTAACCTTAAGCAGCATGGCCCTGTGTTGCTCAGAAGAGTAACTAGTTTAATCTCAGCTGGTAAACAGGAAACCTGAACCGAATTAAATCTTTCGAAACCCATTTCCTCACTAGGTCGGATGAAGCTCTAAATATGTCGTGCACGACGGGGCTTCATTTAGCTTGATCCGATTACGTGACGTGTCCCCTAAGAGTTATTGCATCTATCGGCTGATGTGTAGATTGTAAGTCACGCAAGGTGGCACAGCATGTACACGCAGCAACTACTACTAGGTACAAATACCGGCAACAGCAGAAATAATATTATTTGGTGTTAGTAATATGAACAATAATAGTCCATAGACCATAACGCAATAATTTTAGTCTGTTGCGATTTGCAATGACGTAGATCTAAATGGTGGAAAACTAACCATAAGGCCAAATATAGAGGATATGTGGGGAATCTTAAGTGTTGTGTCATTTTCAAAGCTAATTATCGTGCGACAAAAACTCTCTGGTGCGGCTGTGTCACTTTGCATGGATACTCTACCAAGATATCATTTTGTATCCATTTCTCTATTCTTGCTGTCGAATGCAATTTCGCTGAATTGAAAGACTTACCATCATTATTTAAATTGACACTGCGTGCGTCTCTAGGTGGCTATTTAATTTGCACAATTTTAGTTCTATCCTTAAATTGAATGTTTTTATTTCATTTGTAAATCATGCAAGGTTTTGTCATGAATTATATCTACAATTCACATTTTCAACTGCATCAACAACGCAGAATGTCTACCATAAATGAAAAGGTCAGAAAACGATTGGACATGTTGCGTGTTCGTAAATATGTGGTAACTTGATCAACGTGTGAGAACAGAGGATCGTACTGATGCAAGTTGACACTCACGCAATGTGATGACAAGTTAATTGACGTCAGCCTCAGCGATGCTCCAGAAGGCAATCTGCAAGTTTGTTTCCAATCTTGTTTCTAGAGGTTTGTACAGAGTGCCCGTGGCGTGATGGTTGATCTTCTTGGTTCGCGATACTGCACTACACACCTGGCACTTAGAGAGGCCAAGATAGAAAGACCCAGACTGGTATAGCATACAAACATCTTTTGCGAATGAACATGCTTTCTTCCGCACCTTTTAGCATTGGGGAGGGGACATAATGGTATTTTTGTATGAATAGGTGCTTAACAGGGCCCTAGTAACTCAGCCCAAATATCAGCACTAAGAGGCCTCTGCGACATATATATTGTTCAATTGTACCATCCAGAAGGGCAAGACAGCAGGCTTCATTTGGCTAATTGCTAGCTTATCCATGAATTGTGACAAAATAATCTGTAACAACAGACAGACAGTCAATGTTAAAAAACTGTTAGAAATTATAGATCGTCCTTTCGCTCTGATTAAATGACCTGGTACGTAGCTTGGATCATGGAAATGCTGTCTAGGCTACCGGTATATTCATCTAGAATGGGGTGACAAGCATCAGACGAGTATGTTTGAAGAGTATTAAGAACATAAACTCATAGTAGAAAACAAGAATACCGATCTTACGATTCCATTATTGTACTGCTACTGTCACACATGGCATGAACATTTACCATAGAAATCACATTGGAATAAATTGATCCGGCATCGTTTTGCGTGAAAAGTAATCTTGTCACATCAGTACAGATGTAGAGGCATTCAAGCACTTGATTACATTACCGTTGTGTTACACAGACAACTGACTGAGTTTACTAGAAATAAATTGACAGAAAATATGCCGGGTTAAATTAGCAGAGGTTAAATTAAGAGTGAACAGAAACGGGATATCTAACAGCAAAGCAACCTCATGGCGCATATGTTTAATGCAATGTACTAACTATTAAACGTACAATGCTACAATGTGTATTATTTATCTTTAGTCCTTAGAAGTCTATACAATCCATAGACTGACTAACCAATCTGTCTATATCTGAATGATAGTTTTGTGGGTTCAATTGTCTATACCTAGACTTGCGGACATTAGAGAAATCAGGTTATGCTGGACGAGGAAATAGTAGATCATAGCTGTTATACCCCTACAATGACTTGACCAAACAGGCACATGCATGCCATGAAACATTTTATACCTAATCAGGCGTTCAACTTCGGACGGAATCTTATTAACATACCACTCGAAACGCATGCAACAGGGTTATGAAACTCAAAAGAAAGTTCTTAGGCACTAGTCAGTGAAAACATCGGGTAAGATGTCTTCCCTTTACTGCAGCATGGTTATACCGCATGAACATAGTTATCACCACCTAACTGTAGTGCCTTGAGGCATAGGTCATTCAATATGGAGAGTGTCAGTTGTGTTGGTCTTAGCTACAATAGCTTCAGCCGTCGTGTAGTCAAAAATTGCTTGTACTTGAAGTCTCTCATGCTTCACAATAAAGTAACTTTGTGGCTACCTCCTGTCATTCACGCAGCAGTTGTCAAATGACACCTGTCACTTACGCTTTGAATGTTGCATCGTTGCTACATAATAATGACCTTCAAAACAACCGATAATTATGATTTTTCGCCCCGAAATATAAAAAAATCATAAAATACCCAAAGCTTTTGTTTTTGTAGTGAGTTCGAGACTTACCTCATGGCTTACATTAAAGTGAATCAATAAACATGTGCGTCTATGTATATATTTGAAAAACACTTTAATGTCTAACGCATAATTATTCAGCAAAATTCTCTTTAGTGTGATATGATGATACGGTGATTATTACCAGATCCGTCACTGAATATACGTTGCGTTTTCAAATCTTATGGTATTCGTTTTCGTTTTGTAAATTCGGTATTTTATTCAGTAACAAAATGGTACCCTAAATGAGCAAGGGACAGAAATCTAGCTAGGTCGTCAAAGCTGCATGTGACGGTATCGCTCTATGCGTCATTACTAACTATGGCGGCTGATGGGATAGTTCGTGAAAAGCAATGATATCGGGCGCAGTGGCACCACGAAGTCAGCGACGGCCAGTAGTTATAGAGCAGATTGGGTTTAGAAAAGAAGCTTGCAGCATTGTTCTTCAATGTCAAGATAAGACTGATATTTACTGGTCGAGGTTATGTCCTTAGTAGCAGAAATAACTCATATGGTAGGTAAACGGGCTAGCCTACTTTTCCTTCTATATAGCCGCAGTCAACTGGGCAGATGATTAGTCGACAAGTCGGACTTGACGTCATGTATTCGCAGACTTGTCAAGACCTCTGCTGTTGAGTATTAACGACTATCATTCAGCAGGATTGGATGTGTTTTTTTATTGCAAAAGCCAGCGGAAAGTATTGTTGACTGCGTGCAAACCGTTTCTTACATAATTCGCAGGATATGTTTTACATATGCATTATCGATATTCCTCATGGTGACGCCTATAAAGCATTATTCACTATAAGTATTTGAAAGCTACCTATTATTCATCGATGTTACATACTGCTATTGCAATTACAAATATAAAGAGAGATAAGCTTGGAATGATGATCGGGGTATCCGGCCCCGTGGTAGGGAGCGCTATCCAATCATTTTCATTGAAATCATTTTTCACTTATTTAACGATGATGGCATCGAGCTAAAGCCGTACATAATTTAATGTCATTTCTCAACGTCTTAGTACTGAAAGTACTTAAAATGTCAATTAATTACCTGATTTAAAGGACGTTTGCAAACACAAAAAGAATGCTCATCGTTGCACAAATTCACCCACAATTATATTAATTGAACCTACCCCTTATGCACAGGTTACCTGAAATATAGCACCCATACACAGGCTACATACAATGCAACTCCCTTTCTAAAAAGCACCTAACAGCTGTAGCATAACGCTGCTGAACGTGGCAAATATGTAATTACTGTTTTGAATCGTGTGATTATTTATACCAATTTAATTGAAGTCTTATAGATAACGTACATTTATTTTTGTCAAAGTTAATTAATCCCCTAGCCGAGAACTCATTGTATATCTCATACTATGTATAATCTTGCAGCCGGTTGCCGGTAGGTTTTATGTAATATATTTGTTGACTTAATTACTCACCAACTAATCAATCCATGCCAATACAGGCAGCTTTTGATTCAATCATTGGAAGCAAATAGCTGTTGAGAAAACCTTCGTTATAACACTTGCAAGGTGTGCATGATAATAAGACCCCAAATCTGATTGCTGCTAGGTGATATTGATATTTGCGACACGGTCGAAGTTATCGAACGGCTAACTGTGCGTTTGAGGCGATATAGGAAAAAGACCGTGCTTTTTCTTGGCTGAGAGTAGGGTGCCATGCTAATGATGGTTACTATAGGAAATAAAAGACCGTAAATATTTCTAGATTGATATTGCGCTAACGATATCATTTTAGTTATAGTGCTACTATATATCGGTACACCAATGACATAACGCAGACTACTGCGAACTGATGTGAATCAAATCTGTAATATAAACGAGGAATCTATGGAGATCAAAGGTATACCAGACTTAGCTTAGCTCACTCTTGTATTATATTGCAATGACAATACAATTCGTTCGCAATGATATCCTGTACATGATTGGAGAGAATTTGGAGACTATGTCAATGCACAATGGCGTGCATATGGCACTTGATGCTGGGCGGGTATTTAGTAACCAACAACAATGCAAGGTGCATAGAGAGACATTGTCATTAATTTCTTATCCCTGCTTAGGCACCTACAATGTTCAACTTTTGGCTGCCATCACAATCCATATATTTACAATTGCAGAGTCTCTATACAACATTAGCCATATTCAGCGTACTACAACATCTAGCATTAAAAAAGATATATGAGTATATTAGGTAGTTATAATTAGCGAATATTATTTTGTGGCATAGAAGAAAACCACATGGCACGTGAACAAATCGAGGTTGAATTATTGCAATAATGACGCACGAACGACTTTATATGTAGTTTTACCATCTTGTTGTCATTTTCAAGTTTCGTGATTAAGTGGTTCCAATACATGAGAACGGGGAATGGGGTTGATATTTCGATTCAGCAAAGTTTTCACACTATAAAATTCTCATGATACTCTTATACCCCTTGGAGACATATATTATTAGGGTAAGTTCGTCAAAGTCATTTGAATTCACAGATGCAGAGCCAATTAAGACCGACCATGATAGTATTCTTCTCAATGTGTGTTGCCATGTGCAAATTGATCACCATTTCTCAAAACAATAGACTAAGACCATTTATTAATATCTGGTCAAATCGGTGTATGGGTGGTTTGCATTGTGGAGTTAAGCCACGCACAAAGTAAATGGAAATGACCATGGGATCCGATGGTGCAATGGGTGAGGTGCTCGATTGAGAGGTCATTGTTCTTAGCAAGATGTTTGCTGGCTCGGATGATTTGGCCGGCTTTGGTAATTGATAGAGTGGAGTGGGAAAAGATAGCCTCCGCCATAGAAAACCATATATATGCAATAGCAATCAGCTATAATTACAATATACGTAGACTATATGAAGGAATGCGGAACCACAGCTATCTGTATACAATGTTAGCATATTTCAATACTTCAACCCTATTTGTTCGGCATGAGCATACACTGCTGAACCCTCTTAATTTGGTTGATAGCATTTTAATCAAATAAAGCGGATGAAGAGAGAATAGTATGTGCACTGCACCCCGATGTTACATCGGCAATATTTGATTTTGGGGGGAAGTGCATGTGGGCCTCACAAATGCGAGAATCAAATAATGTGAGTGTCTAAGAAGCCGTGATGTAATTTTAAAGAAGAGACGAACGTAAAAACTATCCTTAGACGCGGCATTCTTCACCACAATGGTCCTAATAAACCTATTGGGCCTTTATATGCCATCAGCATAAAACCATTAATAAATTGAGACCTGTCCTGACTGCAAAAAATACAGCGGAATGTTCTGCCAATCAGCATAAGATTGATACTAATGTTTATCGGTTTGTCACCGCTATGGTAAAATGCGACATCGTCCAAACAAAAACGAGCGTTCTTTACAAGTGTATCCATCATCATACATTGGTGGGTTCATACTCATATCTGACGAAAATACCAGCATCTGATTAACATGCGTTTCTCATTTTCCACTCCCTTATCCATCGCCTATCGCGGTAAATTGAGCAATGTATGACGCGTATTATTTTAAATGTCCGCTGTGTCTACGGCATCTTATCAGACCTGCCACGCGTTTCTTTTCTTCTTGATTGTTCCTTAAAATAAATAGAAAAACGGATGCCGCGTGATGTCGTCCGCGAGTAAATTGGCAGGTACCTACACCGTTGAATGAATTGTTGATGCGTTGGCACTGCATAGGCTCAGCTATTTCTACCATGATTTGCCAACTGTCAACTCTGGTGGAATCCGACTAGGTAGAATCCAGTATGCCACCACTAACGTCCGCCAACATGTTTGCCTTTGTACATTCAGCAGCTTGGCTGCTACAGTCTACAACAATCACAACCTATCAACCCACACCACTGCGTCAAGCAAGCAGCATCGAGCGCAGGATATTTTGCTCCCTTTCAGGAAACATTTTATAGTGGACTGAAATGGCTGCGTTGGGACACAAGCAATACAGATTGTCAACGCAAACAATCGCATTCGTATGATGCACTTTTATATGTCCCGAACATTAATCGTTTGTAAGTAAATCTCTGTCATATCAGCTGTTGCCACTAGTATTGATTTGTATCCAATGATTGCAGGCTGCAGCGTCAAATCATTTGAATGGCGTGATTTATATGACTTAAACATGGTTGTTTTCACATATTTATATTCTGCAGTAAATAAATCTGTACACGGGTCGCATTCGCGCATGTACAAGCCATATATCACTATGGTTAATATAGAATACGGCAATATTGGATGACACGGATGCAATTAGTTAAATGGATAAATGACAGAAGATAAAGATACAAAAATAATTTACAAAGTGCCTGCACAAAGAACGGAATTTCATCAGTCAAATGTTCAACTGTATAAGAACAACTCGATAGTCAATAGTGCAATTTTCCATTAGTGCGGCATGTATCAGCCGATAGATCCTTGAAGCTGCTGATCGTTGAGCTATCTATTGTGTTTACAACAGCCGGTCACCTGCAACATAGTGTGTTATGATGAATGACACGTATGTGACGCTGTCGAGTAATTGCATTCGCTTCCAGCTATTACGGTCGCGACAACATCTCTGTCATGGATATAAAACCCTATTTCATGTGCGAATCACAGCCTCAGTATATTTGTGAATACATTGAACACCAATATCTAACGCTACAATCTGTTTGTACGGTGGCTATTATCCAGGCCTGTTCAAATAAACAAATCAATTTGTGCTGGCTTGATCTGACGCATGGGGCTATTACCATGGCCTTCACTAATTATGAAATACTAAGAATGTTCACAACACTGTTGTTTACAGCGTATACCCATGACGTGAGTCTGTTTGACATGCAGTTAATGAATCAATGCATTCAGTCAGATATACTTTAAAAATCGTAACACCATGCGATGCGGATGTGAAATTCATCCTGTGAAGAGGACTGATAAGCATAATCACTTGCCATTGAATGACCTCCTAACATGTGTACTTGTGTGTGTTATATAAGGTATATCAACACACCTGATGCAAAGACGTCCGCCCATAGACTGACACGATGCATTGTGCTTGGTAGTAATATATATTTATTTGCTTCCGTGTGACTGAAAGGGTTGGTATCTGCGGTTATCAGACAAGATTATGAATAAGAGACGAAAGTAGATAAAATAGCATCACTTCTGCGACAAACAATAGCTTGTATAATAATCAAACAAGAGCATCAGCTTCAAATGCAGAGGCCGAACCTGAAACCTAATAATTAGTTTTTTACGATCGGTTGTTGGTGACCGCGCGTTCAGTTCAGCTTTGTATGAATCATTCATTCTGGATTGGACATCAAGCAAAGTTACATATATGTTTAATATATTTTGCTCTATGTGTGTTTAGAAAGTTACATTTGGCAGCCGTGTTGCGACGCCGGATGTAAAGTAGGTAACTTTCATTAGAGTTAAACCGTGTGTGTCGGTTGTAAGTCAAATTGAATGGCTAAACAATACCAAGCGCAAGGAAAAACTGATATTCAAGTCGGGGTGAACGTTAGACCAGAATGGGTCGTTTTTGTGTTGTAAGGTAATATTGTTTCCGTTATATGGTTAATTATGTCATCATTAACTGGTGCATGAGTGATTCTAACATTGTCAGCTGATTCTGATCGTTGTTAACTCTCTACACGTCATAACGCCAGTTATTGACATATACTCCTGGGAATATATAATGCATAATAGTACATAGTCGCAGAATATATTGTTGTGATGATTGTACTGTACGATTCATGCATCAAAGCGTGCATTGATGAATTCACTATATACGTTACGGGTGTATATCACAAAAATATAAATTGATTTGATGTAATGTGGCAGAATGAGTTATCGACTAAAATATGTGCAAATGTTCTTTGCGCAGCATACTGGAAGTTTGTGCATACCGTTGGCCACTGCAGTGCTCTACATGAATGTGATTAACAAGGGATCACCCGTGCCACAACAGTGGTCTCCATATCTGGTAAAACGATTTCTTTAAATGCAGCTTTTGCAAACATTTGTCTTTTTGATTTACAGTTTATTTAATAACCTAATAATGATATTTTGCCTATGCATTATCACATTGACGACATTACAGTCTTACCATGCACAGTTTCTAATAATTCGATGCAACTTGATTTAGCTGACGATGATACAGAATGAAATAATTGTCCCTGGATCCCTTTTAAGAAGCATGTAGATATACGATTAAATACATTTAATGCAGCAACGAGTAACGCCTCTTGTCTCACAGTTGCTAGATGCTATCCGCATTTAATTACCCAACTGCGTTAAGCCATGCCTGTTTGTTTCCGTTATTCATATAACAATAAAGATACACAAATGTAACAGAGAACGCTGTTCATCACACGAAAGTGTACTATTTTACCAAAATATATATATCGTCCTCTGCCTTCCATCCTACAACGAGGGCGGTACGTAAAAACTGGAGCGAAATACTAGCGCCCGCATAGCGCACGCATGTATCATGTATCATAGTGAATGTTTGATTTTTTATAAACCTCAAGTCCTATTTTGCAACAGCAACCTCAATGCATTTCTGATGGATGATTGGTAACATATGAATAAAAAATTCGGGTTATGTTGCACTCGTTACGCCGTACACCGCATACCAACCTCTCATTCGCACTGGACATGCAAGGACAAATACATCAACCAAAATAGCAGACCGAACCTCCAGGGTATTGTGTTCTGCATTAAATACTTAAATAATTGGAAGTAGGTCACGTAGCCAAGATATACTGATTGCTTCTTCTTCAGCCCTTTTCCCAGCCTAAGCCTAAAAGTAGAGCCTTTGATTTTCAAGCAAGCTTGGTCACGTGGTCGTAAAGGAGATGTTATTGGCTTTAATCAGGGCCTTGGAGCCGGCAGGACAAAAAAAACTGACCAGTAACTAATGAGTTGACATTGAAAGATATGACGCGATCTCCACTTCAAAGAACGAAAATGACGCTATAAGTAGACAACATGCTGCTCCACGTATCGCGATCAAATACTAATTGGAAGGTGGCTCATAGAAATATCAAGAGTGATGCTTCACAGATAATGCTTAATGATCCAATGAGCAAAACAAACAGAAATTTATATTATATATCTGTTGATCGTGTCGTTCTCAACGCAACTTGATTAGATTACACTAATTAGCTTCTTATGTGGGAGCAATTAGCAACACCAGAGACATTATTTGTTATCATTTTACCGCTTAGGATAAAATTAAAGCTTACTAGAAAAGGCTAGCATGCAGTTCGTAAACACCGATTGATGACATGGTTTTTTCCCTCGAAATAGGTTTATTGGATCAGATAGCCAGATAAGCCCTGCATAAAATATCCAAATTTGTGTGCATAATTGGGTATAGGCACGAGAATCAGGCTGGTCAGCAATATAGACGAGTACGAGCTGATAAATGCATTCATCAAATGGTGATTACAGGCGAAATTTAACTGCAAATTATGCTTATTAGGAACACTGTTAAATTCATATGTATTTGTAGCAATCTACCGATTTTCATCACATAATGCATGGTGCTAAGTGTTTCGGCTCAATGCAATAGTCGCACTTAGAGCTTCATACGACCATTGATACATTTATACTCTCTGTGTCTAGTCATGTCGCAGTGCAAATGCCGCGACAATGTTATTAATTTCCCACTGTCGCCCGCACGTTTCCTTCCGTGGGCGCCCTATTTTTACTCCAGACATCTCATATTCTTTTTGTCGGCTTAGTATTATTGTTACGATACAACGTCTGTTTATGTGAAGGCATGCACTAGATAAATGCTTTTATCGGCAACAAAAATAAAACTGGTGAACGTAAAGTCATTTTGCAATATCGTTTAGGACAAAAATAGATGCGCACAATACCTAAACAACTAACGCCTACCTCTATGACATAGTCAGGCATGCCAAATGGGTGTTAGTCGTATCTTAGCTAAGATGCACAACAAACTAATTGGAAATCGGCTTTTGGTGGATTGTTTGTTGCATAATATAATTGCTGTGCAGGGCAGTCTATCTGTGTTGCCCTTTACAGTCATCACAATGCCAGTGAGTCACGATATTCTCGCACATCCATCCATCATCTGCATTATTCGTTATTTGTGGCAATATTGACTGGACGATACACAAAAACAAATTAATTTGTTTTCACATTGCATGCAATACCCGAACATACTATCTATTTTTGATGCAAGTTGTTGGATTGTTGGTTGCCGAACGTTGCTTTTACGTTTTCAAGAGTTTTGGACAGGCGTCTGAGATTGCTGACTTCTTCTTTAATTTCATTCCCTACCTCGTGCTTTAATTCCAACAGACTTTCCCGCTTCACAGTTGTTTTACATGCCTGAAGCCATCAATGCCACTCATCTCATCATGACAATGACATGATGACACCTAGTTAATTCTAAAGGATAGGAAGCAGTACCAAGCTGGCAGGTACAATGCTAATCACTTTTTGATTTTTGTATGCATGGAGCATATATGCATATGTGAAACATATGGGAAAACATTATAGTAAAATACACTCTAGTATTGCTTTGCAATTATAATAATTACATTTTTTTTATCATCTTTCACGCCACGTGATTAAAATCGTTCGAGTCATAATACCGAAGGCTCTGACAGGATTTATTATGACAACATGCAGGTTTGGGGTCACGCAAACTCGCCACTTTGCATGTGATTGTCTGAAAAGATTCTGGTATTGCTTTCGAATTATAATAATAACATTAGTTTTATCATCTTCTACTCCACGTACGTAAACTCATGATGTAGAATGCTCGGACAGGATTTGTTATGACAACATGCAGGTTTTGGGTCACTTCAACTCGCCGCTTTATATGTGACTATGAAAAAAGGCCGCGCTTTCCCTTAAGCGTAAAATCCGATGAGGCCGGTCTCACGTAGAGAAGCTATCGTATGGTCCGCTATGGAAGAATGAATTGTGATTTATCATGGTTAGACCAAGACCCATAGAAACTCGACAGCTGTTAATTATTGAAGTAGCCCGAAGTACAAAATGGTATTTGCGTTTATCAAAGGTCATTCACTGACCACGTGAGTGTAAAGTAACGATGTTTAGATGGGTGATTTGGTCGCAGGTTCTATTGTTCGCGACTCTATTTGGCTGGTTATAAGATACAGTAGGTTTATAAAACTAGGAGGCAACGCAGAATATATAATGTGCAAATAATGTGCATTATAACCTCAAAATTCCTAAATGTTGAATGTGAAGCTACTTACAAAGAAAGTGCTAGAAAAATGAGTATTCACGCTGATATGTACATCTGTGATGAAGAGCCAGATCATCAGCCGCGCTTGGGTATTATCACCAACATTAAGCAGACACGAAGTCACCCAACAATGAACAACAATATGTCGCATTGACGGATATAATGAAAGCCTAGCTCCTTTACAAGACCGCCGCAAAGATTGATGCAGGATCGCCAGAGCGTAGCTAAATGACGCCTCTATAATTTATTGTTTTCAATCGCAGAATTTTATAGCGACTTGAAAACTATTTTCGAGAGAGTTATAAAGTAGCGCAGTCACAATACTGAGCGCTTCAAGAAAGTGGATTTTCCGCGACACATTTTTCACTAATATACTAAATCGATGCCCCTCGATATAAAGTCTTCTGAATCTTGATTTACGTCCTGTCGTGCATATCATATGAAGAACTAATGCTGTGAAATTGCAAATGCCATAATGGCTTTCAATCTTCCACATTACGAAACCTATTATTGCGACGAGCTCTGTCAGCCGAGTATACTGCGAAATGGTGTATCACTGCAGCGCTATTGTAACCGAGGTTCTCGTCTCTGTGGAAGCTACAGCTGTTCGTCAAAGCGTGAAGTGGCCTTTAAAGTCAGTGGTGAAACCAGCAATATCATTCTACCACTTTCTTTTATCTATAATCTAATAAAAAGCTATTCGAGCCACTATTTTATGTGTGTAACCATAAAACACCATTACAAGAGTACAGCGTGGGTTTTTACACATGCAATGAATGCCTAGTGTGTCTCTTTTCGACTTCCAGTGGAAATATATCTCTACAAATTGCATGTGCCGGTCACAAGCACCAATATAAAGGTTGTTCCAATAGCTTCTCGGTTGTTATAATTGTCGGAGGATTTAAACGTTGGGCTTAAAACGGCATGCGTATATAACCCGATAGTAAATGCACATTGAATGATCCAGCTTTATGAGTCCCTCGTAGCTACAAGAACCATTATGCTTTGGAATCATACACAAACTTACCCTTTAGAAAGTTGATGCTTTCTGTTGTGACCTCTAACACCAGACCTGCCATGTATATATCCTGAAGATGATCATTGTTACATTTAACATGTACAATGTGCTATTTGATGCAAGCTTAGAATGGTACAATTCAAAGGTTATTTCATATCACGTTGTAAAGAACAGAACATCATTTGCTGTGTACATAGTGCTTTGAAAATAGCAAATCAACAGATGCCAATATGTTGACAGACATAACATTTACAGCCGAGCCAAATGTCTCGATTTAGCTGAACGAGCAAAATGCTACATGTCACGTATGCTTTGAGTGCATGAAGTATGATGTATATAGGAAACAATGTTCCTATTAACGGGAATTCTACGTCGGCTTATATTCTATAAGTTGTTGTAGGTAAGTTCATCTTAATCGATGGTTTGGCGAAACTCCCCCTGTTTCCGTTAAACTGATTTTCGATATGAAATTTGCCGCGATGTCTTCAAATACCAATGCGTTTACCAGTTTGGGGCACAAATCATTTAACTCAGAAAGGTGGCTTTATACCTCCATCATATTACTTGGTGTAAGAACTTATTAAATCAGGTGATCATTGCAGTTTATATGATAGATTCTCATTAGATTGCTTTTGTTTTTACGACACCAAGGCTCGACAGCCACGCATAAGAACCATTTCCGCATCATCACTGGATGCGCGCATAGCTAGACCACACATATCAGCCGACTGATTGCATAAACGTTTCTCGAACGTTTCAGTCTACGTCATATATCTCTCAGGTGTAACCATCTATCTATTCGCTGCCTCTGATGGTTGCTGCATTCAGTCAACAATATTATCCAACTTCTCTTGATTTTATTGCACCGAAAAGAGGAGATTTCAAAAGCATAGCCTCCAAAGATGTAAATTCAATGCTGCTGTACAGAGTTCAAATAACTAGTATAAAACGAAACAAACACTTCTGTTTGCAACAAACTGCTTTAGGGAGCAACATAAAAAAAAAAACACCAACACACTACATAATGGATATTGATTAGCATTTCGCTTATACAAAAAAATGGCCATATTGCACTAACGACATTGCTTCGGATCATGAGCTAGGTGGCTACTCACGATGAATTGTCGACATCTCAATGAGCTAGGTGGCTACATGACTATGAATATATAAGATATTTCTGATTAGCTAGATGGCTATATATATATATATATATATATATATATATATATATATATATATATATATATATATATATATATATATATATATATATATATATATATATATATATATATATATATATATATATATAAAACAGATACATATATATATACATATGTATATATATATATATATATATATATATATATATATATATATATATATATATATATATATATATATATATATATATATATATATATATATATATATATATATATATCTATATATATATATCTATATATATATATGTATTTTTTGGATAAAATATTCCTCAACCGAAGTGTCAATGATGGATTGCACGATGTGATATTAACGTACTAAATGTAACAATAGCGAGAGTATCACTACCATTCCGAATGGCTACGGCATATCGCTCATGTTTAGCCAGTGTTTAGCAAGTGCTTTGTCGAAGCAAACAGCGGTTTGTAGGCCTATCGCGCGGAAGCGAGCACCCCAACCACCCCAATTACTGACGAGCCATAATTCGGTCATATTCGTTTGCCGTTGATGAAACTAGCAGAAAGCCTTATCGCTGGCTCGCAGTCTTTACATTCGAGATTATCCTTGGGCTTGAATGCTAAGATCCTCCATCGTGTAAAAGATTGCGCGAGACGCGGCTTACGGGCCGAGCGCAATGATTAGATGAATAATGAGTATTGTGATGGCTAATTAATAAAATCGGGATATTTTAATTTATGATGACTGATTCAGGATCCGCCTCCCCTGTCTGGCATAGTATTATTGCAACGATAATCGAAATTGGCCTATGTGTGTATGGCCTCACCAATGAAGTTATAGGATCCAGGCGTCAGGATAACCGCATGTTTAAATGTAAATAATCGCTCCTCTTTGTAATCGTACGACAGATTAAATTTTGATTCAACACAAGGTATATAATAAGTCACCATTCCGCTGTTTTAAAGTTGGTTAAGCAGTTGAAAACAGGTTATGTACCTAGACAATCAACAGGCATGCATATTTGATTTTGTTCAAATCTACTGACTACAATATATTGCATAGTTATGCCAACCTTATGCGGCCAAGAAGTATAACACTATGCTCAACGGAAAGTAGGTTCACTTGTTAACATGTTGCTGACAAAGAAGTAAAGGATAATATTAAAAGTATAATTCCAACCCATGTTATTGGGTAGGGATAACAATCACACACTGAAAGCAATGGTTCTATCAAACCTGTCTGCTTCTGTTCCAGCAATGCCATGTCGAACTGTTTTGGGCGTGACAAGGGTTTACAATATCATTTATAAAAAAGCAAACTTGCTTCTAGATTTTCCGTCCTCGGGATATAGTATATTCAACCTATCTGCTCCTGTTTCAACGGCGCCATATCGTATTGATTGGCACATGGCAAGAGTTTTAGGTATTCATTAGAATTGCCTTGTATAATGAAGAAGCTAACGAGCTTTTTGACTTCACGTCCTGGGGATCACGCGTTAGGTCATAGTGACATTTTGTGTGTTCTGCTCGTGTCACTCTATCGAACTGCTTGAAGACAGCAAACGTTAAGCAGAAGCTCGCCGAACATATTTAGCCAGACAGCCCTTCCCGACTGTGAGAAAATATGGCGAAGTGTAGGGGTGAGGATTATCATATTGCTAGCTATTGATAAATTGGTACAAAGCCTGTCTGGTACACAACCGCCAACCTCACAACAAGAAATCAAATCTCTCATAACCCTCAAAAGACAATCAAGATTATAAGGATGGTGCGGTGAGAGAAGTGGTGGGGTAATGGGGGTTATGAGGAAGAATGTAGGTGAAGACGGTAGCGGGCCGAGAAGAGGTGGTGTGGCCAAACAGGTGATGAGCGATAGGGTGGGATGAGGGGGATCGTTGGATGCGGGAGCTGTTGGAGTGAAGATATGATGAGGGAGATGGTGAAGTGAGGGAAATGGTGGGATGTTCGAGGTGGTGTATTGAAATAAGTCGCAGGGTGAGTGAACAGGTGCGGGGAAGGAGGTGGTGCGATAAGGGAATTGATGGGGCGAGGGAGGTAGTGCGGTTAGGAAGACAATGAGAGAGAAGGTGAGTTATATGGTGGGGTGTGGGATAGGACGGGGGGGGAGCTGATGAGAGACATGGTCGGTTTAGGGAGAAGGTGGGATGAGAGAGATTGTGGTGTGAGGGAGATGAATAGAGATATGGTGGGGTGAGGCAGACGGTTGGGTGAGAGAGATTGCGGTGTGAGGGAGATGATGAGAAATATGACGGGGTGAGAGAGGTTGCAGGATGAGCGAGTTTGCGGGTTGACGGTGATGATGAGAGATGACGTGGTCTGGGAGGAGGTGGATTATGGGAGATGATGGGGCGAGGGAGATGGTGGGATTAGGGAGATGATAGCAAAGATGTCAGCCGGAAGGATAGAGCCTCATTATATGTCATCGTTTCTGATGACCGAGTTATTATGGCTTGTTCAACTATTGTTAGTTATGGCGTAATTTTGTTTCTATCAAAATCCGCGCTGATATAACTCATTATGAAATTATAAGTATGTAGGAAGCTTTATTAAGAAAGTCCGAAGAACATTTGCCGCACTGTCAGTGTACGGAAGAATAGTGCACCACCACTGCAAATTATAGGCCATTTCTAATGCTTGCGATGTTAAGATATCAGATGACCGTTCATCCTCGATCAAATCTATTATTGGCGTAGTTGGATCAGGACTTGCCTGTGATGAGGTAGCTAGAGCTCTTAAATCGACCCTTGAAGCCGATTGCTGTCGCTATGCAGTACGACATGATCAACTTTGCATGCATTAATATAATCGACATGACCTGGCGACGCATGTTTCATTATATTTTGCAAAAGCTCCCAGATTTGTGATTGCGCTATCCTTCTCGCAAAGTATTATTTCGACGTAAGCATTTGTAGGTCTGAAGTTGCTGTAGTATTTATAAAAGCTGTAAAACGATTCTCAACTTGCTGTTTCAGTTATTGGATTAAACTCTGATAATGCAAGAACTAATGTGACAATAGACTTGATTGTTGTACTTCACAATGATAATAGATTAAGACATACGTTTTCTAGCATCAAGCTTACCCGGCACTATGATATTTCATTGAACATTTGGCTATGCTGCGCAGCCTTGCAACCCTGTTATTGTGATAGTTTCGGGTCGAGGAAGCGATGCCCCTTCAGGGATGTTGGCAAAGAACCACAATCAGTTTTGACTATTTTGCTACTTGTGGAGAGCTGATCAAAATTATATTTCATGGGTTCAATCAACCTTTTCCGCGGCAAATGCATGATGTCGCTTCTTGGCAATTACATATGGGATCTTGCATCATATGTCGTTTGTTATTTACATTTTATTCGCGATGAGTGAATCAAAGAATGCGTAATAGGTCTGATAAATATTGCCGCCAAGACAGATCATCATGATACTCTATTGATCATATGATTGGTCCAAATGTAATTCAGAAACTGTGACGGTGGAAACAATGCACATTACCAACTGAATTCCTCTATTAAATGTATTGCGCCACTAAGGCAGAAGACGCGCACATAATTGTAGACAGAGGATGACATATTGACTTTACTAATATGAGAAGGGTGTCAATTTCGAGAATTGTAAGGTATAATAACATTGATTTGAGGATAGTCCCTGTTACATGCAGGTATATCTCTAAAAGGAAATTTAAATAAGCGGAGTGTTGTTTGTGGTTGGATAACAATTGAACCTTTCTTCAACATCGATTGTGATGGCTATTAGTATCATTCAATCGTATCTATGGCGGTTGATGTGAATGATTGTGATGACGGTACAATCGCCCGCTTGTCGTATATCAGCTGCTTTCATATGGTTGCGATCCACCGTGGGGAGACGGCAATTGAATGCGATGTTGTATCGTAAACTGTGATGTAGTGGTGCAGACCAGACGGGGCTGTCAATTAGAGAACGTATGTTAGGTACCGTAATCGCAACTGTGCTGGGCGCCTTAAGTGGCCAGATTTCGCGTGAGATTACCTCTAAGTTTTTTATTTCATCGTTTAACCAACTGCTTCATGTCAGTCATATTCTAAGAAGAAACCGCGGCAACTGAGTGCAATGACTGTGCAAGGGGGTACAGGCAGGGTGGTGAGTCATGTGTAAATATACAAGTTGATAGTAGGTCAATGTGCATTGAATAAAATACAATTCTAAACCGTGAGAGGTAGAAGGTTACTTACATAATTTGAGGTTATGGGTTAAATTATTATCCATTATATATTTGTAACGTTATTATCAGTGTTAGTGTGATGTACGATACGCATATGTGATGAAGAATGAGAAACACGAGCTCCAGACGTAATTTGCTTTAAGGATGGAAAGAGATTGGTCACTCGTGAGATTTATAATGTAAATACGCTATTGGGCGTGGATGTGTGTGTTGGTGGGTTGGGGGGGTGAGTCACTCCATCAAACGTATAGTTATGATGAGGTAATATGCTTGATTCATTTTGTTACTCTGGCACTAACCATTGATGCCATTAACCAACCCCAATTATGACGCAGCTTTATGACACTCCGTAAGCAGGAATGGTTACCATTCGCTGCTCTACTGTGTATGATGATCTAGCCGTTTTTCAGGTGCTACAAATAAAGACCGGATGTGGTCCACACACATTATAGAGTCAGGAAATAATTACAATAAAACCATGGTTCCCCAACTTACTCATGATATTCAGTCTTCGCTCCTTGATAACCAATCATATATTACCTCCCTAATATGTCAATCAATGCACAAACACAGATAACATTTCGATATAGTGGACATACCGATGCATGGTGGGATGTTACGTCATGCATTTATCTCCAATTATAATTACTCTCGCTGAATATGTACAACCTGGTGACTAACATATTGCCGTCATGCTGTAACGTCCGTATAACACAATGAACGTTCACTGCGTTGGTCCCTTTTGTTAAGGAAACAATTATCAAGAAATATCACTTAATAGCTTTTGCCCGGCACAAAGCTTTCTGACGTATGTGATTTTATTTATCATGTTTGGGCCTCAGAGGCGGCGGGTTGTATTAACAGCACTGCCTCCATTAGAGAGTTGGGACAATAGCCATAACTCATTGTTGAGCTTCGTGCCAGTTGTTGTCTGTGGTTTGGTTAATGCAGTCCGTATCATGTACTATGAAGCGAATTTGAAAACTATTTATATTGCATAACGAAGAGCAATTAAACATACTAGTTGTTAAATAATTTTCATGGATGAGTCACCAAAGCAGGTTGGATAAGTATGCCAAGGCGCACCCTCTAATATCATTTGCGATATTGAAGGCGCCTGTTCACGCACGTGTTAGCTAAGTTTTGTCGACCATGGGAAGTGCAACCTTTCATTAACACTTCTTACTAGATTCGCATCTACAATAACAATAAAGATGTATATCAAATATCTATATTTTTGTGAAAGACTATCGGATATTTGGGATAAACGGGGATCATTTATTATCATGCAAATTCTTCTTCTAGTAAATAGTGCCATTCTTGCAGCATCAGGCTAGATAAAGAAAGGGTATAAGTTGATGCGTTGATATACGACACTTTTTTGATGTAATTATGCTAGAATATCATGCTTTCATGGCCAATGTATTATGCATTAAGCCTTGGTCACAACGAGCCCACGACACCTTTGTGCCATGACTCTAACCGAAAATTTTGTCAAATCAGGAGTCATCGGGGGATGTCGCAAGACTGTCCTACGAAGTCTGTCGTTAGTCTGTCGTGCGTCTGATGTGAGTCTGTGGTGAGTCTGTGGTGCGATTAATATGTTGTCGTGGGTAGCAGAAGAAAATGTTTAAGCCAAACAATCTCATGACTGTCGCACAACTGTCCTACAATTGTCGCAGAGCAGTCGTGAGGCAGCTGCAAAATTGATTCACAAATATCATATTCCGTAACAGGCATACATAGCACGTCTGGCGTGCCTTATTCTTGCTACATGTTTTCGTTTTGTGAGCTGAAAAAACGCTCGGGCGAATGAACGCTTGGAAATAAAAGCTGTTTGGTGTTGTGAGAGACAATGTCTATTTCAACTGAGCGACTAGGCCTGACCCTGTTAGGGGAGCATAACGTAGTGGTGTTGACGTTGCTCTGGGTGGATCGAGCGGCCCCTGATATTTGGGCAATATAGTACAACATATGGAGCGGAAAAAGTCCTGTGCTCATTCGGATAGAGCCTGGCATGTTTCATCAGCCCCTCGCATCGTCAAAGGCCAACTGCGAGGCTGCCGTTTGCCCGTTGATTCTGGGGGGAAGCTAGCAATCACCCTGCACTATATGGCCACAGGGAACAGTTATTTCAGCATGGCATACTCCTTCCATGTCCCCAAAAAACGATCTCAAGGTACGTTCTGGCGGTTGCCAAGGCCATCATTGATGAGTACGTTAGCGAGAAGATGCGGACCCCAAGCACACCCGATGGATGGATGGCGCCTAGTGGCAGACCGATTCTCGAGTCCGGTAGAATTATCACGATTGCTGTGGGGCCATCGGTGGCACACATATTGCCATCAAGGCCCCCAAGAACGCCGACACCAGGCACTACAATAACAAGGGGACTCTTCCATATGGCTGCTGGGCATTGTTGACGAGAACTACAAGTTTCTGTGGGCAGACGTTGGCGCAGATAGGTCCGCACCAGTCACCGATATTTTGAACAACGGCCAGCTGAGAGACGACCTGGAAGCGAAACCATAGGGGCATCCTTGAGCCTAGCCCTACAAGACGTCTGAGTAGACGTCTTACTTTCTCTTAAAACGACGCAATGAAAAAAAATTGAGATCGATTCAGACAACTACCAAACACCAAACATACCCAAGTGATGGAGTAATAGAATACATTGATGTTTTACGGACAATTTTATCCGTTTTCGGCGGTGGATTTCATCCATGGTAATTATTTATAGTTCGATCAATTTGGGAAGCGGTAAAAAGTCTGAAACACAGCAATATGTTTGTTTTCAAGTTCAAGACCACGTGCATTGCGCATGCTCAGAATGACGTGCCCCACTGACGACTAATGCTAAGCCCGGCGGGAGTGGGGGGGGGGGGCACTTAAGTGTATAGAGGTAGTATACATGTGCCGCGCTGCCAGGTATGTTTTTTCGGCCTCACGTCTTGTACGACGGGCTATACATTCGCATAATACCTAGTGCGACGGGGTTTACTTTTTGCCATTCTCAACTTGTACAACAGGTACGGGTTTTCGAGGTCCCGCGGCACATCCCTATCCGAGTTAGGGCAAGTGGCCCCCCGGAATGCTAAGGCAATGAGGCGGGAGATCGCGGGAACTAATATTTTCCAAAATGGCAGACATCGTATCGCGATTTTTCGGAAATGATAAATCGATGCATTTATTGAAGAATAGCGTCGAGTGGGGGTAAGTTTTTGGGTGCGTCTAGTCAATTTTTGTTACAGGCTCTTGATATATGTTATTTTTTAGATGCGTCGTGCAGCACTTTAACCCAAACACGTTTTCGCCGACGCGCGTAAAATGTTGTATTAAAACGGCATATATTTATATCACCGTTCGGCCAGAACTACCCTGAGCCTGAAACCCTGCGTCTTGATGACCACAACATCCCATACTACCTCGTGGGGGGAGGGGGGAGGTAAGAGTTTCCGCTACGTCACTGGATGATGAAGCCGCACTGGGAAAAGGAGCTTGACCATGACGAGCGCATTTTCAACTACCGAACCTCGAGGGTCATCCACGTCACCTCTGAATCCCTAGTTTTACTTAATCTGATGCGTGACCGCTATCTGAGTCTCTACGCTGCCGACCTTGACCTGGACGATGGACATAGAAATGTCATTCACAGAACCTGGCGACAAAACGCCATGGTCACCAAAAAAGGAAAACAGATTCGCAGTTATCTGAAATTATTTTTTACAATAGTGAGCTAGAAAAGCTTTCATGACAGTATGCTAATATCTCAACACTTGTGAACTGTGCACTTTATTACTTGCAATATATGGATCTCACATATTTGAATATAGAATATATCATGTATTCAATAAAGTGTTGAATTTTCGGAAAACAGTCGTGTGTCTCTTTTCTATGAAGATTCATTATCAACATTGCCTGTTGATAATGATTCCCTTAAACTATTATGCCTATAAAACTTGTCACTCGAAAAGGACTAGAAATAACTCAATATCAAACGTATATACCTGACTTTCGACGTGACTAATTATCAACTATTCGTTGATAATCGTTCCAGACAACTTGGCAGGAAAATGCAGTTTTTTTCCATGCCAATTCATTGCTAGGTATAAAGCAGTTGATAATTGCCAAGAAAAGTGTTTGTTATTCATAGGATATACTGCAGGCGCAGCTACATTCATGAGCGATTCAAGAAGACGCGAATAATATAAATGTAATGCATCCACCACAGTGGCAGACCAAGACCATCTGCTGATTTGCATTGACATACCAATATCTCATAGAAAACAGTTCAGCCATATTCTTTATTCAATATGATACGTTCTTGCAAATGTGCCGCCATTTATCTGAAACAAACATGCACTTGAATATACCTGATTGGATGCTAAATGTCTTTGATTATGGTATATGTATGGACGAATAGCAAATTCGACAATGGATCTTACGGCAATTGGGATTGTTCGGTTGTTAGAATACTCTAGCTTGCGCCTTATCAAGCCATGACAAGTGCCTTCGATCGACTAGTAAACATCCGCTTGATCATCCCAGGAACTCTGTTAGTCTTACGGTTGCTGTATTGCATTCTTTGCTGGAAATGAATGACTGATCAATTATGACGCACCCCTTTCCCCTTCCACAGTAAAACCGCCCATCTGGTATTCAAACTAAACATACGAGGCGATGACACATGGTAAAAAATGTGTGTTTGCAACGCAGGGGCCCATTAGCCCTCCAATATTGCGCCAATAATTGCTAAGAGTCATAATGCTTCGGTAAATATTTAGTCAAGTCGTATAAAAGATAATGCGCAGTTAATGAGAAACCGCAGCACAGCCTTTAAGTTAGCTTTGCGTAGGTGTTTGTCGGCCATATAAAGGAAGCCGTTAACATACTCTACTAGATTATGCTATGTATATATATTCGGATATGCATTTTGACTCACATTTCGTAACAGCTCAGTTGTTTCCGAATAGTGTAATATAAGCAGCTTTAGACTGGTGGGATTATTTATGTAGAACCGTTCCTAGCGTAGAAAATTAGTTAAAATCTTACTAATTTGGCATTGCAAATTTGCATTTATTGAAATGCAGCTACAGTCATGATTGTCTCATAAAAATGTGAGTAGCATGATTCCAGGGCATCCATTACAATAGCAAAATAAGGCCATCAGCCCCGATTTTCGATCGAGAAGAGACATTCGTGCGCGCGCCCCATTATTCGTCAGTAACCATAGTAAACGTATTCCGGTCTGGAATGATTTATGTCTGGATAAACGAATGGCTCACAGACTGAACAATAGCCATATTGAGATCCGCCGCCCGGCTGTAAATAATATCACATAATGCATGTGAATGCTAAAGATACATAATACTACTATGAACGCGGCTTGTATAAAAAAAAATACACCAGGCTGTAAAGAACGCATTTAAGCGATAACAAAGGCTGCGTTTTGAATACAGCTGAGCAGTGCTTATTGTTATATGTTTTATTCACCTGCAACCGGCAGCTCTAATGTTTTATCCCTCCATTCGAATATTAGAGTGAGCTATAAATATGTTTACAATGCGTGCTAATATTCATAAATCCTATCCTGATCACTAAGCAGTCGCATTAAACCGAAAGTAATGATTGCGAAGCGTTCGCAATGCAGATCATGAGCTCCCTAATCGCTTGCGTCAAAAGCCACAAACGTCAACTTTATGACGCTCAGCAATGTTTTTTTGTGTTTTTAATGCTATAATTGCTTTTCACACATGCTACTTACATCGCATTATAGATATTCCTGAGATCCTCGTTGAGTGTTTTTGACAGACTATTACGAGGACCTACCTTCGTAACAGGGCGCAAGATGATGCAGATGTGTGGGTGGTACTAAAAATATTCATGTTCGAGGAAGTACCACTTTGGGCGTGAATGTTTCAGTTCGCAGGAACGGTTATTATGGTTTGTACATAGATAAACAGAACAATATATATAACTTGTGTTTGAAGGTTTATCAACTTAGGAAGATACACTCGGGTATTCTTCAGCAGTTAGGTGAAAGGTTGTGGTTGTAAGTTATGATTAGTTATGTAGGTCAATACTCTATAACTTCGAAGTAATCATAAGGTGTTTAGAACAGTGCGGATTCGGGCGCTTAGAGCAGTTTCTATTCCTGCATTGCCAAAAAATGCAGCATCTCAAGCGACTAGAAGTATAACAAAATAAATGCCGTCAGAGCAATTGCGATTCCTTTGTGCCACATCCCACCACATCTCTACTTCACAAACCATGGTGGCATAGATTACTTGAGACATATATATGGCAAATCCTGGTAAAGACAGCCCTGCATAATTGCTGTATATGAGTTTTATTACAACATCTGAAATCCTGTTTTTATCTAGTTGTTTACTCTGCTCACTACATTTCAGCGCGCGCTATTATACAAGGCTGATATGATACCATGATACTTTATATATGTTGATGCAACACAAATGTAACAGAGCGGTGTTTTATTCAATAGAAATGTTTCCTATACCTTAGTTATTCAGCGCTTGGCGTATTATCAAGAGCCGAACAAAGCCAATGCAAACTGTGCAATTTGATATCATGCGACAAGGTGTGCTTTTCTTGACCAGCAAAACGAATATATTAAATAACTTATTTGCCAGAACCCTTGCTAAAACACAGGTTATATTCAATAGTCAATGAACGCCCAATCACAAGTTATGGTCACAGTGATTGTTCACAAATGTACATCAGCAGAGCAATCTATATAATTACATTAAATGTGCCTTCTTTGGTGAATAGTTTTTTGCTTTAGTTCAAGAACACATAAATCGAGATCAGATTTCCATCCACCATTACCTGTAGCTGCATTTGCTAATTACAATATCTTACATGCGTATAGAAGTGTCAATAAAGGTAATTTTACAACGGTCGTCAGTTGCATTCATAGCTGTAATTACCTGAGACTTCGCGGGGTACCATGTTAACTGTCACGTGAGACAATAAAACAAGAGCGCCCTAAACCATTTGTCCTGAGACTCTCGGGTCATGATGCCGGAGTTGCCGATAGCCCAGCTTATGGGAACTGACAGTTACGCAGCAATTGTGCTCCGTTGGTACAATCTTATCAAAAAGCCATACGTTACAAATGCGTCTTTTGAATAGAGTCATCCCCTTACAAACGCCGTATCATCGTGTGGTAAATGTCTTTTGGGTCCACTTCGCCAATTAGGTTGAGACATTCAGAAGCTTCAATGCTTGTCTTTATATTATGTTGAGTTGGGTGATTAAGGCAGAAGCAGTAAAGGCTCAAGGTTTAGCCTCATGTATATTCAACAGTAATTGACATTTGACCGCTGTAAAATATTAATTAAGAGGAAATCGATCGATACAGATTCATCCTTCATTCCAAAATCTACCACTATTAGATTGTTCGCTTTATTAGAACTTAAGTTGAAGCCGTGTATGACACGCATAGATAATTAATGTATGCGTGATATTCTGCGCTTCTATGATGCGATATGTGTATGTCCTTTATACCTCTGAGCCACGGGTCAGTTACTGATATATGAATTACACATGCTTTATGTTGTTCGAATGATGGAAAAGAAAATGAAAACCCGTACAAGAATAGTGAATTAAGGTTGTTTTCTGTCAACCTGGCACGAAGATCGCCGGCTTTGGGTGCATAAGTATAACATATTTCCCCTCGCAAAGATGGACAAACGTACACTCGAAGAGACATGATAGTAACTCTAGATATTGGTGTCCCGACAGCTCGTTTCATATAGATTAGCGATATTTACAACCTTACAGTCAGTAACATGGTGTATCCAAAGTTTCTATAGCAAGAACGCCTTTAAGCCTTGCTAACCGTCGTATTAATAACATATGCAACAATAGCTTGCAGATGACGTATATCAGATCGTTTAATGTTCTCTAAAGATATTCTGTACCATTCAATACCGGCTTCGTACGCATAAAAAATGTTGACGATGACACACGAGCACGCTAAGTATCCCAAGTAGACGGCTTCAGAAGTGCGTAAGGACAGTGTACCATGCTGGAACAATATCATTAAAGTTGCTCTCATAATAAACTCAATATAATAGCATAGTATTCTTGTTAATATTTATTTCAAACATGATGGGATTGTAGTTCCTGTGCTAACCGTTAACGTCGCTATTAACTGTACTATTTTTATTCAACCTTTTCGTCGATTCAAACATACATATTACTGTCTCTAGTAACAGCGCATTTAATTGTCAGCTCTTATGCTAGGCCTATTCGCTGCAATGTAGCTGGCATTCAACCATTTTAACCCAGTCATGTCTTTGTGCACGATAACCGATCAAACACAATCTTTCTACCATGGCGAGACGCATCATGTACTTATGGCATACATTACTTTGTGCGACCATATGGTTGGATTTAGGATGGTGGTTAATGTGACAGATGGGGTGGATTCGTAATCAACTGACCACAGCGCATCAATCTGTTACGCGTCAGACTTTAGGTTAGAGGCAGCTTAAGCCGCTCTATATAATAGTCATCAACGCACATACACACTATCAAATAATTGTGGCAAAATCAGTGGTAAGTCGAAGTAATATAGTCCATACAGCCCGTAGGACAATTGTCAGTTAACGAATGGTCCCAAGTAATAAAGGGGAGGTGGGGGGGGGGGGGAAACACGTGATGTGGAGCGAGCCTTTCACCCGTTACACCCACGTGACCATGCGAAAACATGCTTTTCTCGATGGTACCTACACGCGATTATCAATCGAACCGATATACAAACATGATTACCAGTTTTGAAGCCATCATGAAGATCATTACGCAAAGTATGTTTCTGGGTCTCTAGGGGTGGTGGTGCTGTTAAAAATAGATGCCACATTAGTAGTCAAGAGTCCGCTAAGATAGCTACAACCCAGAAAAACTAGGGCGCTTAAACAACTGTAGTTTCCTGCATAGTCACAGTTCATTGCTGGGTGTGGGTAGAAGTTTTGTGTACAGTCTTATGTTAAATCATAAGTATCTATATATTGTAAATAATCCGGACAATGAAAGGTCTGTTGTGGGGATCAAGCTGATATATACAATCCGTGAGAAACGGTCCTTTCAATGGATGCTTACGGTTATTTTATGTCGGGTATGGACACGTACTGGTTAAAGCCTCAAACATGTGCTTGATATGAATATTGCTCAGAATCGAGAGAAAAGATTGTGATATGAAGATACGCTTTTCACACGGCTATCAGTGCAACAGCTACGAGTTTTTTTTGTAAAAGACGTAGCTTCTTCTCTAGCTACATGTATGTATATATGTATGCAATGCATGTGTGTATGTATGTATGTATGTATGTATGTATGTATGTATGTATGTATGTATGTATGTATGTATGTATGTATGTATGTATGTATGTATGTATGTATGTATGTATGTATGTATGTATGTATGTATGTATGTATGTATGTATGTATGTATGTATGTATGTATGTATGTATGTATGTATGTATGTATGTATGTATGTATGTATGTATGTATGTATGTATGTATGTATGTATGTATGTCTGTATGTATGTATGTATGTATGTATGTATGTATGTATGTATGTATGTATGTATGTATGTATGTATGTATGTATGTATGTATGTCTGTATGTATGTATGTCTTTATCTGTCTGTCTGTATGTCTGTATGTCTGTATGTATGTATGTATGTATGTATGTATGTATGTATGTATGTATGTATGTATGTATGTACGTACGTATGTATGTATGTATGTATGTATGTATGTATGTATGTATGTATGTATGTATGTATGTATGTATGTATGTATGTATGTATGTATGTATGTATGTATGTATGTATGTATGTATGTATGTATGTATGTGCGCATGTGTGTATGTATGTATGTATGTTTGTATGTATGCTTGTATGTATGTATGTTTGTTGGATTGAATGAATATATGTATTTACGTACGTTCATATTTATGTATGCCTGCATGAATGTTTTTCCATTCAGCTCAGGAATAAATTCATTAGAGTAACTAATTTCTTTATCAGTCGCCTCTTGATATAGCACTATTGCAGTAAGTGTGTAATTTAATATGGTGACTCATCATTTGGATGTCTCAAATATGTGGCCATGAAATGCGTCTGATATGTATTAACGAAGGCATTTCGTTGACACTTATCAATGTTGCTGATTCATGGTCACATCGCATAACGACCTACACATAAACATCATAATACACAATTTTAGTTTAATATCTTGTTAACACAGCAGCGCTATAAATCTCAAAGTAATGGGCATTTCCTTTTTTATTGAGTAATATTTTCTTATCATACATTATACTGCATCTCCCAAGAATCTCTACCCCCAATTATAGCATTGCCATAACTTGTGGCAACAGTTAACCTCAAGGACCATCTCCATCCTCATCTGTCACCACTTTAGTGTGAAGCCATGCACTGGAATAAATACATGTCTATATTGGGTGCGACGAATCACATATGTTAGTCTTATGGAGTATGTGCTGCTGCGACTGCTTGCACCGTAACATGACTCGACCTACCAAACAAAAGTTGTCGTTCACTTATACATGTAGAACCGAATAAGAGTGATCGAACACGTAATCTTGCCTAAAGAAGCGCAAGTTCTCTAAGCGCTGTTACGAAACTTTTTTAGGCAGATATTAAACGCAATGAAGTAGTCGGGATGTCTAGTGCTGTAGTGATTGATTGCTATATCGTAGAAGTTGCGTTTTTTGTCTAAACTCGATGTAGTCATTAGTAAAAGCATGCGATGCAGCGCAACGGAAGTTTGCAGCGTTTATATCATTGTATTTGATCAAGCATATTGCTGTCGTGTACGACGAATAGCCAAGTCAGCGTAAGTAGCTACTTTGTTGGCACAGTCCTACCGTTAGCTACACCTTTGAACATTATTGTATGACTTTCGATTCCATCTCTCGAATTATATAATCATGTCGTTAAGTATCTATTGGCGATATTGGACATTCGTACTTTGTAAGCGACGTTAAGTAAATAAGTTGAATCTCTAGAGTTTGACGTTATTTTCCGTTAGTAAATTATTCACAGCGGTGATGGATGAAGATGATTGAGAGGTGTTTAAAGTGGATATTACGCACAATAGACAAAGTTGTAAAAACTACAAAGCCCATTAAACCATCGAGATATTAGGCCAGGAAGATTATTTTCATTGTGTTATAATGACGCTGCATAGCATTTTCTTCTGTTGCATAAACATAATGTTATTTTCGAACCATCGCCAAAACATCGTCTCAAAAGGGCATTGCCATGACGAGCGCATATTCAACTACCTAACCTCGAGGGTCATCCACGTCACCTCTGAATCCCTAGTTTTACATAATCTGATGCGTGACCGCTATCTGAGTCTCTACGCTGCCGACCTTGACCTGGACGATGGACATAGAAATGTCATTCACAGAACCTGGTGACAAAACGCCATGGTCACCAAAAACGGAAAACAGATTCGCAGTTATCTGAAATTATTTTTACAATAGTGAGCTAGAAAAGCTTTCATGACAGTATGCTAATATCTCAACACTTGTGAACTGTGCACTTTATTACTTGCAATATATGGATCTCACATATTTGAATATAGAATATATCATGTATTCAATAAAGTGTTGAATTTTCGGAAACAGTCGTGTGTCTCTTTTCTATGAAGATTCATTATCAACATTGCCTGTTGATAACGATTCCCTTAAACTATTATGCCTATAAAACTTGTCACTCGAAAAAGACTAGAAATAACTCAATATCAAACGTATATACCTGACTTTCGACGTGACTAATTATCAACTATTCGTTGATAATCGTTCCAGACAACTTGGCAGGAAAATGCAGTTTTTTCCCATGCCAATTCATTGCTAGGTATAAAGCAGTTGATAATTGCCAAGAAAAGTGTTTGTTATTCATAGGATATACTGCAGGCGCAGCTACATTCATGAGCGATTCAAGAAGACGCGAATAATATAAATGTAATGCATCCACCACAGTGGCAGACCAAGACCATCTGCTGATTTGCATTGACATACCAATATCTCATAGAAAACAGTTCAGCCATATTCTTTATTCAATATGATACGTTCTTGCAAATGTGCCGCCATTTATCTGAAACAAACATGCACTTGAATATACCTGATTGGATGCTAAATGTCTTTGATTATGGTATATGTATGGACGAATAGCAAATTCGACAATGGATCTTACGGCAATTGGGATTGTTCGGTTGTTAGAATACTCTAGCTTGCGCCTTATCAAGCCATGACAAGTGCCTTCGATCGACTAGTAAACATCCGCTTGATCATCCCAGGAACTCTGTTAGTCTTACGTTTGCTGTATTGCATTCTTTGCTGGAAATGAATGACTGATCAATTATGACGCACCCCTTTCCCCTTCCACAGTAAAACCGCCCATCTGGTATTCAAACTAAACAAACGAGGCGATGACACATGGTAAAAAATGTGTTTGCAACGCAGGGGCCCATTAGCCCTCCATATTGCGCCAATAATTGCTAAGAGTCATAATGCTTCGGTAAATATTTTGTCAAGTCGTATAAAAGATAATGAGCAGTTAATGAGAAACCGCAACACAGCCTTTAAGTTACCTTTGCGTAGGTGTTTGTCGGCCATATAAAGGACGCCGTTACCATACTCTACTAGATTATGCTATGTATATATATTCGGATATGCATTTTGACTCACATTTCGTAACAGCTCAGTTGTTTCCGAATAGTGTAATATAAGCAGCTTTAGACTGGTGGGATTATTTATGTAGAACCGTTCCTAGCGTAGAAAATTAGTTAAAATCTTACTAATTTGGCATTGCAAATTTGCATTTATTGAAATGCAGCTACAGTCATGATTGTCTCAATAAAATGTGAGTAGCATGATTCCAGGGCATCCACTACAATAGCAAAATAAGGCCATCAGCCCCGATTTTCGATCGAGAAGAGACATTCGTGCGCGTGCCCCATTATTCGTCAGTAACCATAGTAAATGTATTCCGGTCTGGAATGATTTATGTCTGGATAAACGAATGGCTCACAGACTGAACAATAGCCATATTGAGATCCGCCGCCCGGCTGTAAATAATATCACATAATGCATGTGAATGCTAAAGATACATAATACTACTATGAACGCGGCTTGTATAAAAAAAAATACACCAGGCCGTAAAGAACGCATTTAAGCGATAACAAAGGCTGCGTATTGAATACAGCTGAGCAGTGCTTATTGTTACATGTTTTATTCACCTGCAACAGGTAGCTCTAATGTTTTATACCTCCATTCGAATATTTGAGAGAGCTATAAATATGTTTACAATGCGTGCTAACATTCATAAATCCCATCCTGATCACTAAGCAGTCGCATTAAACCGAAAGTAATGATTGCGAAGCGTTCGCAATGCAGATCATGAGCTCCCTAATTGCTTGCGTCAAAAGCCACAAACGTCAACTTTATGACGCTCAGCAATGTTTTTTGTGTTTTTAATGATATAATTGCTTTTCACACATGCTACTTACATCGCATTATAGATATTCCTAAGATCCTCGTTGAGTGTTTTTGACAGACTATTACGAGGACCTACCTTCGTAACAGGGCGCAAGATGATGCAGATGTGTGGATGGTACTAAACATATTCATGTTCGAGGAAGTACCACTTTGGGCGTGAATGTTTCAGTTCGCAGGAACGGTTATTATGGCTTGTACATAAATGAACAGAACAATATATATAACTTGTGTTTGAAGGTTTATCAACCTAGGAAGATACACTCGGGTATTCTTCAGCAGTTAGGTGATAGGTTTGTGGTAGTAAGTTATGATTAGTTATGTAGGTCAATACTCTATAACTTCGAAGTAATCATAAGGTGTTTAGAACAGTGCGGATTCGGGCGCTTAGAGCAGTTTCTATTCCTGCATTGCCCTAAAAATGCAGCATCTCAAGCGACTAGAAGTATAACAAAATAAATGCCGTCAGAGCAATGGCGATTCCTCTGTGCCACATCCCACCACATCTCTACTTCACAAACCATGGTTGCATAGATTACTTGAGACATATATATGGCAAATCCTGGTAAAGACAGCCCTGCATAATTGCTGTATATGAGTTTTATTACAACATCTGAAATCCTGTTTTTATCTAGTTGTTTACTCTGCTCACTACATTTCTGCGCGCGCTATTATACAAGGCTGATATGACACCATGATACTTTATATATGTTGATGCAACACAAATGTAATAGAGCGGTGTTTTATTCAATAGAAATGTTTCCTATACCTTAGTTATTCAGCGCTTGGCGTATTATCAAGAGCCGAACAAAGCCAATGCAAATTGTGCAATTTGATATCATGCGACAAGGTGTGCTTTTCTTGACCAGCAAAACGAATATATTAAATAACTTATTTGACAGTAGCCCTGCTAAAACACAGGTTATATTCAATAGTCAATGAACGCCCCATCTCAAGTTATGGTCACAGCGATTGTTCACAAATGTACATCAGCAGAGCAATCTAAATAATTACATTAAATGCGCCTTCTTTGGTGAATATGTTTTTGCTTTAGTTCAAGAACAAATAAATCGAGATCAGATTTCCATCCACCATTACCTGTAGCTGCATTTGCTAATTACAATATCTTACATGCGTATAGAAGTGTCAATAAAGGTAATTTTACCTACGGTCGTCAGCTGCATTCATAGCTGTAATTGCCTGAGTCGGGTACCATTTTAACTGTCACGTGAGACAATAAAACAAGAGCGCCCTAAACCATTTGTCCTGAGACTCTCATTGTCATGATGCCGAAGTTGCCGATAGCCCAGCTAATGGGAACTGACAGTTACGCAGCAATTGTGCTCCGCTGGTACAATCTTATCAAAAAGCCATACGTTACAAATGCGTCTTTTGAATAGAGGCATCCCCTTACAAACGCCGTATCATCGTGTGGTAAATGTCTTTTGGGTCCACTTCGCCAATTAGGTTGAGACATTCAGAAGCTTCAATGCTTGTCTTTATATTATGTTGAGTTGGGTGATTAAGGCAGAAGCAGTAAAGGCTCAAGGTTTAGCCTCATGTATATTCAACAGTAATTGACATTTGACCGATGTAAAATATTAATTAAGAAGAAATTGATCGATATAGATTCATCCTTCATTCCAAAAACTACCACTA
>CM067349.1:41825043-41857543 GCA_034190875.2 Urechis unicinctus | reverse complement strand
ATCCAGAATATTGTGACCGTCGACGGTACTTATCCTGCCTCTGATATCTATACGGTGACATTTATCCGGCAATATACCTTGCAATTTGTCACCGAACCTCGAAATGCTCATCTTGGCAACACGTATATGATTTTTGGGCTTCGCTTTGATCATAATCCACATTACAATGAAGCCTCCACTTAAGCCACACGACATGCGTTTGCTGACGCATTCCATATTACCTGCTCGAGCTTGTGCTAGCTAATTTATAGTAACGTACATCCTTATAGCACTGGTATACACCGTGTGGATGAGGCTGATGCATAGCTTAGTCAACATGGTACTAAATATATGGTGATTTTAAATATATATCGATTAAATTATGAAATGAACAAAATTTGGACAGAAAACGAATCGGAGGATGCAATAATTTCGCATAGTAAAACTAGGTGTTTTTCGACAAGGAATTTGCACTGTACAAAAACCTGGAAAAAACAGCTCCGCTAATGGGCGCATAACCGAACAGAACAATCGTTCAGGGGTTTAACTACGACTGCAACATGTCACATAGATTAGACAGCAAAACCGTTACGAAAGCCGCAGTGCAGTATTTTGTAAGCTGCGATAATTCGCCCAGAACCGATTTATGATAGTGATCTCCTACACATCATTAGCCTAAGCGCCAATAGTCGCCGGCTTCAGGGATCACTTGCAAAAAAGAGCGTTGGCCTATTCACGATCCCCTTAGGTGTGTTCAATCAGATTCTAGCGCTAGGAAGTCGTTACTGCGCCAGTAACGGCACATTATTGTGTCTAGTGTGTGTTATGACCTCGCTTAACCCCAACGCTCTAGAATCAGCGTCTTTTTTTTATCGATGTCCCCGAAAGCAAGGTCAGTAACAGCGCAATTAAAGCGTATGGTATGGGGCTCTACATGTCGTTCGATGAATCGTGAAGCCTTTAAACCTCTCATAGATCGGTGGGTTGCTAAGAATAGCAATGTCGTCTTTATTTTAATCAATTATTGCATGAGAGTCGGAACACTACTGATCTGCTGAAATATGGAGCTCTGTCACACGAAAATAGCCTGACTAAATTCAACATATATTTTGCTGGTGAAGGCAGCTGGTGTTGTTAACGCTTGTTTATGTCGTCCAGCAATCTATGATAAGTCGCTTTTTCTCTGACAATGGATTTGATTGCATCAAATCGCAACATAAATTGCGTTTCACTGTGCTATCTATACGCTGCCAATTGGGTTTTTCGGCTGCCGCATCGACTGTAGAAGAAACTTCAAGAGGCATGTGTTTATTCCAAGTTCACTCCTACATGCACGACATTGAAAACATGCATACAATGGGCTAGCGCGGCCTTGATTTGAAATATAAGAATGCTGCAGCATTTATTGTCACCGACACGGGTAAAAGAAAACGTTATAGCGTCCAGTATGCCGATTATTATTAAAGCATAGTGCAGCCAATATAAAACCGTATACATCAGGTGGTCACCTCTAGTGCACACTGAAGGCAAGCAATGTTGACATCAACAAAGTGTGCTGCGATCAATGCCATTATAACCGTTTGCCATGAACTTCTTTCCGTCCTCGTTAAGTAAACTGAATTGACAGTGAATCAATTATCATTCCCTCTGGATTGTCAATGTCTTGTGCTGATACATTTATCGCCCTATTTTGTTGCGAACTGATGTGTGAGTTAACACACTTAATGCACAGACAATATTTTCAGACACAGCGGATGGCTAAACATCGCCTTGATTACGAAATCTCTTTTTATGACTAAGTACGAGAACTGTATTTTTCTGGGCTGCAAAATAAATAACACGACCCGAACCTCCGACTGTAAACAAACATTGTCGACCACAATCAATACGTATAATTGGATTATTAAAACGCCTTCGTTAGACAATTACAATAAGCCGTTTCCGTTGATATTATGCTATGATGCATTACGATTTAAGAAACAGCATGTCTACTAGCATTAGAAACATCGATTCATTTTCAGAAGATTACACTTCACTGTACATTGTGCAACTCATTGTCACGACAGCAAAATATTGCTCCAATCATTACATCAGTACAACACATAAGCATTCTCAATCGATTGATATTCTGCATGCACTCATTTATAAAACCAAACAGTACCTCTTAAAGCCTGCTTACAACATTTCAAGAATACAGCAGTCAGGGTCTTGTGTCTTAAGGGAGCAGTCTGTTTCTCTTCGTTTACCCCGATGGCTTTTATATTAAGCGCGACGCATTACATGACTTCCGCTGACGTTATTTCAAACAAGCATTAAGATACAAAAGCATTCCCTTCTGTGTGAACCCTTTGCAAGGGGCTAATGATGAATGATGGATACATTCTAGTAAGATTTTTCCAGCCACACTTTAGCCACGGGCCGTATTCGACAAGAGCGCTTCTTTGGAAGGCAATGTCGGCATCGAAACTTTACACATTCCAACGCTGACATTAGACCTATTGTGTTCGCCCGATTGTCTGGGATGCAATAAAGGACGAATATAGCCGCAATTGTTCTGTTTTTGCACCCAGTACAATGCAAAAAATTAGATGCAGGAGCCTGATATGATGACTTTAGCTCCAACAAATGGTCTCAGATTCATTAAGTTGACACAAATTGACACCCGATATGAAAATATTTCCGTGAAAATCAAATAACACATTTTAATGGCATATTCTAAGGAGTGCTCCATTAAAATGCATGGTGGATGTCCGGGGCATCTATATGCAAATATACTTTTTCAGTGAACGGCACATGGACTCTTGATGACAGCACGGCTTTCAACAGCAGGAGTAGCTGTAATTCACCTCATGACTTGAATAGAAACTTCGCCCTTAACCATCGCCTTTTGGAAATAATCGTATGGCTACCTCATAAATCGATCATTAGATAGCATGCTGATATGCTGTTTGCACAGTTGTAATGGATTGTCGATAGATCCCTTACAGGCACTCGAGCACAGTGGTTAGATGATATAATATAATCAGACAACCAACAAAATATAAGGGATCAAAGGTGTGGCGACTGACCCGTAGCCGAATTTACCACGTAATTGCTCACGGACGTATTTGATTGCGACTAATTAATGGAATAAAGGCGCTTACCTTTGAGCAAGCCCACAAAACGCATTTGGAACAAAATTAGGGGGAATCTGCGCAAACTTATAAGGACGAATTTGATAGGTAGGCGGACGTCATGCTGAAGATAACTAAATTTGAATATCGAGTCATCGTTATGGAATATAGCTCGTTATCTGCGTTCTACATAAGGATGAGCAAATAAGTGTACGCACAATATTGACACCACCTGCTATCTTAAAATGACCTTTAAATGATACAAACAATAAACAATAAATGCTAGATAATGGTTGAAATTCAAATTGGCAAATTATAATAATAGAGCCCGCCGTAGACAAAATACATCAGCTTATGTAATAGGAGACATTCGGGATGATCAGCGGTTTATCTTGTCCCGATAATCACCTTATGTTGAATGTAAATCGTTGGGTACAGAGCATCTGTAGAAAAAAGGAAGCCACATCGGCCAAATTTACACGACAAAGAGAGTCAATATGGGTGATAAAAACTGAAATAGTGCTCTGTTAATCAATAGGGATATAATGACACACAAAAGCGACATACATGCCGCTGTCCCCAACGTAAGTCTTGACACTTCTAAATGATCCCAATGGGCAAAAAACTAGATTAGATTCTACCAATAACCAACACCGGGGGTGTTATTGTGTACCACCTTATCATGACTGGCGTTGAAGCTAACAGCTAGCAGCGCTTAATGTGCACTGTTTGTAATTGAAACCAAAACCAGGCCGAAAATTACCGTAGAAAACGTGCAGTACATTATCAGGTCATTATTTGTGTGCATTAAAACAGACAGATGTTTCTGTATTCACTGTAATCATACAATAGTTTGACTACATTGAATTTGATTGTTTTTGCGACGTTTCTCTGCAATATTGCCTTGGCTTAAGACACAATACATTTTTAAACTGGTCTAACCGAACACATTATAGACAAGTACGCCACACTTATACCTCGAAGTACAACATCGAATACAATAACGCCCGTCCAGGTTTAGGTATAATGCAACGTGTCCTATATTGTACACATATATCTCTTGTCAGGCACCTTCAGGCTTAATGCCTTATTGCTGTTAACTCGCGATATCTCGACATATGAGCTCAATGATGAAAATCACTTACTAGCGATGGGAGACGATCATGATGTTGTTGGTGTTAGGAATCAGCTGGTTACACGCTTGAGTCAATGAGTCACTAGATTAAGTGTATGTCTTTGTGAACGCATGAACTGAATAGTTGCAAGTAAATGCTTATTTCATCAACTAAGACGATGCTTGTTAACATACACTGTATTCATTATTATCACGAAGCGCACAATGCATAAAGAGCTAGCGGCTATATTTGTACGATTAGCAGGCACACCATACGCTAACGTCAGACAAGATAGAATAGAAATACCTATACGGCTGCTTGAGGCTAGTTTATTTAAGCGTAATGTTGCATTGCATGGGCGCCCATTTGTGCCGCACGTTATAGTCATCGAAATCCCATTGATACACGACCACGTTGCGCCTCCTTTGATCGTTAAACGCAAAGGCGTGATGCATGTCGTTGGATTGTAGGTTCTTATACTTTTGACTGCGGTCCTAACTATATTCATCAATGTTTCAGCCACCTTAGAGTGGTGCGTTCATTCCTCACTTCGGGCTTCGCTTCTACCTCACAACCACCCCACCCCCGCACCCTCCCTGACTTTTAGTGTTTGACATACCGTTTCTATAACGACCACCCACACACAATCATGACGAAGATATGATGACACCTGACTCATTCGGGACAATAGGGAGCACTCTGACCCGAGCTGGAACAAAGATGTTCATTTGCGTGCTTGAATTTTTAATGGGGGACAAAGGTTTTATCATTTTCATGCAATTTATATAAACGCGTACAAGTCATATTGCAGAGAACTTTGACATGGCTTATAACGACAACATGTAGGTAGGTGCATGCCACTTTGTTTGTGATTGCGGAATAAAAATACGTTCTTGGCCTGTCGCACCAGAGGTGCTATCGTGGTCCGTCACTGAAGATTAAATTGTGACTTACCATTGATCCTTGGGCACTCGACAGCAGTAAACTATTGAAGCAGCACAAATGACAAAGTGGTGCTAACGTTATAACAAGGGCATAAACGGGAATCCCGACGTGACTTATATAAAGTAAAGCTGTTTTGAATGTGTCTTATATTGCATGCTTTGCTGTTCGCAATTCCATTCCTAGGTAATCAGTTACAGTTATAATGCAGCATAAGGAACGATGCAGATTATATTCTGCGCAAACATTTCGCATTAATATCCTACTTTTGTGTTGCTGTGTGGTTTTAGATACTATTGCTTAATGGTTCATAGAGTCATACAGCAGTAGGTTTCGGCTCATGGAATAGGGTTTAGTTGTGCTATATTGGATTCATTGTGGCATGATTATGCTAAATTTGTTTGATTCGTCTACCAAGCATCGTTACGCATGGTTATTTCGTTCTATACAGCTATTTGATCGCTGAATTAGATTCACGCATAGATTGAATTGTCCAGCTCTGCAAAGTCAGTCCCTCTAGAAAGAGATTTAATGTTGTTTGCACTATATATATTGCCGAGTTTTGCATCCGATAAATCTGCTCCGAGCATGAGAGCGATTATTAGTCCCATATTTGAGATGCATTCGACGCATACGAACAACACTGGGATATTTGAACGGCAATACAATATTCATCCGTTCATAGCGACAACGGCTAATCCACACTGCAACTTCCATCGTCGGGTTTAAAAGAAAGTTGAAATAGCGTTTATCACCATTTCAATTCTAAATCGCGGACAAGACAAGAAAGATATCTAGAAAGTCAAAACACTATGTGGATTGTAGTCAAACTGCATGCCGTAATATGCGCTACAGAATCGTGCAATGAATTACCTTGATCACGATTGATTAGCTTTTCAAGTAGGTTCATTTTAACACTTTCGTCTACGAGACATCACCTATATCATGTTATTGCAGGCGAGTTATTATTAGATTTACACCTGGTGAATGTCGCAATGTCGAATATATCCATAATGTTTTCTTGCATTAGTTGTTGTTATATGGGGTATGGCGTTATATATATCATTGATGTAGAGCCATGTGCATGAATCTTTAGCTTAACCGCTAGCTGAGCCACCAGCTGAGCCACCAGCTGAGCCACCAGCTGAGCCACCAGCTGAGCCACCAGCTGAGCCACATTTCAGAAAAAGGCTTGCTTAATTTCAATAACACATCATTCACATTGGTACCACAACGGCACTATACAGCGTGTGGCTTTATCATTCCTTATTACGGCGTCGATACAAAAAAAACTAATATTTGATATTCAGAAGACTATGGCAGGATTATATTAGATATTGTGTCTCATTTTTACAGAAGAAGTAGCACGTTGCAACTGTTGTAACATTGGTTTAACTGATATCATTATCATCAACTCACCTTCCACCTTATTGTTGCACCATGAACTCACCAAGCTTAATTATTCGAGGCCGTACTGTAATTTGCATGTCTCCAAAATGTGCTAATGTATACAACATAACTCAATGTCTAGTTTATAACGAACAAAATACAACAGCATGAATAGAAGGATTAACTACCTGCGAACATACCTTTAGGTACTGACGAATAAACACGCGTACATATGCATTAATTATTGAAAATATTTACCATCAGTGAACACGTGGGAAAGGCAAACAGAGCGTTTGGCATCCTGGTTCCCGGCAGCATTGTGTTGCGTTCACCAGCAGCATGCATACGTATTGAGTCATATCCCCGGGATCTGGCTGTTGTGCTATGTGTTCGCAACCGTCTGATGCCTGGGTACAGCGAGAGTATGCGCGCAAAATACAGTGCAAAGGCGTAGTCATTGGCTACGACCTTCCGGGGAAACGTGTTTTCGAAACTTACTTGGTATGGATGCTACTGCAGTTACAAAACAGCGGACATTAACACATTATTTTAGGCGCCCGGCACCTGCAAATGATGCTGATTCTTCGCTAACTTTGAAGCTGACAATGGCAGCTCTTCCGACAGCAGTGACAGTGAACCTGAAGCCGCCGCTATAAGGGTAACCGCCGAGCCTAAACGGCGAAAACCAAACTTCGGCGACACGTGGCTGACAACCTACTCCTGGCTACGTTACGATACTGAAAAAGTGAGAGGTATTGTGATGCGTGTCGAGCGACTAGTAAGACGAACACAATGGCCAAGTGTACACATAATTTCCGGGTCAGTACGCTACTGAGGCACATCGGTATTTATAGGAAGCGTGGGAAGAAGGATGAAAAGATAGTTTCAACCACTGAAGACTTGGAGGCTAAACATATTATGATGGGTCACACTATTCAAAACTGTAACCCAAAAATTATATCCGATAAGGAAAAGGGCATACTGACAGCAATTAAACAGTGATGTCAAAAAACAACTGCCTATGCATAAATACTCCAGTCTTATGTGCTTCCTGGAAGAGGTGGATTGTTCAAATATTTGCTTTTGGAGTATTGGGCATGAGACCCATCACTTTCTTGTCAAACACTGAACTTGATTCATGGGGCAATGACAACATTGACACTCTCCTGAAGCAGTACGGTGAACAGAAAACCAGGAATAGCATAACCAGGGAGGCTATTGTAGATTCACAGGCTACTAGAAATGAATGGAAGGAACTCAAAAGACTGGTTAGAAGTCAGGGTTACCCCAGGGACAAGATCAGGGAACTGTGGGTTTTAATCCACAGATTTCACAGGGAACAGTTCCCAAATCTATGCCAATTAGCAGTTCTGCATTGACAGCGTCCTGTCACACTGCGGAGTGTGAGAGGGGGGTTAGCGTGCACAACCACATAAAGTCCACCTTCAGAAAAGTTCTGCATGAAGAGATGCATTGGATGTTTGGCGAAAGAAGAAGGAAAGAAGACTGTTTAGTTTGTGTGGTAAAAAGTAACGTGTTCCAGTTATGTCATAGTTCTTTTTCCTGCAAGTACGGTATATTAAGTATATTGCTGTGTAATAGTAATTTTTGTTCCAATATTAAAACATGTATCACAATAATCTCGTTCTTTCCATTATTATTACAAAAGCATTTGCATTAGCAGGTTCTAATTTTTTTAAAAGGACAACAATGGATGATTCCATTCACAGTGACAAAAAGGAAGACAAAACTTTTTTAATAGCCTCTGACTGGACCCACTCTGTAGTCAGATGCGGGACCACTAGTGTTCCCACATTGAGTTAAAATGACAAAAATTTAAGGTACGAGTGCGACATCGGTCCTGAATTACTGTAAAGCTGTATACATATATAAATACATAAATATATATATAAATATTTATATATATATCTATTTATATATACATACATATTTATGTATATATATACATATATATATACACACATATGTATATATATAATATAT
Source organism: Urechis unicinctus (assembly GCA_034190875.2). Classification (NCBI taxonomy): domain Eukaryota; kingdom Metazoa; phylum Annelida; class Polychaeta; order Xenopneusta; family Urechidae; genus Urechis; species Urechis unicinctus. The sequence goes on along the minus strand of CM067349.1, from coordinate 41,849,001 downwards.
ATATATATGTATATGTATATATACATATATATGCATACATTTATATATATATTCGTACATATATATATATATATATATATTTATGTATATATAAATATATACATATATGCATATATATATATATATATATATATATATATATATATATATATATATATATATATATACATAAATGTATAATTATATATATATATAGAGAGAGAGAGAGAGCGAGAGAGAGGGAGAGCGAAACAGAGAGACAGAGAGAGACAGAGAGAGAGACAGCGAGTGAGAGAGAGAGAGAGAGAGAGAGAGAGAGAGAGAGAGAGAGAGAGAGAGAGAGAGAGAGAGAGAGAGAGAGAGAGAGAGAGAGAGAGAGAGAGAGAGAGAGAGAGAGAGAGAGAGAGAGAGAGCGAGTGAGAATATTTGCCACGACGCAAGCTGTCAATGCATCATATGTTTATCGCATAACAAGAAAACTGCTTTGTCAGGTGTGTAATTCTTTCGGCTAACTTGATGCAGCCTTCAGCAGTGGAAAAACGACGGCGCTGTTTAGTAACTATGACTCGACACAAATGTTCTTTAGCAATAATCAACTACTGTGAATTATCTATGGTCAATCAAGAATTCGAGAGTTATTAAAAAGGTATTATATGTAACACTATGTGAAATCCTTGTGATTAAATGGTTCGGAAATTTCCCCAGTAACTCAATGCGTATTGATTTTCGCATCGAGCAGGTGTATGCCAAAATGAAATCTACTTAAACTCAGTGTAGAACCTTTGAATTCTTCTGGCAATCCGAGTGTTATGACGAGGACGGTCATTCACCCGTATCTGCGCCGAAGCTGTAGGTCATGAATACATAAGAAGGAAATTATAAGTAAAATTATAAACAGTGAGAGGTATCAAGGACCCGATGAGTCATCCACCATGAATCGCTTCATTTTTAGTGTGGTAGTGATATACGATACGCACCTGTGACGATGATTGATAAAACTCCATGCCTACGAATATTGCTATCTAGGATCAGGATGAAACTTTGCCTGAATGGTATACCCCAGTGAATAATCATATGGCGATATTTAATAAAGCCACTGAGGATATGTCGATTCAAAGGATATTAACCGGCTTTTTTTCACTATAGTCAAGCTAAAGTAAAGCATAAACTATGGGGAAAGTATCCGCTCGGCGGCCATGTTGATGCGCATTTTTGGTGGCGTAGTTCGATTCACCGCGGATGTTTTTTCTGTTTGCCCTGTGGTAGCCGCAAAAGCAACAAATTGTCGAAGTAATTTCTGCAATAGGATGATTTTTTTTGCGCCTGGGTGCAAGAACTGTAGTAAAGATTTGAAGAGAGGAATTAGAATCTTCAGGCTGCTTAACGACCTCCAGCTTCGAACCTTGTCAATGTGGTCATCGAAATTGAAGAGACAGAATCCACCGAACATCGGATAATTTCTGCGTTTGCGGCGACCGCTCCGCGTGAAACATCCTAGCAACGTTGACCGAAAAACGCTGACCGAAAAGAAAGGTGAGTATCTAAGCAGGATATTTTGCGACATTCCATATCAACTGCTATGAACTGCTTTCGACATTATTATCACGCAATGCCCTTTTATTTTTTGGATATTTCCTTACTTATAATTTATTTGGATTTTTCCTATCTTGCAGAATATTGTAGATTTGAAGAACTTTATAATTGTTGGCACTTATCTTTGTCTGCCTTTGATGTTACCATCGGGATGACCACCGGTAGGAAAAGTCCATAAGACTTCACTACGGCTCGGTTCACACGTGGATAAAGAAACTCACTGCCCTGAATATGTCATAATATCGTATCACTGCTATGTAAATATAACTGTTAAGACCAAAAACATAGGTGGGCAGTGCAGGATCGCAACTACGCTTTGAGTAGTACATCTGCACAAATGGATCCGTCTCTTCCATAGATGTATTAAGCTTAGAGGTCAGGACACAGCTAAGTCATGAATGTAAAATCAATTCCCATAATAACTGAGACATGGTTTACCAATTACAATACAACATTAGGTTTTCTGGTAAGTTGGATCAGGGTAGCTGCTCAATCGATCGTAATCTGCGCTGACCGGGCATGTAACGGTAGGGTGAAGGGTGTATGTGAGATAATAGTGAGGGTGGCAGATGGCACGTGACGAAGTCATCTGTTTGGATGGGCGAGGGGACGGGGATGGGCAGGTTACGATTGGTTGGGAGTTATGATGAGGGTACATGGTGGTGTTATACTTTGGATCTTGCACGGACCATTGAAACCATTTACCTATTCAAATTATGAGTTTAATGACATTTCGTAAGCTAGAAATGCTACTATTCGCTGGTCCATTGTGGACGATGATCTATCCTCTTCGGACCTGTTGCTGTCCACACATTTTTAATGACACAATGACATGAAACCATGATTCTCTTGCTCGCTTATGATATTCAGCCTTCGCACCTTCGTACCAAGCATATATTTCCTCTTTAATATGTCAAATACCAATACAAGTTTGATATAGTGGACATACTGATGCATGATGGGATCTTACGTTATGCATTCATTTTATACGGTCTATTCTCAGATTCTCATAGCCCAAGGTGAGTACATGCAGCCAGGTGACTAAGATATTGTCGTCATGCTGTAACGTTCGTATACCACCATGAACTTTCAATGCGTCAGTTCCCTTTTGTTAAGGAAACAATTATCATGAAATATTACTTAATAACTTTTGCCCGGCACAATGCTTTCTGACGTAAGTGATTTTGATTATCGTGTTTGGGTCTCAGAGATGGCGGGTTTCATTAACAGCACTGCCTTCATTAGAGTGTTGTGACTAAAGGCATAATTGTTCATTGTAATTCATGAAGTTTGCTGGGCGTTGTATCATATGCTATGAAGTGTGCTATCTAGGCGCGAGTATGGTTTTCTGTGCATACAGAGCTGGTGTACAGATATAATCTAAGAGCCAATGAAAATACCTGATGCTAGATAGTCAGTTACCATAGTAAACGTATTCCGGTTTTGGATGATTAATGTCTGGATAACTGAATGGCTCCCATACTGAAATAGCCATATCGAGTTCCGCCGCACTGTTGTAAATCATATCACATAATGCATGTGAAAGCTAAAGATACATACAACTGCTATGAACGGGGTACGTATAAAAAATAATACGCTAGGCTGCAAACAACGCATTAATGCAATAACAAAGGCTGCGTATTTAATACAGCTGAGCGGTATCTATTGTTTTCACCTGCTACTGGTCACTCTATAATTTCATCCCTTCATTTGAATGGTTCAATGAGCTTTGAATATATTTAAATGCGAACTAATTATTATTAATTCCATCCTGATCACAAAGCAGTCGCATTAAACCGAAATTAATGATTGCACAGCGTTCGCAATGCAGAACATGAGCTCCATGATCTCTTGCGTTAAAAGCCACAAACGTCAACTTTATAACGACCACCAGTAAATGCGTTTTTGTGTTTTTAACGCTATAATTGCTTATCTCACATACTACTTACATCGCATTATTGATATTCTTAAGATCCTCGCCGAGTGTTTTTGCCAGGCCATTACATGGAAATATCCCCTACCTTCGTAACAGGGCGGCTGCCTTATGATGCACATGTGTGGGTTGTACTAAAAATACTCATGTTTGAGGGTATACAACTTTGGGCGTGAATGTTTCAATTCACAGGAATGGTTGTTATGTCTCGTTCATAGAATAACAGAACAATATATATGACTTGTGTTGGAAGGTTTATTAACCTAGGAAATTACATACAGGTATTATTAAGCAGTTACGTGAAAAATCTTGGTTGTAAGTTATGATTAGTAATATGGGTCAATACTGTCTAACTGCGAAGTTATTATAAAGTGTTTGGATCAGTGCTGATCAAATAGCCTTACGTTACAAATGCGACTTTTGAATAGAGTAACCCCATTCCAAACGCTGTATCATCGTGTGGTGGTCATTGGGTCCACTTTGCCAATCAGGTTGAGACATTCAGAATGTTCAATGATTGTGCTTATATGCTGTTGAGTAGGGCGGATAGGGCAGAAGCAGTAAAGGCTCTCGATTTAATTTTTTGCATATTCAACGGTTATTGACATTTCCCTTGACCGCTGTAAAATACCAATCGGCAAGAAATGGATCGGTACAGATCCATCCTTCATTACGAGAAGCACCACTATTATACTGTTTGCTTCATTAGAAATACAGTTGAAGCTGTGTTGACACGCGTTGATAATTAATGTTTGCATGATATTCTGCCCTTCTATGTTGCGATACGTGTATGGCCTTTCTACTTCTGAGCAATAACACAGTCGTTATGTTGTTTGTATGATGTAAAAACAAATAATAACAACCCGTTAAGGGGTTTTTAATTATACTAATGAGGGTGTTTTCTGTCAACCTGGCAAGACGCTCTCCGTATGTATGTATGTATGTATGTATGTATGTATGTATGTATGTATGTATGTATGTATGTATGTATGTATGTATGTCTGTATGTATGTATGTATGTATGTATGTATGTATGTATGTATGTATGTATGTATGTATGTATGTATGTATGTATGTATGTATGTATGTATGTCTGTATGTATGTCTGTCTGTATGTCTGTATGTCTGTCTGTCTGTCTGTCTGTCTGTCTGTATGTATGTCTGTCTCTGTCTGTCTGTCTGTCTGTATGTCTGTCTGTCTGTCTGTCTGTCTGTCTGTCTGTCTGTCTGTCTGTGTCTGTCTGTCTGTCTGTCTGTCTGTCTGTCTGTCTGTCATGTCTGTCATGCATGCATGCTGCATGCATGCATGCATGCATGCATGCATGCGTGTGTGTGTGTGTCTGTATGTATGTATGTATGTATGTATGTATGTATGTATGTCTGTATGTATGTATGTATGTATGTATGTATGTATGTATGTATGTATGTATGTATGTATGTATGTATGTATGTATGTATGTATGTATGTATGTATGTATGTATGTATGCATGCATGCTTGCATGCATGCATGCATGTGCATTTATACATGTATATACGTACGTACATATTTATGTATGCATGCATGAATGTATTTTCCTTTCAGCTCAGGAATAAATACATTAGGGTAATGATTGCTTTATCAGTCGCCTCCTAATATAGCAATATTGCAGTAAGTGTGTAATTTAATATTATGATTCATAATTTGGAAGATGATGTCTCAAATATGTGGCTATGAAATGCTTTTCATTTGTATTAAAGAAGGCATTTCGTTGACACTAAGCCATGTTGGTGATTTATGGTCACATTGCATAACGACTTACACATTAACATAATAATATTCACTTTTATTTTAATATCTTGTTAACACAGCAGCACTATAACTCAGGGTTCGGCTGAATGAGCCATATTTATCCATCGACATCTAGGTAATGAGCATTTCCTTCTTTATTGAGTAATATTGTCCTATCATACATTATACTGCATCTCCCATGAATATCTACCCCCAATTATAGCATAGTCATAACTTGTGGTTATAGTTAGCCCCAAGGACCATCTGCACCAACCATCTTAAAGAGTATGTGCTGCTGCGACTACTTATGCCGCACCATCACTCGACTTACCGAACAAAAGATGTATTTCACTTTTACATGTAGAACCGAATAACAGAGATCGAACACGTGATCTTGCCTCAAGATGCGCAAGTTCTCTAAACACTGTTAGGAAGATATTAGACGCAATGAAGTGATCGGGATGTCACGAGCTGCTGTGAAGATTGCTATTGCTATACCGTAGCCATTGCGCTTTTCGTCTAAAATCGATGGTGTCATTAGTAAAAGCAAGTGATGTAGCGCAACGGAATTTCCCCCGCACATTGCAGTGTTTATATCATTGTATTTGATCACTCATATTGCTGTCGTGCACGACGAATAGCCAAGTCAGCATAAATGGGTACTTTGATGACATAACCTTTCCGTAAACTACACTTTTGAACGCAATTACATGACTTTAGATTCCATCTCTGGAATTATATAATCATGTCATGATTTATATATTGGCGATATCTGAAATAAGCACTTTTTGAGCGTCGTTATGTAAATGAGTTGTATCTCTAAAGTTTTACGTTACTTTCAGTTAGTAAATTATTCACAGCGGTGATGATTGGTGGAGATGATTGAGAGGCGTTTAAAGCGGACGTTACGCACTATCGACAAAGTTGTAAAAACTACAAAGCCCTTTATACCATGGAGATACTAGATCAGGAAGACTATTTTTATTGTGCTATAAGAACGCTGCATCGGAGGAATATCTTTATTTTCTTCTGTTGCATAAACATAATGCTATTTTTGAACCATCGCAAAATGCCAAACAATCTTCCAAGCTTCATACGATTCCTTGTAAAATGATAATTTAGGAACAAATGTTTTGTGCCAACATCATATAGACAATACTGTGAATCCTCAAACAAATAAGTTGATATGATTGATAAGAAAGGCTGCATAAGATTCATATCACCTTAGTTATTACTGGGAACGGGTACGCATTGGCATAAAAATGGTGCTCAGATATTGCAAATAGATAATTGAGCTGTATATTTTTAATGTGTTAGCTAGCAAATTTTGGATTACAAAATCAGGTAAAACCCATTCAAGTACTTCCTAATAATACCCCAGCGTTGATAATACCGTAATGCACCAGGTTACAGGGTTCATTTTAATCACACTAAGATTCACCTCCAAGCTCATAAATAAAACAGTTTTGGATTAAGCTGCAACGACTGACAAACGCATATATTGCAAATAGTTGTTAGCACGAAAGTCACAACAGATTACTTGAGATTACTTTTAACGAAGAATTCATAATACATACGCGTTTCAGTCCCGGCATAGTAACGTTGAGCATTGTTATCTGTCAGTATTATCACTAGGTCTGTGTAGGCGTATTTTGATAAAATGATGTGTCAAATGCTGATGAATGTAGCACTATCGCAACGAGACAGGTGCACTGATCCGAATTTATTGCCACTTAAACTACCTATTTTCTCGGATAAACGGATCGGTGAGCCTCCTCTGACGTGCAGTAATCATTACTTTTCAAACAGCGCGAGTGGCAAACAACATTCCGCTTATTTGATGTTAGATAGGCACTTAAGCTATCATTAATTCTTTTTCTGATCTAGTTGCTGTATAATAGTTATATCAGACAAAATGAAATAATTAGCCCATTGATTACTATCTATTGGAATTTACCACTAAATCACTGGGGCCGCTATTTTCAATTCTATAGAAAATACGGATGACCACACACATTACGCAGTTAATAGAATGTTTCGTATGGTGATAAAATGCAGTGTCTAATTAGTTTTGCACGAGGTTGTTAAGCTCACAATTTTCCCTGGCTATTTTCTTTGAATAGAGGAATGAGCATCTTCAGGCTGCTTAACGACGTCCAGCTTCGATCCTTGTCAATGTGGTCATCGAAATTGAAGAGACAGAATCCACCGAACACATCGGATAATTTCTGCGTTTGCTGCGACCGCTCAGCGTGAAACATCCAAGCAACGTGCTGAAAACGCTGACCGAAAAGAAAGGTGAGTATCTAAGCAGGATATTTTGCGACATTCCATATCAACTACTATGAACTGCTTTCGACATTATTATCACGCAATGCCCTTTATTTTTTGGATATTTCCTTACTTATTTGGGATTTTTCCTATCTTGCAGAATATTGTAGATTTGAAGAACTTTATAATTGTTGGCACTTATCTTTGTCTGTCTTTGATGTTATCATCGGGATGACCACCGGTAGGAATAGTCCATAGGGCTTCACTACGGCTCGGTTCACACGTGGATAAAGAAACTCAATTACCCTGAACATGTCATAATATCGGATCACTGCTATGTAAATATAACTGTTAAGACCAAAAACATAGGGTGGGCAGTGCAGGATCGCAACTACGCTTTGAGTAGTACGTCTGCACAAATGGATCCCTCTCTTCCATAGATGTATTAGCTTAGAGGTCAGGACACAGCTAAGTCATGAATGTAAAATCAATTCCCATAACAACTGAGACATAGTTTACCAATTACAATACAACATTAGGTTTTCTGGTAAGTTGGATCAGGGTAGCTGCTCAATCGATCGTAACCTGCGCTGACCGGGCATGTAACGGTAGGGTGAAGGGTGTATGTGAGATAATAGTGAGGGTGGCAGATGGCACGTGACGAAGTCATCTGTTTGGATGGGCGAGGGGACGGGGATGGTCAGGTTACGATTAGTTGAGAGTTATGATGAGGGTACATGGTCGTGTTATACTTTGAATCTTGCACCGAACATTGAAATCATTTACCCATTCAAATTATGAGTTTAATGACATTTCGTAAGCTAGAAATGCTACTATTCGCTGGTCCATTGTGGGCGATGATCTATCCTCTTCGGACCTGTTGTTGTCCACACATTTTTAATGACACAATGACATGAAACCATGATTCTCTTGCTCGCTTATGATATTCAGCCATCGCACCTTAGTTCCAAGCATATATTTCCCCTTTAATATGTCAAATACCGATACAAGTTTGATATAGTGGACATACTGATGCATGATGGGATATTACGTTATGCATTCAATCTTATACGGCCTATTTCTCAGATTCTCATAGCCCAAGGTGAGTACATGCAGCCAGGTGGACTAAGATATTGTCGTCATGCTGTAACGTTCGTATACCACCATGAACTTTCAATGCGTCAGCTCCCTTTTGTTAAGGAAACAATTATCATGAAATATTACATAATAACTTTTGCCCGGCACAATGCTTTCTGACGTAAGTGATTTTGTTTATCGTGTTTGGGTCTCAGAGATGGCGGGTTTCATTAACAGCACTGCCTTCATTAGCGAGTTGTGACTAAAGGAATAATTGTTCATTGTAAATTCATGTCCGTTTGCCGCTGGGCGTTTGTATCATATGCTATGAAGTGTGCTATCTAGGCGCGAGTATGGTTTGCTGTGCATACAGAGCTGTGTACAGATATAATCTAGGAGCCAATGAAAATATACTGATGCTAGATAGTCAGTTCCCATAGTAAACGTATTCCGGTTTTGGATGATTAATGTCTGGATAACTAAATGGCTCCCATCATGATACTGAAATAGCCATATCAAGTTCCGCCGCACTGTTGTAAATCATATCACATAATGCATGTGAAAGCTAAAGATACATACAACTGCTATGAACGGGGTACGTATAAAAAACAATACGCTAGGCTGCATCTTGCAAAATAACGCATAAAATGCAATAACAAGGGCCTGCGTACCGGTCACTCTATAATTTCATCCCTGCATTTGAATGGTTTCGTGAGCTTTTTTGAATATAGCCACATTCAAACTATTAAATCATTATTCCCTCCTGATCCAAAAAGCAGTCGCATTAAAAAAAACCGAAATTATGGATGGCAGCGTTTTCGCAATGCAGGACATGAGCTCCATGAGCTCTTGCGTTAAAAGTCCACAAAAAAAAAAACCTCAACTTTATAATAAACGCCCACGCAGTAAATGCTTTTTTTTGTTTTTAAACGCTATAATTGCTTATACTCACATACTACTTCCATCGCATTAATTGATATTCTTAAGATCCTCGCCGAGTCCTTTTGCCAGGCCATTACATGGAACTATCCCCTACCTTCGTACCGGACGTCTGCCTATGATCACATAGTGTGAGTTTGTACTAAACAATACTCATGTTTTTAAGGGTATACACTTTGGCGTGAATGTTTCAATTCACAGGAAATGGATTTGGATGCTCGTTCATAGAATAACAAACACTACATATGACTTGTGTTTTGAAGGTTTATTACTAGGAAAATTACATTCAGGTATTATTTAAGCAGTTACGTGAAAATCTTCTTGGTTGTAATGTATGATTAGTAATTTAGGTCAATGTACTTGTCTAACTGCAAGTGTTTTGGATATTGCTGATCAATGCCTTAAAACGTTACAAATGCGACTTTTGAATAAGTAACCCCATTCCGAACACGTATCATCGTGTGGTTGGTCACTGGGGTCCACTTGCCAATCAGGTTGAGACATGCCGAATGTTCAATGATTGTGCTTATATGCTTTGAGTAGGGCGGATAGGGCAACGCAGTTAAGGCTCTCGATTTGTATGTATGTATTATGTTGTATGTATGTATGTATGTATGTATGTATGTATCTATATGTATGTAGTATGTATGTATGTATGTAGTGTTATGTATGTATGTATGTATGTATGTATGTATGTATGTATGTATGTATGTATGTCTGTATTCTGTATGTATGTATGTATGTGTATGTATGTATGTATGCATATATGTCCCTGTTATGCCTGTAATGTATGTATGTAGTTGTTATGTATGTCTGTCTGTATGTATGGTATGTATGTATGTCTGTACTGTTCTGTATGTTCTATGTATGAGTATGTATGTATGTAGGGTATGTATGTTCTTCGTGTATGTATGTCTGTGTGTATGTATGTAATGTATGTTATGTATGTAGTATTGTAATGTCATGTATGCCATGGTATGCAGTATGTTATGTATGTATGCATTGTTGCAGTATGTGCCATGTATGTATGTATGTTGTATGTATGTATGCATGGCATGTATGTAGCATGTATGCAATGTATATGATAGTTTGTGGTGTATTTATGTATGTGGTGTATGTATGTATGTATCGTATGTATGTTGGTATCGTATGTAATGTATGTAATGTATGTATGTATGTATGTATGTATGTTCTCTATGTATTTAAGTATGTGATGTGTCATATATATGTGTATGTCTGTATGGGGCTTGAAATATGTATGTATGTTATAGCTAAATAAAGTATGTAATGTATGTGAGTATGTATGTAGGCCTGTAGGTATGTTAGGTCTTAATGTTTGTATGTGGGTTTATGTATCTATTTATGTACCCGTATGTTAGTCTGTATATTAGTTGTACTTATGTAGGGATTATGTAGCATCGTAGTTTTGCAATGTGTAAATAAATATGTATTGTTGCACGTATTTATCTATGTGTAACCCTGTAGGTATGTTTAGTCTGTATTTTTGTATGTACGTATGTATGTGGTCATGTAATGCGTGTTTGAGTGGTAATTAGTCTGTAGTGTATGTATGTATTATGTATGTATGTTTATGTATGTATTGTATGTTTGGTCTGTGTGGTGCGTTGGTTCTTGTCTGCACGTATGTTTCTATGTGTAACCCCTGTTCTAGTCTGTCTGTCTAGTCTGCTCTTTATGTCTGTCTGCATGCGTCTGTCTGTCTGTCGGATGTATGTACTTTCTGTCTGCTCCTGTCTGTCCGTGTCTGTATGTATTCTGTGTTGTAGGTATTGTATATATGTATATGCATATAGTATCTATAGTTATTTATATATATATATAATATAGTTATTTTATATATATATAGATGTTAGTATATGGTATGTATTGTGTGTATGTATGTATAATGATGTATGTAGTGTATGCTTATATGAATGTATTTATTGCATGTCTCTAATCATTGTAAGGTTGTTATATAATATATATATATATATATATATATTATATATGTATATGTGGTAGCTTATGTGTGTGTGTGTTTGTGTTTGTGTTTTTGTTTGCATGTATGTTTTTTTGTTTGTATGTATGTTTTTTTTTTTTGCGGTATGTTTTTTTTTTTATTTTTCTATTTTTGCTATGATGTATGGATGTTTCTAGGTATTTATGTATTGGATGTATGTATGTATCTATCCCTGATATAGCTTATCTCTCGCGTTCTTCTGTATGTCTAAATTCTGTCCGTCTTGGATTGTCTGTTCATGGGTGGTGTGTGTCAAGTTTTGTATCTGTCGTGTCTGTAGCTTCCTTTCAATGTGTGTACTGTCTGTCTGTCTATAATGTCTCTCTGCTAAGAGATATCCGCGCCGCAGCTGTAATATCAATATATACCTGTTCGTGATGAGATAGTGTGTGTAAATGAAACTTTTAGAATAATTCGCTGTTTCGTTCACTTCAGCATCAATGTTGTGTAGCTACTGAAATAATATTCGAACAAATAAGATAATTATCCGCTAACCGGACTATTTGTTATCCACTGTCCGTGGGGATTAGCAGGCATATCAAGTATGAACTTTTAGAAGGCGGGGTAGTTAATGTGTCGGGGCCCCCCATTTTTGGACAGATATGACGTCCACATTACGCAATAATCATTTCACTCGGGATGTTTGTAGGAGGTCCCGGGGTAGGGGGCCTTGTAGTGACGCGTTACAGTATACGGATATTTGAACGGCAATACAAAATTTCATCCCGGTCATAGCGACAACGGCTAATCCACACTGCAACTAATAAGTGTAGTCGGGTTTAAAAGAAAGTTGAAATAGCGTTTTCACCATTTCAATTCTAAATCGCGGACAAGACAAGAAAGATATCTAGAAAGTCAAAACACTATGTGGATTGTAGTCAAACTGCATGCCGTAATATGCGCTACAGAATCGTGCAATGAATGAATTACCTTGATCACGATTGATTAGCTTTTCAAGTAGGTTCATTTTAACACTTTCGTCTACGAGACATCACCTATATCATGTTATTGCCAGGCGAGTTATTATTAGATTTACAACCTGTCCTGGTGAATGTCGCAATGTCGAATATCGGTCCATAATGTTTTCTTGCATTAGTTGTTGTTATACATGGGGTATGGCGTTATATATATCATTGATGTAGAGCCATGTGCATGAATCTTTAGCTTAACCGCTAGCTAGCTGAGCCACCAGCTGAGCCACCAGCTGAGCCACCAGCTGAGCCACCAGCTGAGCCACCAGCTGAGCCACATTTCAGAAAAGGCTTGCTTAATTTCAATAACACATCATTCACATTGGTACCGAGGCCACAAACGGCACTATACAGCGTGTGGCTTTATCATTCCTTATTACGACGGCGTCGATACAAAAAAAACTAATATTTGATATTCTAGAAGACTATGGCAGGATTATATTAGATATTGTGTCTCATTTTTACAGAAGAAGTAGCACGTTGCAAACTGTTGTAAACATTGGTTTAACTGATATCATTATCATCAACTCACCTTCCACCTTATTGTTGCACCATGAACTCACCAAGCTTAATTATTCGAGGCCGTACTGTAATTTGCATGTCTCCAAAATGTGCTAATGTATACAACATAACTCAATGTCTAGTTTATAACGAACAAAATACAACAGCATGAATAGAAGGATTAACTACCTGCGAACATACCTTTAGGTACTGACGAATAAACACGCGTACATATGCCATTAATTATTGAAAATATTTACCATCAGTGAACACGTGGGAAAGGCAAACAGAGCGTTTGGCATCCTGGTTCCCGGCAGCATTGTGTTGCGTTCACCAGCAGCATGCATACGTATTGAGTCATATCCCCGGGATCTGGCTGTTGTGCTATGTGTTCGCAACCGTCTGATGCCTGGGTACAGCGAGAGTATGCGCGCAAAATACAGTGTCACAGGCGTAGTCATTGGCTACGACCTTCCGGGAAAACTTACTTGGTATGGATGCTACTGCAGTTACAAAACAGCGGACATTAACACATTATTTTAGGCGCCCGGCACCTGCAAATGATGCTGATTCTTCGCTAACTTTGAAGCTGACAATGGCAGCTCTTCCGACAGCAGTGACAGTGAACCTGAAGCCGCCGCTATTAGGGTAACCGCCGAGCCAAAACGGCGCAAACCAAACTTCTGCGACACGTGGCTGACAACCTACTCCTGGCTACGTTACGATATTGAAAAAATGAGAGGTATTGTGATACGTGTCGAGCGACTGGTAAGACGAACACAATGGCCAAGGGTACACATAATTTCCGGGTCAGTACGCTACTGAGGCATTAACTGGAAGCGTGGGAAGAAGGATGAAAAGATAGTGTCAACCACTGAACACGTGGAGGCTACTGACATATTATGTTGGGTCAAACTCTTCAAAACATGAACCCAAAAATTATATCCGATAAGGAAAAGGGCATACTGACAGCAATTAAACAGTGATGTCAAAAAGAACAACTGCCTATGCATAAATACTCCAGTCTCATGTGCTTCCTGGAAGAGGTGGATTGCCCAAATATTTGCTTTTGGAGTATTGGGCATGAGACCCATCACTTTCTTGTCAAACACTGAACTGGATTCATGGGGCAATGACAACATTGACACTCTCCTGAAGCAGTATGGTGAACAGAAAACCATGAATAACATAACCAGGGAGGCTATTGTAGATTCACAGGCTACTAGAAATGAATGGAAGGAACTCAAAACACTGGTTAGAAGTCAGGGTTACCCCAGAGACAAGATCAGGGAACTGTGGGGTTTAATCCACAGATTTCACAGGGAACAGTTCCCAAATCTATGCAAATTAGCAGCTCTTGCATTGACAGCCCCCTGTCACACTGCAGAGTGTGAGAGGGGGTTAAGTGTTAGTCCACCTTCAGAAACAGACTCGGAAACAAAGACTCCTGATAACTGTGTCTGTTGAGGGGCCTAACAAGTAAGTTCTGCATGCAGAGATGCATTGGATGTTTGGCGAAAGAAGAAGGAAAGAAGACTGTTTAGTTTAAGGGTAAAAAGTAACGCGTGTTACAGTTATGTCATAGTTTTCTTTTTCCTGCAAGTACGGTATATTAAGTATATTGCTGTGTAACAGTAATTTTTGTTTCCAATATTAAAACATGTATCACAATAATCTCGTTCTTTCCATTATTATTACCAAAACATTTGCATTAGCAGGTTCTAATTTTTTTAAAAGGACAACAATGGATGATTCCATTCACAGTGACAATAAAAAAGGAAGACAAAACTTTTTTAATAGCCTCTGACTGGACCCACTCTGTAGTCAGATATATATAATATATATATATATGTATATGTATATATACATATATATGCATACATTTATATATATATTCGTACATATTATATAATATATATATATTTATGTATATATAAATATATACATAGATGCATATATATATATATATATATATATATATATATATATATATATATATATATATACATAAATGTATAATTATATATATATAGAGAGAGAGAGAGAGAGGAGAGAGTGCGAGAGAGAGGAGAGAGGAGGGGCGAAACAGAGAGACAGAGAGAGACAGAGAGAGAGACAGCGAGTGAGACAGAGAGAGAGAGAGAGAGCGAGAGAGAGAGACAGAGTTTAATGCTTAAGAGAGACGAGAGAGAGAGAGAGAGAGAGGGAGAGAGAGAGAGAGAGAGAGAGAGAGCGAGTGAGAATATTTGCCACGACGCAAGCTGTCAATGCATCATATGTTTATCGCATAACAAGAAAACTGCTTTGTCAGGTGTTCTAATTCTTTCGGCTAACTTGTCATTCTTATGCAGCCTTCAGCAGTGGAAAAACGACGGCGCTGTTTAGTAACTATGACTCGACACAAATGTTCTTTAGCAATAATCAACTACTGTGAATTATCTATGGTCAATCAAGAATTCGAGAGTTATTAAAAAGGTATTATATGTAACACTATGTGAAATCCTTGTGATTAAATGGTTCGGAAATTTCCCCAGTAACTCAATGCGTATTGATTTTCGCATCGAGCAGGTGTATGCCAAAATGAAATCTACTTAAACTCAGTGTAGAACCTTTGAATTCTTCTGGCAAATCCGAGTGTTATCCTTCTGACGAGGACGGTCATTCACCCGTATCTGCGCCGAAGCTGTAGGTCATGAATACATAAGAAGGAAAATTATAAGTAAAATTATAAACAGTGAGAGGTATCAAGGACCCGATGAGTCATCCACCATGAATCGCTTCATTTTTAGTGTGGTAGTGATATACGATACGCACCTGTGACGATGATTGATAAAACTCCATGCCTACGAATATTGCTATCTAGGATCAGGATGAAACTTTGCCTGAATGGTATACCCCAGTGACTTGTCAATGTGGTCATCGAAATTGAAGAGACAGAATCCACCGAACATCGGATAATTTCTGCGTTTGCTGCGACCGCTCAGCGTGAAACATCCAAGCAACGTGCTGAAAACGCTGACCGAAAAGAAAGGTGAGTATCTAAGCAGGATATTTTGCGACATTCCATATCAACTACTATGAACTGCTTTCGACATTATTATCACGCAATGCCCTTTATTTTTTGGATATTTCCTTACTTATTTGGATTTTTCCTATCTTGCAGAATATTGTAGATTTGAAGAACTTTATAATTGTTGGCACTTATCTTTGTCTGTCTTTGATGTTATCATCGGGATGACCACCGGTAGGAATAGTCCATAGGACTTCACTACGGCTCGGTTCACACGTGGATAAAGAAACACAATGCCCTGAACATGTCATAATATCGGATCACTGCTATGTAAATATAACTGTTAAGACCAAAAACATAAGTGGGCAGTGCAGGATCGCAACTACGCTTTGAGTAGTACGTCTGCACAAATGGATCCCTCTCTTCCATAGATGTATTAAGCTTAGAGGTCAGGACACAGCTAAGTCATGAATGTAAAATCAATTCCCATAACAATTGAGACACGGTTTACCAATTACAATACAACATTAGGTTTTCTGGTACGTTGGATCAGGGTAGCTGCTCAATCGATCGTAACCTGCGCTGACCGGGCATGTAACGGTAGGGTGAAGGGTGTATGTGAGATAATAGTGAGGGTGGCAGATGGCACGTGACGAAGTCATCTGTTTGGATGGGCGAGGGGACGGGGATGGGCAGGTTACGATTAGTTGAGAGTTATGATGAGGGTACATGGTCGTGTTATACTTTGAATCTTGCACCGACCATTGAAATCATTTACCCATTCAAATTATGAGTTTAATGACATTTCGTAAGCTAGAAATGCTACTATTCGCTGGTCCATTGTGGGCGATGATCTATCCTCTTCGGACCTGTTGTTGTCCACACATTTTTAATGACACAATGACATGAAACCATGATTCTCTTGCTCGCTTATGATATTCAGCCATCGCACCTTAGTTCCAAGCATATATT
This sequence comes from Urechis unicinctus, assembly GCA_034190875.2. Taxonomy (NCBI): domain Eukaryota; kingdom Metazoa; phylum Annelida; class Polychaeta; order Xenopneusta; family Urechidae; genus Urechis; species Urechis unicinctus. The sequence goes on along the minus strand of CM067349.1, from coordinate 41,831,966 downwards.
TCCCCTTTAATATGTCAAATACCGATACAAGTTTGATATAGTGGACATACTGATGCATGATGGGATATTACGTTATGCATTCATCTTATACGGCCTATTTCTCAGATTCTCATAGCCCAAGGTGAGTACATGCAGCCAGGTGACTAAGATATTGTCGTCATGCTGTAACGTTCGTATACCACCATGAACTTTCAATGCGTCAGCTCCCTTTTGTTAGGGAAACAATTATCATGAAATATTACATAATAACTTTTGCCCGGCACAATGCTTTCTGACGTAAGTGATTTTGTTTATCGTGTTTGGGTCTCAGAGATGGCGGGTTTCATTAACAGCACTGCCTTCATTAGCGAGTTGTGACTAAAGGAATAATTGTTCATTGTAATTCATGCCGTTTGCTGGGCGTTGTATCATATGCTATGAAGTGTGCTATCTAGGCGCGAGTATGGTTTGCTGTGCATACAGAGCTGGTGTACAGATATAATCTAGGAGCCAATGAAAATACCTGATGCTAGATAGTCAGTTACCATAGTAAACGTATTCCGGTTTTGGATGATTAATGTCTGGATAACTAATGGCTCCCATACTGAAATAGCCATATCAAGTTCCGCCGCACTGTTGTAAATCATATCACATAATGCATGTGAAAGCTAAAGATACATACAACTGCTATGAACGGGGTACGTATAAAAAATAATACGCTAGGCTGCAAATAACGCATAAATGCAATAACAAGGGCTGCGTACCGGTCACTCTATAATTTCATAATCCCCTTCATTTGAATGGTTCAGTGAGCTTTGAATATATTTAAATGCGAACTAATTATCATTAATTCCATCCTGATCACAAAGCAGTCGCATTAAACCGAAATAAATGATTGCGCAGCGTTCGCAATGCAGAACATGAGCTCCATGATCTCTTGCGTTAAAAGCCACAAACGTCAACTTTATAACACCCACCAGTAAATGCGGTTTTTTTTGTTTTTAACGCTATAATTGCTTATCTCACATACTACTTACATCGCATTATTGATATTCTTAAGATCCTCGCCGAGTGTTTTTTGCCAGGCCATTACATGGAAGTACTAAAATACTCATGTTTTAGGGTAAACAACTTTGGGCGTGAATGTTTCAATTCACAGGCATGGTTGTTATGGCTCGTTCATAGAATAACAGAACAATACATATGACTTGTGTTGGAAGGTTTATTAACCTAGGAAATTACATTCAGGTATTATTAAGCAGTTACGTGAAAAATCTTGGTTGCAAGTTATGATTAGTAATTTAGGTCAATACTGTCTAACTGCGAAGTTATTATAAAGTGTTTGGATCAGTGCTGATCAAATAGCCTTACGTTACAAATGCGACTTTTGAATAGAGTAACCCCATTCCGAACGCTGTATCATCGTGTGGTGGTCACTGGGGTCCACTTTGCCAATCAGGTTGAGACATTCAGAATGTTCAATGATTGTGCTTATATGCTGTTGAGTAGGGCGGATAGGGCAAAAGCAGTAAAGGCTCTCGATTTAATTTCTTGCATATTCAACGGTTATTGACATTTCCCCAGACCGCTGTAAAATACTAATCGGCAAGAAATGGATCGGTACAGATCCATCCTTCATTACGAGAAGCACCACTATTATACTGTTTGCTTTATTAGAAATACAGTTGAAGCTGTGTTGACACGCGTTGATAATTAATGTCTGCATGACATTCTGCGCTTCCATGTTGCGATATGTGTTTGGCCTTTCTACTTCTGAGCAATAACACAGTCGTTATGCTGTTTGTATGATGTAAAAAAAAATAATAACAACCCGTTAAGGGGTTTTGAATTAATGTTTTTTAATTATGCTAATGAGGGTGTTTTCTGTCAACCTGGCAAGACGCTCTCCGGCTCTAGGTGCATAAGTATAACCATTTTTCCTAGCAAAGACCAACACACGAAATTGTCTTAAAGATCATCATTTGCTATCATGCCTAATCAGGTGTACGTATCTATGTATGTATGTATGTATGTATGTATGTATGTATGTATGTATGTATGTATGTATGTATGTATGTATGTATGTATGTATGTATGTATGTATGTATGTATGTATGTATGTATGTATGTATGTATGTATGTATGTATGTATGTATGTATGTATGTATGTATGTATGTATGTATGTATGTATGTATGTGTGTATGTATGTATGTATGTATGTATGTATGTATGTATGTATGTATGCATATCTGTCTGTCTGTATGTATTTATGATTGTATGTATGAATGTTTGTATGTATGTATGTATGTATGTATGTATGTATGTATGTATGTATGTATGTATGTGCATGCATGTGCATGCATGCGTGTGTGTGTGTGTATGTATGTATGTATGTATGTGTATGTATGTATGTATGTATGTATGTATGTATGTATGTATGTATGTATGTATGTATGTATGTATGTATGTATGTATGTATGTATGTATGTATGTATGCATGCATGCATGCATACATGCATGCATGCATGCATGCATACATGCATGTATGTATGTATGTATGTATGTATGTATGTATGTATGTATGTATGTGTATGTATGTATGTATGTGTATGTATGTATGTATGTATGTATATGTATGCATGTATGTATGTATGTATGCATATACGTATGTATGTGTTTGTATGTATGTTTTTGTTTGTTTGCATGAATATTTGTATGCATTTATACATGTATATACGTACGTACATATTTATGTAATCGTGCATGAATGTATTATCAGTATGCTTTATCAGTCACCTCCTAATATAGCAATATTGCAGTAAGTGTGTAATTTAATATTGTGATTCATAATTTGGAAGATGATGTCTCAAATATGTGGCTATGAAATGCTTCTCATTTGTATTAAAGAAGGCATTTCGTTGACACTAAGCCATGTTAGTGATTTATGGTCACATTGCATAACGACTTACAAATTAACATAATAATATTCACTTTTATTTTAATATCTTGCTAACACAGCAGCACTATAACTCAATTATAGCATAGTCATAACTTGTGGCTGTAGTTAGTCCCAAGGACCATCTGCACCAACCATCTGTCACCAGGTTATTGCGTAGCCCTGCACGGGAACAAATGTATGTCTGTATTCGGTGCGAAGAATCACATATGTTAGTCTTAAAGAGTATGTGCTGCTGCGACTACTTATGCCGCACCATGACTCGACTTACCGAACAAAAGTTGTATTTCACTTTTACATGTAGAACCGAAAAACAGCGATCGAACACGTGATCTTTCCTCAAGATGCGCCAGTTCTCTAAACACTGTTAGGAAGATATTAGATCCAATGAATTAATCGGGATGTCAAGTGCTGCTGTGACAGATTGCTATACTGCAGCCATTGCCCTTTTCGCCTAAAATCGATGGTGTCATTAGTAAAAGCATGTGATGTAGCGCAACGGAATTTCCCCCGCACATTGCAGTGTTTATATCATTGTATATGATCACTCATATTGCTGTCGTGCACGACGAATAGCCAAGTCAGTATAAATGGGTACTTTGATGACATAACCTTTCCGTTAACTACACTTTTGAACGCAATTACATGACTTTCGATTCCATCTCTGGAATTATATAATCATGTCATGACGTATATATTGGCGATATTTCATATAAGCACTTTTTGAGTGTCGTTAAGTAAATGAGTTGTATCTCTAGAGTTTGACGTTGCTTTCAGTTAGTAAATTATTCACAGCGGTGATGATTGGTGGAGATGATTGAGAGGCGTTTGAAGCGGACGTTACGCACTATCGACAAAGTTGTAAAAACTACAAAGCCCTTTATACCATGGAGATACTAGATCAGGAAGACTGTTTTTATTGTGCTATAAGAACGCTGCATCGGAGGAATATCTTTATTTTCTTCTGTTGCATAAACATAATGCTATTTTCGAACCATCGCAAAACTCCCTCTCAAAATGGCATTGCATACCTTCCAAGCTTCATACGATTCCTTGTAAAACGATAATTTAGATAATATAATGAAAGGAACGAATGTTTTGTGCCAACATCATATAGACAATACTGTGAATCCTCAAACAAATAAGTTGATATGATTGATAAGAAAGGCTGCATAAGATTCATATCACCTTAGTTATTACTGGGAACGGGTAAGCATTGGCATTAACATAGTACTCAGATATTGCAAATAGATAATTGAGCTGTATATTTTAATGTGTTAGCTAGCAAATTTTGGATTACAAAATCAGGTAAACCCCATTTAAGTACTTCCTAAAAATACCCCAGCGTTGATAATACCGTAATGCACCAGGTTACAGGGTTCATTTTAATCACACTAAGATTCACCTCCAAGCTCATAAATAAAACAGTTTTGGATTAAGCTTCAACGACTGACAAACGCATATATTGCAAATAGTTGTTAGCAAGAAAGTCACAACAGATTACTTGACATTACTTGTAACGAAGAATTCATAATACAAACGCGTTTCAGTCCCGGCATAGTAACGTTGAGCATTGTTATCTGCCAGTATTATCACTAGGTCTGTGTAGGCGTATTTTGATAAAATGATGTGTCAAATGCTGATGAATGTAGCACTATCGCAACGAGACAGGTGCACTGATCCGAATTTATTGCCACTTAAACTACCTATTTTCTCGGATAAACGGATCGGATGAGCCTCCGCTGACGTGCAGTAATCATTACTTTTCAAACAGCGCGAGTGGCAAACAACATTCCGCTTATTTGATGTTAGATAGGCACTTAAGCTATCATTAATTCTTTTTCTGATCTAGTTGCTGGATAATAGTTATATCAGACAAAATGAGATAATTAGCCCATTGATAACTATCTATTGGAATTTACCACTAAATCACTGGGGCCGCTATTTTCAATTCTATAGAAATACGGATGACCACACACATTACGCAGTTAATAGAATGTTTCGTATGGTGATAAAATGCAGTGTCTAATTAGTTTTGCACGAGGTTGTTAAGCTCACAATTTTCCCTGGCTATTTTCTTTGAATAGAGGAATGAGCATCTTCAGGCTGCTTAACGACGTCCAGCTTCGATCCTTGTCAATGTGGTCATCGAAATTGAAGAGACAGAATCCACCGAACATCGGATAATTTCTGCGTTTGCTGCGACCGCTCAGCGTGAAACATCCAAGCAACGTGCTGAAAACGCTGACCGAAGAAAGGTGAGTATCTAAGCAGGATATTTTGCGACATTCCATATCAACTACTATGAACTGCTTTCGACATTATTATCACGCAATGCCCTTTATTTTTTGGATATTTCCTTACTTATTTGGATTTTTCCTATCTTGCAGAATATTGTAGATTTGAAGAACTTTATAATTGTTGGCACTTATCTTTGTCTGTCTTTGATGTTATCATCGGGATGACCACCGGTAGGAATAGTCCATAGGGCTTCACTACGGCTCGGTTCACACGTGGATAAAGAAACTCAATACCCTGAACATGTCATAATATCGGATCACTGCTATGTAAATATAACTGTTAAGACCAAAAACATAGGGTGGGCAGTGCAGGATCGCAACTACGCTTTGAGTAGTACGTCTGCACAAATGGATCCCTCTCTTCCATAGATGTATTAAGCTTAGAGGTCAGGACACAGCTAAGTCATGAATGTAAAATCAATTCCCATAACAACTGAGACATAGTTTACCAATTACAATACAACATTAGGTTTTCTGGTAAGTTGGATCAGGGTAGCTGCTCAATCGATCGTAACCTGCGCTGACCGGGCATGTAACGGTAGGGTGAAGGGTGTATGTGAGATAATAGTGAGGGTGGCAGATGGCACGTGACGAAGTCATCTGTTTGGATGGGCGAGGGGGACGGGGATGGTCAGGTTACGATTAGTTGAGAGTTATGATGAGGGTACATGGTCGTGTTATACTTTGAATCTTGCACCGACCATTGAAATCATTTACCCATTCAAATTATGAGTTTAATGACATTTCGTAAGCTAGAAATGCTACTATTCGCTGGTCCATTGTGGGCGATGATCTATCCTCTTCGGACCTGTTGTTGTCCACACATTTTTAATGACACAATGACATGAAACCATGATTCTCTTGCTCGCTTATGATATTCAGCCATCGCACCTTAGTTCCAAGCATATATTTCCCCTTTAATATGTCAAATACCGATACAAGTTTGATATAGTGGACATACTGATGCATGATGGGATATTACGTTATGCATTCATCTTATACGGCCTATTTCTCAGATTCTCATAGCCCAAGGTGAGTACATGCAGCCAGGTGACTAAGATATTGTCGTCATGCTGTAACGTTCGTATACCACCATGAACTTTCAATGCGTCAGCTCCCTTTTGTTAAGGAAACAATTATCATGAAATATTACATAATAACTTTTGCCCGGCACAATGCTTTCTGACGTAAGTGATTTTGTTTATCGTGTTTGGGTCTCAGAGATGGCGGGTTTCATTAACAGCACTGCCTTCATTAGCGAGTTGTGACTAAAGGAATAATTGTTCATTGTAATTCATGCCGTTTGCTGGGCGTTGTATCATATGCTATGAAGTGTGCTATCTAGGCGCGAGTATGGTTTGCTGTGCATACAGAGCTGGTGTACAGATATAATCTAGGAGCCAATGAAAATACCTGATGCTAGATAGTCAGTTACCATAGTAAACGTATTCCGGTTTTGGATGATTAATGTCTGGATAACTAAATGGCTCCCATACTGAAATAGCCATATCAAGTTCCGCCGCACTGTTGTAAATCATATCACATAATGCATGTGAAAGCTAAAGATACATACAACTGCTATGAACGGGGTACGTATAAAAAACAATACGCTAGGCTGCAAATAACGCATAAATGCAATAACAAGGGCTGCGTACCGGTCACTCTATAATTTCATCCCTTCATTTGA
>CM067349.1:41797543-41820043 GCA_034190875.2 Urechis unicinctus | reverse complement strand
AATTGAGCTGTATATTTTTAATGTGTTAGCTAGCAAATTTTGGATTACAAAATCAGGTAAACCCAAATAAGTACTTCCTAATAATACCCCAGCGTTGATAATACCGTAATGCACCAGGTTACAGGGTTCATTTTAATCACACTAAGATTCACCTCCAAGCTCATAAATAAAACAGTTTTGGATTAAGCTTCAACGACTGACAAACGCATATATTGCAAATAGTTGTTAGCAAGAAAGTCACAACAGATTACTTGAGAGTACTTGTAACGAAGAATTCATAATACAACCGCGTTTCAGTCCCGGCATAGTAACGTTGAGCATTGTTATCTGCCAGTATTATCACTAGGTCTGTGTAGGCGTATTTTGATAAAATTATGTGTCAAATGCTGATGAATTTAGGAGACAGGTGCACTGATCCGAATTTATTGCCACTTAAACTACCTATTTTCTCGGATTAACGGATCGGATGAGCCTCCGCTGACGTGCAGTAATCATTACTTTTCAAACAGCGCGAGTGGCAAACAACATTCCGCTTATTTGATGTTAGATAGGCACTTAAGCTATCATTAATTCTTTTTCTGATCTAGTTGCTGGATACTAGTTATATCAGACAAAATGAGATAATTAGCCCATTGATTACTATCTATTGGAATTTACCACTAAATCACTGGGGCCGCTATTTTCAATTCTATAGAAATACGGATGATCACACACATTACGCAGTTAATAGAATATTTCGTACGGTGATAAAATGCAGTGTCTAATTAGTTTTGCACGAGGTTGTTAAGCTCACAATTTTCCCTGGCATGGTTCGGTTCATGGTGATAAGTCAAGTTAATGTAACAGAGCGTTATTATTGCTAGTATCTCTTTGATCAAACCTTTGGATATTTCAGGCGCTTCTGTGCTATATAAACCCCGCAGAAAACAAACTCATTAATGTATGAGCCGACGTTCTTAAAGAAATTCCTTCGCTATTCAGACACATAACCCACCTGTTGATAATCATCTGCCGCTCGCTCGTTTGACAAACATGTAGCGTTTTTGAGTGATGGGATGTTCCAATGAATACCTACATAATAATGATGTGCGATATATATGCAGACAACAGAACAAAGACCAATCGCCGAATTGAAAGCATCTTACCAGTTGGGGGTAAAATAATTAAAAATGATCCCGGATGAAAATATTAGACAATTCAAAATAATCGAATCTCAAATATTGATGATTATTGAAAAGATTCGCATCTGTTGTTGCACCAAATGTCAGAATGCTACAATGTAATCATCTTCCATTGTGATGCAGTACAGAACCGTTGCCTGTCCTTGGTTTATAGACCTTAGTGCAGCTTAATTTACTTATATGGTTTTCTTTAATCCTAATACATCTGATGTAACAAATCCGATTTCCTTGTTATTTGTAAGAAATGAGGCACAATGGTATCACCAATGACATTGCCTTTCGGTGATGTGCTGATCAAATAAGAGTTTATGCCGGCAAATGTTTATGACACATTGCATGTGGCTTCGTATCGAATGGAAACTGCCGATCCCTAGCGTTATTAGAATAGGTTTTTGGCAAGATCGCTTGAGCACCGAAGGCAAAGTAAGTCAACTGATTCTATGCCTTTAATCAACTGGCAGCATACAAAATGGAATTAAAAAGTCCTGGTTGAATGCACAAGACATCACCCTCACCCTATATTATTTTTGGATATTTAAGCTACATTAAGCTCTTTAAGGTAGATTATAATTTATCACTGCCAGGTTCTGCACACAGTCATTCCAAGCAATAGTGATATTAAACAATACTGGCTTCCTTTGTTTTACCTTAGCATGTAGGGGTGGAAAGTGCAAGTAAGAGCAGGACATCTGTTTGACCAACGATATTATTTAGCGTGCAGCTAATTAAAAATGCGCGCTCATATTGTTGCAATCCCTGTGTGTGGTTGATTTAATTTTCCGAAACACTTCGATTAAGTTATATACAGTATATTTGTAATAGAAAATGTCCCGCGATTTTAATACTCTCGTGTTGCTGCTCTATAATCCTACTTGCGAAAACCAAGCATTTAATGGAGCTCTCGGGAATACATATAATGCATGACAGACAGCTGGTATTAACATAAACCACCAGTGGCTTGTGTGAAAAGCCTCTATAGCGTTGCCCACACTGTAATAATTCACTGGTGTTATCAAATTACTTACCAGCTATTCTTTGCTCAATATTGGGATGAATATTCTACTTACTTCCTTACCTATTGAATAAAATGAAGCGTGAACCATCGACACAAGGAAAGTAAAACAGTTTGACTTTACATTCACATGACGAACGCGAACACAATTATAGCGTAAAGCTCTTGTTCGGAACCAATGATATTGTTCGATTGCTTTTTCAAAAACTTCTCTGTTTTAACGAGCAGTATTGACAAGTTGTTTCGGTTTTACGTAACATATGCCCGTCTACTCTCAATATATGCTAGTATAGTAAGATGCATGGAAGGCATCATCTAGGCTTTGGGTCAAAAATATCGTTCGCTCGTGCTTATTGTTTTGTTAGAATGCAAGAACCGAGCATGCATGCTAAGCAGGGTGGCAAATAGTGGCACGATTCGCGAGGCTGCTTCTATTGTATGTTGCCAAAGGCAACCGTCCTAATTTTGTAATACCTGCCGAGAGCCAGAACACGCTGTGGTACATGACATAAAACTACAATACCTTTAACTGATGAGCGTCCAATGTCTGTTGAAGGCGAGTTATATTATTGTTCTCTGTTGAAATATTACTACGGCACCGTTTACGACGCCAATATTCAGATGTAATTCTCCACGTCATTAACCTTAATCACCGTGGGCCGACGATGCTTTAGTGGCCTAATATCATCTGGTACCGAGCATCATCTGTGTGGGAGCCGTGCAGAAATGCAGCAATGGAACTCGTTTGAGATGTATTTCCTAGCCCCCACACAAGACCTACCCAACAAACCATTGATTTCCATTACTGAGAAAATCAGGAGCAATCATTAGTTCAATAAGATGTGTGGAGTGGTAAATGCTATCGTGAGTTTTATGGAACCTATAGATCAGTTTTAGTACCCATATTGCAAAATGGTTTCCTTAGCTAGGATCGTCAATATTAAAAACTTATGTATATCTCATAAACTGCGTACTGTTCAATGACGATGCTTGTTAAATTAGATTGCATTGCGAAGTATCGATTGAAGGATGCATTAGCATCTGCGTGCTGTGGTTTTTGGTATAAAAAGCTAATTAAATGCAATACTATCTCTTCTCTGATATTTTAGACAATTTAATGAACAACACCGAATTGAAAATGGTAACGTTGCGGCTAACCCAATTCACAATGGTCATCTATAGTATTATAGAGGTAAAACGGTGGTGCTCCTCAGCCAGCTGACACGGCTGTATCTTTATTGCCTGAATTCTCTCCCAATATGCAATAATGACGCCATTACATGAATGAAGCTGTATGAAGCACTCCAGCTAGATTGCAATAGTTATCATCAACATTTGCGACTACTCTGCATTCGTCTACTATGCACCGAAGAAGCACTTACAATCAATGAACACAATCATCACCTAATTCTACATCGCCAGCCTAATGCACCATATCAATAAAGAGATTGCTAAACGAATGCATATCAACTGCTATTCATATGATATATACGAACTGAGCAGGGTTCGTCTGATAGCTTGCTTTATTCGGATGGTCGTCGTTCAAAAGAATATGACGCTGTTGCTTGACAACACAATAGGTTATATCACTAGGTGACTGCAATTGGTGCGATCACGAAGTCGCATTCTTGTCATGTTATTACGTCTTCAAAATGGTTGATCAAATAAAGCCTATGACTTCTCTAAGCTTGGCTTAGGGTGACAAGGATACTTAATACGGCTCTGTCTGGTGGATAAATCGGCCCAGTCTAGGTATACACAGTTGCATGAAAACAAACTCTCATTACGCTCTGCTAGCTGATGGCTTCGTATCAAATCTGATTCAATAGTGACACATCAATTATTCTTTGATAAAAGTGAAACATTACAAACAGAATATTTCAAGTAACAGCATATATATATATATATATATATATATATATATATATATATATATATATATATATATATATATATATATATATATATATATATATATATATAATATATATATTATATCGATGTCCCTCAAAGCAAGATCAATCAAAGCGCAATTGTAGCATATGGTAATATAGATCTAAATGTCGTATGATGCATCGTGTAGCCTTTTAATCTCTCATAGTTCGGTGGGTAGCTAAGAATAGCAATGTCGTCTTTATTGCAATCCATTATTGCATGAGAGTCGGAAAATTACAGATCGGCTGAAATATGGAGCTCAGCCATTTGAAAATAGCCTGATTTAGTTCAAATTTTATTTTGCTGGTGAAGGCAGTTGGTGTTGGTAACGCTTGTTTTTGTCGTCCAGCAATCTATGTCGTTTGTCTCTGACAATGGCATTGATTGCATCAATTTGCAACATATATAGCGTTTCACTGTGTTAATTATGCGCTGTCAATTGGGTTTGCCAGCACCCGCATCGACTGCAACCGGAACTTCAAGCGGCATGTGTTTATTCCAAGTTCTCTCCTACATCGACGACATTGAAAACATGCATACAATGGGCGAGCGCGGCATTGATTTGAAAGATGAGAATGCTGCAACATTAATTATCACCGACATTAGTAAAATAACATAGTGCAACTCATTGTCACGACAGCAAAATATATTGCTCCAATCATTACATCAGGGCAACACACAGACATTTTCAATCGATTAATATTCAGCATGCACTAATGTATAAAGCAACACAGTACCTTTTAAAGTCTGCTGACATCATGTCAAGAATAAAGCAGTCTGGGTCTGTAGGGAGCAGTATTATTCTCTTAGTTTACCCCGACGTCTTTTATGTTAAGAGCGACGCATTACAGGACTGCCGCTGACGTAATATTAAACAAACATTAAGACTTTGCTAGGGGCTAATGATGAATGATGGTTACATTCTAGCAAGGCTTTTTCCAGTCACACAATACGACAAGTTACACATCAACACCATATCCAAAGCCATGTATGTACCTCGGTATTAGCATCTTTTCAGAGCCGTCAGTGTCCGTGCCATTAATAAGCTATGGCCCGTATGTGACAGTAGCGCTTTTTTGGAAGGCGACGTCTGCATCGAAACTTGACACATTTCATCACTCACGTAATATGAAATATAAATCCGATACCTAATATACAGCATTTGCCCTCCTGGTTATCCGTCAATGAATTGTACTTATCACCCAGGTTGCATGTAGTCGCCCATATGACTTTTGAAGAGCAGTTCCAGAAGCTGACATTAGGCTTACTGTGTTGGCCGAATTTTCTGGGATGAAATAACAAAAAGAAGGCCACAATCGTTTTATAAATCAGGGTATAATTGCGCCCTTGTTTTGAGGTACAAACTGCAACAAAACGCATAAGCAACAAGACTGGAGGAATTTGAGCAAGCTTACAATGACGAATTTGATACGTAAGTGCACGTCATATTGGAGATATATGAATTTGAATATCATTGTCGACGATTGAGTCGTTCTTATGGAATATTGCTCGTTATCTGTGTTCTACATTTAGATGAATAAATAAATGAATGCACAATGGGTCATAAAAAAAATATGACACCATCTGTATTTTAAAACCGATATTTAAATGATACAAAAATAGAGACGACACCAGAGAGTAAACAATACAAGCTATATAATGGTTGAAACGTAAATTTGCAAAATATAATCATAGAGTACGGCAAAGAACAATAAATCAGTTTATGTAATATGATACATTCGGGAGGATCAGTGGCTTTCTTTTATTCCAATAACCACTTGTGTTGAATGGAAATTGTAATCCTCAGAGAGCATCTGAAGAAAAAGAAAGCCAAATAAGCCAAATTTACACGACAACGAGAGTCAATATTGGCGATGAAAAGTGCAATAGTGCTCCGTTAATAAGGTAAGTAGGGATATAATGGCACATAAAAGCGACATACTTGCCATTGTGCCCAACGCAAGTCTGGACACTTCGAAATGACCCCAATGAGCACAAACTGAAATTTGCTGCATTTAACTTTTTTTTCCTGTCATTCTCTACGGAACTAGATTAGATTCCAACAATGAGTCTTCCTCTGAACCAATAACCAACGCCTGGTGTATTGTTGGATACCACTTTGTTATGACTGGTGTTGAAGCTAACAATGAGGCCTGTGTAATGAGAAAAGACTCGTACATCCAAATATCAAAATTGGTAGCTCCACCTTTTTTGCATTATTTGTAATTGACAAGAAACGCCCGCCAAAATTACCTACTAATAATTGCATTCATAAATCGTAGCAACAATATGGATGCAAATCATCGGAATCGTGCAGTACATTATCTAGTCATTATGTTCGTGCATTATCACAAAAAAGGATATATCGGCACTATTTGTTGAATTAAATCCTAGGATTTGTGATGATTCTGCATTCACTGTTATTATACAATAGTCTAATGAGATTGATTGCATTGCGTTTGTGACATTTCTCTACAATATTTCTTTGGCTTTGAACACTACATTACTAAACTGGTCTAACCGAAAACATTATAGACACGTAAGCTACACTGATACGTCGAAGTGCAACATCCGATACAATGAGATGAATCATAGCACCCGATACAATAACGCTCGTCTAGATTTAGATGCAACGTGTCCTATACAGTTCACATATCTCTCTTTACACGCAGCTGAAGGCTCAATGTCTTAGTGCTGTAATCACGCGATATCCCACTATATGAGCTCAGTGATGAGGAACATTTACTAACGATGGGAGACGGTCATGGCGTTGTTGATCAATACGGATATTCGTCACTACATAAGAGTGGCGATTGCATTTAGCAGAAACACATAGCAACAGGCGTGATGTGATGAGAACCGGTTGATTCAAATCCATTCATTTTCCATGGTGTTAGGAATCAGCTGGTTACACGTTCGAGTCAATGAGTCAAACACCTTTTACCAGAATTCCGCAGTAAAAGGCACATGTTTCGAATGTATTAATTCTGCGTTCAGGGAATTGCTGCATTTGACTCGTATTGCGGCAATGATACAAGCATGTTATATATGTACGGCAATGATAAGTGCGTTGCTAGCTTTCATAAACCATTGCCAGGTTATGGTTCTGATGATTCAATGCGCGGAAATGTAGCCATAAAAACTAACATTAAAAGCATTCCCATTCAAAACATACCATATGCGCGCCTTATCATTGTGTTGGATGAACAAACAACGTGCTGACGTTGATCTACCAGACTGTGGAGACTTTTTTTCTGGCGTTCCCCAAATGAGCAATATTGGCTGGTTTAGTGCAATTCACATATCTTCCTGTCTTTCAACATTTTCCGTTGTGGCAATTTTATTGTGCGTTCACATAACATGGCCTTAATAGATCATATCGGTGCCAGGGCATTATGATTATGGTTCAGATTATTATATATATGCAAACATAACAGCACAAGTAAATGCAATTAAACAAAATTCCGCTCCAATCATATGTAAGAAATATGAACGGCTAACACATGCAGACCTTTCAGCTTATGGTATAATTGTACTCTGGCTTGTTCACTAGTTATAAGTGAGCAGATGCTAGGAAGAGTTAAAATATTGCAATCAATGACACAAGATATTTTTAGAAAAGAAAATGTATGCATCTACTAACAAATGCTGTCAGATTTTGTGCCAGATCGTGCGAATGTTTGCAATGTGCGCCGCTTCGTAAACGTACACATGTGATGTGCGATATTGTGAATATTGTGATGTGCGATATTGTGAATATTGTGATGTGCGATATTGTGAATATTGTGATGTGCGATATTGTGAATATTGTGATGTGCGATATTGTGAAGTTGCATATAATGTCCTAAATTAATGTGAAACAATTTACCCATCAACGTCTTATCTTTTTAAATAAAATCCATGGATTAAGGTGTCAAAGGTCGTTCTATACATCTAAATAATTCTATATCAACTGACGCTTGGAAGCAGCGATTGTGGGTCTTCACATCCAAACACACCCGGCCGCAGTTACATAACAATTATGGATGAATGGGACTGATAATGAATAATCCGTATGGACTATGACTTACATGCATCAGATATCTGGATTTCTGCTGACTCACTTTACACATAAGGTACAGTGTTAAATACAGTTAATTTTAATATGCTATTTGGTTAGTTATATGCTGCTTAACCGCGACAATCGTGTGAACTGCACATGTTCAAAACCATTTGTTTTTACGATAATGAATAACTTCTTCTTATTTTATGCTTAAGAGTAACATATTCATAGTCAGGCGATGTTGTTGCTACGGGTCATATGGAGTTTTTAAATACCGATAATTATGCAAATAAGTTTTGCATCCGATAAATATGCTCCGAGCATGAGAGCGATGATTAGTCCCACGTTTGAGATGCATTCGACGCAGCGTGGATGTATTTAACTATTCGCGTCTATCCAGGCAAGATGACTTCTTCTATATGGAATTATCACCAACAGTGTTGGAGCACACATGACTAGTTTCGTCACGTCCATGTATGATATGTTCTCATTTTTACCGGCTGATGCTAACTAATGTTGTTTATAACTCGCTTAATGCTATGAACAACACCGGTTTGTTTGTACGGCCAAGCAATACAATATTGGTCTGTTAAAAGCACCGAAATAACGGTTATTACCATTTCAATTCTAAATTGCGGACAAGACCAGAAATATACATAAAATGTCTGGATTGAAGGCAAACTACATGTCACTATATGCGCTACCGAATGGTGCAATCAATTAACTTGTTTTTGCCGTTCACGCAGGTACGTTTCAACATTTATTTTTACGAGACGTAGTACGTTGCAACTGTTGTAACATTGGTTTTACTGATATCAATCCATCTTCCTTCCATTCGAGTGTTTAATTTCTATAAAATCACTTGACTATATTGTAGCCACATGAATTCACCAAGCTTAATTATTCCTGGCCGTTCTGTATTTTGCATGTCTCTAGAGTGTACTAATGTATACAATATTACTCCGTATAACGGACGAAAGGAACACGAACAGAATTATTAAGATACCTGAGAACATATCATTAGGTACCGACGAATAAACACGCGTGCACACATATTTGCCATCAGTGAATGCATCGGAAAGGCAAAGCTAGACCTCTTACGACAAAACCCGCACTCATTGATCCATTATATTAAGAGCGCAATCGTACAGGACAGCATACATACCCAGTACTTCCACGTATTCTCTTAATTCTACTTATTACACCTCTACATGGGTCTCAGGACGGACAATGAATAGCAACACCTTTTAATGAAGTAATTTGGACAATCAGCTAATTACAAGTTACTGACTTTAAGTAAAAAATATGTAATAGGCTAGCTGCCTTTATTCCAATCGTTTGTGTACGCATGGGTAAAACACCAGTTACCTAAGCCACAGTCAACTTTGATCTGCATTGCTAATTCATAACCTGGTATTAATTATTTACGCTGCATTCTCTATATTAAGCAATGCCCTCCTATAAGGATGCAAACAAATACACACATCATTTAACACGTTTGTCGTCACATTAACATGATGCGACAAAGAAACCGTGATCTTTGCAGCCAGTGCCCATTATATACATTCGCCTGTCGATAACATCAGACATTTCTAGCTACAGAAGTATTATTAAATAACATCATCCGTACACCGACATTCGAGCCATACACATGATGAGCCATATTAACGTGAAATTCATACATCATGATGTAACTAGCAAACACAATACGCCCTAACCATGTATTCACATATTTCACATTCCACCATGTTCAAGATATTCATCACTTTGCAGCAGGTTTCACCCATAAAGCCCCATGGTTACTACTTTGCAGCCCATGTCACCAGAAGTAGCGTAGTTATCGACAACGACATTGATTGCATCCTAATGTTTTAACCGCTTGCACAAAAGAGAAAACACTAGTGGAAACACTTGGCCTACGGGATATATAGTGAAGAGGAGACTTGAAACAGTTACGATAGTATAGCGATAATCCACAACGTAATTTGATAGATAACTTAAGCATGGTTTTGCGATACCAACTACTTTGCCTTTGCTCATGTCAATGAGCATTACGCAGGCCCGCGTGCGGTGTTTGTAAGCAAAGAACATTTTGGGCCGTATACTTGCAACCCAACCAATACAATTATTCACGATCAATAATGCGGTCATATTCGTTTGACGTTGCTGTAACTAGAAAACATAAAACAGCTATATCGCCCGCTTGCAATCGTCCCATTTGAAATTATTCTTGCGCTCGAAAGCTTAACTTATCATGAATTATTCTACGCCTACAGCGTCTCTTTATATACATATTCTGTCGTTCTTTTTAAATGTTATTGACTGAACTATATAATATGTGCTGCACTAACGTTGCCATACCCTATAGCAAGCAGCATGGTTGACGAGACACGGCTTATAGACTTAACGCAACGATTAGATCAAAAGTGATTACTCTGATGACTCTAGTATAAAATCTGGCAATATCCATCTATAATGATTGATGCCTCCCTTGTCCAACATAGTAGGAATCTGACGATAGTAGGAATTGGCCTACTCCATCTGTGGCCTCACCAATAGATTTATAGATTCAGGCATCAGAAAAAACTCATGTCGTAAATTAGAATTTGCTCATTTTCGTTATCGATTCACCGGTATGATTGTTATTGAAACAAAGTGACAGTTCTAGTAACAATGCTCTTGATTTAAAGATGGTTAGATAGTTCATTTCATTAAAGCAGGCTGCACACACACGCACACACACACACACACAAACACACCCACAAACATTCACATACACACACACAACCACACACACACACTCACACATCTGTTTCAACCCAAAGAGCTCTGTACTATCGGTCTCCTTGACGACGTGCTAGCAAAGTAATCATCATAACCTGGTGACATATGTTTCATCGTATTTTACAAAAGAAAAACTATATGTTTACCATTGATGCATAGGACTATAACAAATTGCATCACAATTGTTGATTACATTTAAGTGATGTGATATCATGCTATCATCGTATCAACATAATCAATCAAGGTCTTGAAATAATATCAGTATTGTTTGTAGTATTTATGCAAGCTGCAGATCAATTCTTTGTTTTGCGGCTGCCCTCACTAACCACTGTGTGCGCAGATGCTGGCTAGTGAGTTCCTCGGCTTGCAGGCAGCTATAGACAATATATTGAGTTTAATCATAGAGGACCAAGGCATTGCGCTCGCCGGTCAAAAGAGAAACGACATTATGTTGCTTTCACTGCATGCAGTCGGGTGCTTGGAATCAGTGCTCTACAAAGTTTGTAAGTAAATAATATGCGCTGACCATTGTTGTCTTACACGGCCCAACCTTTTCATATTTATAGAATTCCGGCAATATTCGGTATTGTAATTGTTTTGCGAGCAAATCTCTGGACGAAAGTGTGTCGGAAGTAGTTGTTATAACAGCCAGGTGCATTCTGTTAACTAAGAAATATCACGGTGAAATGTGGTTGGTCCTGCAGCTAATATTTTAATTCAGCTTCTTCGTCGGATGGGCGAAAGCGGCCATCATAGCGTTCACAGTAATCCTATCCCATCTCACCGTCGCTCCATCCGTTGAACTGACTGCCAAGTGTTAATCCTTCCACGTTTGCAATAACGTGGCATGAAAACGATAAAGCAATGCGCTGATATTGCCGAGCACGTTACCGACAGTTATATTGCTCGCATCTACTACGACCCAGTGTGTGATCAACAAGATAGGGCATGGCACCTGCATCAAAGACGCCGGCACCAGCGCGGGCACAATGCAAAGTATCAGCGTAAAATACATATTTACCCTATTTCCTACATCGTTGCGTTTTATCTTGCATGCTAAACAGAGTTGCAAAGCATTCTGTCGCCCTTAGTCTGTGTATGCAAGTGCAATCTAACTGGCTAACGATGGTTTGGCGCTGATCATGGCAACATTTGCAACTGCCGCACCATCGGAGGGTGAATCAGTGCGCGTTGGCCTTTTGTTATTGAATGGTGAGTATTCGTTGCATGGGTTTGTCACAGATGGCTGGAGCTGTTCAGATTGAAGGACGTAACCGATTATGTTGTATCATTTGATCAACACGGAGAGAGAGAGAGAGAGAGAGAGAGAGAGAGAGAGAGAGAGAGAGAGAGAGAGAGAGAGAGAGAGAGAGAGAGAGAGAGAGAGAGAGAGAGAGAGAGAGAGAGAGAGAGAGAGAGAGAGAGAGCGAGGGAGGGAGGGAGAGCGAAAGCGAGACGCACACACCGAGATTATCAAATAAGAGTTTCACCATGCTCAATGAGAATGAAATCGAGAATCTAAGACGCAAATCAGCGACATACTGGTTATGATGTCAATACAAAGCAAACTATACGAATGAACAACGGCTTGTTATAGTAATTGACACCTCTACTGGCGCCTACAAATCTTTGATAAGAACTGCTATAGAGCGAATACCGAACGACCGTTTAACCATCCAAAATCTCTGTTATGATTTCAATGCTGCTGCTTTTTATTGTTTGCTCGATTTGATTTGCTGATAAATTATGAAACCGAAATTCATTTCCGCTAAGACTGTAAAATCCTCCGATTTTTTTCATGAAAACTTATCTTATGCCCGACCTGTATGCACTATTATGTTTACATATAATACAAAACCTTTGCCAATCACTTCGTCAGTCTAACGCGTTATGTAAGCTTTATTGTTAGTTATATGCCTGTTTTTTTATACATTATATCACCAGCATTGTCCAGATCATTGATGTAGGTTGAGAAACGAAAGTTAACTACGAGAGACCCTTAAAGGGACAACGTTAATAACTCGCGTCCAATTAGATTCAATATCATTAATCACCACACTCGTCTACTATGGCGCCATTCATTTACCCGTGCTAATATAATACCGCTTATTCTGTGCAACATAAGTTTCGGTGGCTGAAATGTCCAGCTGAAAATAAAATAATGCATGTTAATATGAACAACATTTCATATCGCTGTACATGGGGTATGTATAAAGTAAACTACAATACGTGTCAAATAACGCATTTTAGTAGAGCAGTTTATATTTTGTGATGTGTCATCTCCGTGTCACCATTTGCTGTATCATTATATCCCGGCACTCGAACGGTTTAGTCGACTATTGATATTTGAATAGGGTTTGAAATAATATATTCTTGAAACATCAAAATGGACATTCATCAATATCATCTTGGTGATTGTGCAGATCTACAGTTCGGTATCTTTAATTTCAAAAGTCACAAAAGCCCATTTCATCACCCTCACCAATTTATTTCTTTGTTTTTAATGCTATCATTGCTTTTCAAACATGTCACTTACATCACATATCTACTACATTTTTTCGTCATGAATTATATATATTCCTAAGATCTTCGCAAAGTGTTTTTTGACAGGGCATTACGAAGACCTATCACCTTCTTACCGAGTTGGGCGGAAGCCTTATTATACAGATGTGTTGATTGCACCAAGATTATTCACTTTTAAGGCATTGCCATCTTGGGAATGAATATTTCATGTTACAAGAGTTGTGGTTATAGTTTGAATATAGGAGAACAGAACGGTTAAACATAATTTGTGTTGGAAGCAGCTGTAACGTAAAAGACTGTGATTGCAAGCATTTATTAGTTTAAAGGACAATTATGTCTAGCTCCAAAGTAATGATTAGTTTCGTAAGACAGTGCTGACCATTTCAAGATTATTGCGCCTATGTTTGTTTTTATTCTTTTGTTGTAAGTAATGTTTTTATGCGTCGATGAAGTGTAGTTGACTTTTTACATGCATCCTCTCCAAAATGACAGAATTATGCGTAAAAGCACATATGGTTGCAAAGCACATTTCAAGTAGCAAATATGCATTGCAAGCATTGCAGCGGTAATTGAACATGTAATGGATTTATTTGTTGTTCCTTAATGACTGAAGTCAGTTTTATTGGTCGCTTTTAAAGGTTGTTGCCATAAGGTGATGTTAAAGCAATGCGTTTCAATTGATATAAAATAACAATCTTGAAATTGAATAGCCATTATACAAGTAATCAACTTAACCAAGTCGATGATAACTGCTTACATAATGATTATTGAGGTGGCTACTTGGGCAACACCCTCAGAGAGCCACAACAATGCGCTAATCTGCATATGATTGGACCACTGCAGCATGCCATTCCCCAAACAATCATTCAAATATTATGCATAGGTGGAGATACATCAAGGCCACCCTCGTTGCTCATCTCCTGCTTATAGTATCCAGCATTTATGACATTTCTTATCACAAAGATTCGCTGCATCAACCATAGATAACGCATCATGCAATTTATAAAGGTCCTGAAGCAGCCAGCGATGGCATCATTGACAGCGGATTATTGCAAGTTCATTCAGTTCCAAACATAAATACAGATATCCTGGTATGACATCTTCCTACGTCTTGTCTTGGATGAATGAATGTTGTATATAGCATCGCTTATAAACTTGGTATGAATTGAGAAATGTGTAGCAAACAAAGATATTGTTTCAGTTCTGTATAATGCCAGACGGACTCCACACAGGCTGAGCAAGTATCAGATTGACATTGTGGTTGTGGTAGATAGCATCGATTTTCCATCAAGCCAAACGGACTATATCATAAACACAGAAAACATAAACGTTTGATTTATCAACGCTTCCCCTTATTTCGACTGTACATTCACGCAGTGTGACGTACGTTTCTGGTATGCTTTTTTATACCCCAATCGATATATGCAACCTTTTCATACAATTCATATATCGTTGAGAGAATGTTTATATAAGGACCCCACATATTTATCGATGTAAAAGGCTTTACTAGCGTTGATACTATGTTTTTATGGACAAAGACCGCTCGATATGATTATCAAATGTTGATATGAAGCTCATGGCTGGTCTGATCATCACAGCATGGTCCTGAACCTTAGACCTAAGACCAACTCATTGCGCACTGTGTGTCGAAACCTCGACGACTATACGAAATGTGAAGTGCTAGATGTAAAGCGTCGCATATATTGGATGATCTCGCGTTTCAAATTGCGGCCCGATGGAAAGTGTTTGAATTACGGTATGATCGACAGGAGTTGGTGTTTCTAGTTCACAGAGTGACCAGTTTAGTCAATTTATACAAGGACATGTTCAAGCAATACTCAAAATAAATTAGGCTTTATATACATTTATGGAAGATGGTGAAGGCAAAGTTAGTCAGCGTATCACGGAGGATGGATTCAATTATTACCCATTTGTGTGCGTCATTAAAAACCACACATCTGTTTGCACGTATATATCAAAGATGTGTCTCTTTCTAATCGTAATTCGATAGAATGCTGGGTTTATAGGAGCACAGTGTAAAGCAAGTCCGTAAGTTAACATCTAGAATATTAATGTTAGCATTATTTCTGAATGCAAAACCCAATGTACATTTGTCATTATTACATACTCCAAAGCAGAGACTGATTTTCAAAACAGCATTAACCAGCTTGAGTCATTTAAGACAACTGCGCAACTCCCTTCATAGCTTGATTCACAATACCACTGTCTACATTTACAGTTCATGTTTAACTCTGTGCAATCATCGTAACAACACAACGAAGAACATAAGGTATTGGCAAATCATCAAAAGGTTGTCAGATACCCTTAATATGACTATTCAGCTGAAATGTGCATAGCTGTATGACGGAAATTCTGGCCAAGACAACCCTATTTAATTGTTGCATATGACTTAAGGTATAAGACCTGAGAGCCTGCCTTCACGTAGTTGTTTGCTCTGATCGCTACATAACACTGCACCCTATTATATCAAGCTGATGTAGCACAATGATGCCTTATGTATGTTAGTGCAAAATAAATCTTACACGGTGGTGTTAAAGTCAATGGCAATGTTCCTTTAGAATGCAATGATATTTTACTAAGCGGCGCTCGACGTATTATCAAGCGCCGAGCTATGCCACCGCAAACTTTGCAACTTGATATCAAAAAACCATTGGACAATATGCACATTGTATGGCAAGAATCTTGAATACGTCAAGTTACTGATTTAAAATGCAGGTTTTATTCACCTTTTATTCATAGATTGTCAAATCACATATTTTAGACACCGCGATTGCTCGCAAATGTCTATCTGCAGAGCCAGTTATAACAAAGACATATGATGCACTTCCTCAGGTGAACAGCCACGTACTTCAGAACACATAATGCGAGATAAGTTTTTCATCCACCATTACCTGTAGCTGCATTTACTGAATGAATAACAATAACCAATTTGATCTAATTTCTTACATCCGTACAGCAGCAGAAATGAAGGGAGATTTGCAACGATCGTAAGCTGAATTCGTAACTGCGTAAGTCTGAGTCGTCGAGGGGTAAAATTTGTAATGTGCGCCTTTAAGAGAACAGCGCCATAACCAACTTGTCATGACACCGGGATTATTGTTCGCCTATACGCTTAGAACTGATCTTTACATACAACTGGTACAATGTTTTGGAATATCCATTCATAACAAACGCGACTTTGGAATGCAGTTAACTCATTACGAACGCAGTAACACCTAATGGCGAGTGACTTTGGAGACCACTTCGCCCGTCAAGTTGAGACATTCAAAAGGTTCAATGCTTGTATTTAGATGCTGTTATGAATAGTGATTAGGGACAAATGCAGCTGATGATCATTCAGCAATAAGGGCTCTCAATGCAGCCTCATGTATGTTCTACGGTAAGTGACTGGTCCCCTTTCAGCTGTCAAATATTAATCAAGAAGAAATTGATCAATACAGAATAATCCTTCCTTCGGTAACAAAACATTACCATTGTACGGCTTGCCTCATTAGATTTGCAGCTGAAGCCGTGTACGCAGTGCATGTAGAATTAATGTCAGCTTAATATTCTGCACTCCCATGTTGCGACATTTGTATGTATTGCTACGGGACTGGATCATTATTCATATCACAATAGATTGTGTCTTATTGTTCGAAAATGATTATTGTCAGAGGAGGAACAGATTATGTTTAAAAGTTCTAGCCCTCAGAGGTGCTCTTTGACAGGCATCTATAGTAAAACATGGATGCCTAATAAAGTGGTACACCTTACGGAAATGCATTGGCGACATTTAAGAAATGTGTTATGGGGTAATACTCATCGGTGCACGAACTTATTCATTTTGCAGCGAAAGTGTGTGCGTCTTCCGAAGTAATGTGGCTGAGGTTGGCTATTAGCTACATACAGCAACAGGACCAGAGTATTGTTCTGTCTTACAAAAGAATATTGGCCGCCTATAACTATCACTTTGGTCAGCTTCTTATTATATAGTCAAATACGAATTACTTATAAATGGCAATTGTTGCCGACTAGATTAAAGATACATGTCAATCAATACACAATCAGCATACCTTTATGAAACCGATGCATTCTAAATTATGATAAGATGATTGATATTATACGAAATATGCGACTTTATACAATAAGACCACTTTACAAGATTTCAGTCGGTTGCTTTTAGAAGCAAATGATTTGACTTCAGTTTGGAGAGCGAAATTAATTTGCCATATTCAGCGGCTACAGGGGCTTTGAAAGTTAGTCGACTCGCAATTAACAACTTTGTCGTGCAGTTTGGGCCATGCTAACAATGGATGTCAATTAGCAAGAAAGCTAGTAATGATGCTGCTATTACAGTCTAGAATGAAAGAATATTATTAGTCAAAGGTAAGCACTGCTTTAAGTGTTTTCAGCAAAAGCAAATTCAGCATTGGGTAGCATTGTACTAGTTATTGTGTTATTAGATATTGCCAAAGCAAATTTGTTGTCTAAAATTCCAAAGTGGCTTTTGTCTCAGTTGGTTTTGAAAGACGTAGCAGACAGTTGCAGCCACAATGCTATTGGTATATGAGGGATATATTACTAACTTTAAATCACAGTACCAGTCCGAGGTGATAGGTGGAAGAGGGGTTTATATATATATATATATATATATATATATAGAGATATAGATATATAGAGAGAGATATATAGATATATGATAGATATATCTATTTTATATATAGAGAGAGATAGAGAGAGAGAGAGAGAGAGAGATATCTACAGAGATCTAGAGATATATAGAGAGATATATATATAGAGAGATCTATATAGATAGATTTAGAGAGATAGAGAGATATAGAGATATATATCTACAGATAGAGATAGATATAGATACATACAGACATATATATATATATATAGATATATATATATATATCTCTATATGTATACTTGTCTAGATACATATATCTCTAAATATCTCTATATATATCTATATATATATATCTCTATCTCTATCTCTCTCTATCTATATATCTATATCTATCTCTATATCTATATATATCTCTCTATATATATATATATCTTTTATATGCATATTCGGTTATACGGCTGTCCCTGTGATAATTAATTGGGGATCTATCCACGCCTTCTTCTTTCTGTTTTTTGGGACAGTCATCATCGAGGCTTCTTATTTCTTATTTTTCATCAACAAAGTAACCCCGAGAGCCTCATTAGAGAAAGATTTACGTTTGCCCTTTGGACGACACGTTGCCCACAGAACGCATTATATACCCTATCAAAACTTTACCGCAGATGGGTATCTTCAGGTGGGGCAGAGTTTATGTCCGAACAACAGTGATTTGATAGCTTTTGCTATGTCTGAGGCGAGTGATCACATCGCAGTGCTGGCCGTTATGGCAATATTCTATTACCCGCAAATAACCCCCACATAATTAATTTAGCTGCGGATAGTTACCAATAGGATGCACATAATACCCGCGGTTGGGCATTTATGGCAAAGTAAAATGAGAAGGTAATTATATAGAAACAGATAAACTCATTGAATCATATACCCAACGTTTGAGCAGTTCGCATCAATCATACTATGAGAACAGGTTAGAGGGTATAAATGCATAAAAGGCCGGCGTGTTTCGCGCTTAAAATTACCTTGTATGTATGATCATGTATGTATGCATCTATGTTTGTGTGTTTGTATGGTTGTAGTTATATATGTATGTATGTATGTATGTATGTATGTATGTATGTATGTATGTATGTATGTATGTATGTATGTATGTATGTATGTGTATGTATGTATGTATGTATGTATGTATGTATGTATGTATGTATGTATGTATGTATGTATGTATGCAATTATGCTCCATTCTGGTCATATCTAAATTTAGGCTTCAGTTGACATTATTAGTCGCCTCCACTATGACTATCGCCACGCTTACGTTTGTAGCAGGTTAAAGGCTATACTTATCATTAGGCAGTAGAGAAGAAATCAAAGGTTAACCTGCAGATACGTAAGCTATTGGCGGTGTGTAGGTGGATAAGCTATTTACCGCAAAATAGGGGCTATAGGTAGGGCCGCCACGTTTATATCTCATTCCTTGCAGACACTCTAACGGAATCGGCTTTGTTGTATTGTAATTGAAATAGCACGCTGTAAGTGCTTTTCGCACAAGCCACTTAAGGCATTTTTCACTATAAGCTACGCACAGTGCATTAAAATACACCTTAGAGAGCCATGAAGTGCTCTTTGACAGTCATTCGAGAAGAAACCTTAGCGCCTTATAGAGAGAGACACTTTGCAGAAATGTGTAGATGGCATTTAAGCAAGAGGTTTACATCGCAAAAACAACTTTTCATGCTGCATTCAATGGTGTAACTGCGTGTATATGGCTTTGAGGTAACATGATATATGACATTCTTTGAAATTAAGAACATAATACGAAAGGTTTATTTGTGTCTTTTTAGCACTAACGTGTATGTGCCTTATCACCACCCCCCCCCCCCAAAAAAAAAAAAACAAAAAAACCCAAACGGGTAATAGCCATCCATAAATATCCCTCTGTATGAGCAATTGCCGATATACTATAAGACAGTAGGTAGCATCGATGCAAGTGTAAATGTTGAACATGCCTTATTTATATACACATGCGTAATGATGTCGTTCTATTAATGTAATGAAACAGGATTTAACCAGACTGCTGTCCTGTATTTGGGCAGTTTGCTTGTTATAATGATCATGTAACATGCTTTAAATCGCTCGTTGGCGAGTTGCTTGTCAGTTTCAGCTTGACAAGTCCAGAACAAAACGACCACAAATATATCCCAACGAATCCACATGAACATTGATTTAGCGCTAGAATGCGAAGTGCCGATCACAGCGTATACATCGCCAATTGTTTTAGATTGAGTCATATGCACAAAGCCATTCATATTGCACTACTGTTGCCATATGAAACTATCATAAGCTACTAATGACGCTGACAAATACTCTCAACGCCTTCGTCTTTTAGGAAAGATATAATTTTTGCTCCTCAAGTTTTAACACCAAGGTACCCAGGAGACCCCATTTCGAGTAAGTGTTATTTTTGACTTTGGGACTGTGCCTTCATCTTTGACGTAACAATGACAGATGGATTTTTTTTTACGTGGGGCAAACTGTCTGACTGAATCACAGTTGTCCTTGAATGCATTCATGACCATAACACCCGGTCGTTGTTTATTGCAAAGACCTGCAACTATTGGTAAATATTGTAGAAAAATCAATGCAATTGTAACTCCTTTATAGTGATAAAATAGAAGCGAGCAGGTGAAATTGAAATAGCAATAAGGTTTATACAACGCCTGATTAGTATCTACACAGACTTAATGCTTGTTTCTGTTCAGCATAACCGTATTATTTTGTATAGTGCATCTTTTCTTTGCACATATGGATTCCTATTACCGTAGCCTCATACCAGGCTATACGATGATCTGTGTTTGTTTTACTGGACGTACTGGGCCGCGCATTTTCCAATAAACAACGTGTACCATCCAACGAGTCCATATTGGGTGTACCAAAACATTATGTTTTAATTGGGAATTTGTCTTTTGATTTATATAGATACATAGGTAAATACTTATGTATTCCTTCGGTTATTAGACAAGCTCTGCTCATAGTCATCCTTTATTGATTTTTTACCAGCTATCCGTTTATCGAGACGACATTTTGATTAATCCAGTCCACGAGCTCAGCAGTCAGAATCTTTCTTTCTTTGGTACTCGACATAGCGCCGTCATGCGCCCTAACACTAACGTTCCTGGCACCAGCTTGGGTGTATGCACTTACTCTTCTTCCTCTTTATTAATCTCCCCAAATAGTTGTTTACGTACAACATAACCTTTGGCAGACGTAGACGTCTTGTCGCGGAAATCGTTTTCTAAAGGAGCACAATACAAGTATTTCGCACAGAAATAAAACAGCACAAATAAAGAGCGAAACAAAATCGTAGAAAAACAATTGTTAACATAGACTTACGGCGCTGATACATTATCTCCACAGTTCGCCCGATAGGGGGGAAAGTTAACACACCTTATTCGACGCTTCATCCACCACCTAATGGACGAAACCCTGATTTCAGACGGCTATCCTGAAACAATCACTTGATCCGACAGAAAGAACTAATTTAAGTCACTAATCTCGTCGGAATCGTCTACAAAACGCCTAATAGACAATAGAAACGCGGGTGTTGATGCGAGATGCACGAACAAATACTGATTTGCCCCAACAATTGTCAACATCCCTGATGTGTTAAGCTGTAAACCTCAATAAATTTGAGCGATATCTTGCTCAACGGAAAACATGCAGGATTATTAATATCACGAGTCAAGTCTTCCGTGGCTACACATTCAACCTGCCGCAGAACCGCTGAATATGAATTGCTCGTTTTCCTTTAGCCAGTTGCCATGTCGCTCCCTAATGGTGGTTGTAATTGTATCAGTTGATTGAATTAAGCTTTCTATGGCACATTCTTGAACTAGGCGTTGCCTTGCCTGATTTAGTTACATGACCCATGTTAAATCTTTCACTGACGGTGGCGTTTTGTGCTGGAGATTCGTTAGCACAGCAGGGTCAGGCATTTGAAGAGCCCACACTCTGTACTCATTCCATTCTCAGAAAAGTGTTGATTTGATGCAACCGTGTGACACAAAGTGTTACATCACTTCAAATTGTGTGGCAAATTCTTTCTTTGTGGTACCAATTATATCGAAACAACAGGCAATGCGACTGTTAGCAAGTGATATTGCAACAGCTTCCCCAAATAATTGCCGATTGTAATTGAATATTTTTCAAGATCGACTGCAAATGTAACTATATCAAAACGGAGAAAACCAACTGGGAATAAAATATATAGGCAATGCTTAAACGGTATGTTAACTAATATTTAAACAAACATATTATAGCTGTCTAAAACTATAACAGACTTGATACAAGACAGCTTACAGGCCTTAGTATTTCATGAATTAAGTTGCTGTCGTTAGGGTTG
>CM067349.1:41775043-41795043 GCA_034190875.2 Urechis unicinctus | reverse complement strand
ATGTATGTATGTATGTATGTATGTATGTATGTATGTGTGTATGTATGTATGTGTGCATGCATGTATGTATGTATATATGCATGTAAATATGAATGTATTTGTTCTGTTTATTTATTTATGTATGTATTAGTGCTTGAATGTATGCATGTAGGTATGAATGAATGTGTGTCCGTATGTATGTGTGTATATTCCATTATTCTCGGTACTTCATGTATAAAGGCAACGGATTGCATTATTAGTCACTGCTCAAAAAAGCACTGTTGAGATAATGACGTTTTGAACAGGTTAAAGAACACAGGTAGATAGAATAGCTCTTATCCCAAAAAATAGAAGCTGTATGCTAGGCCGTAACTATTTTTGCATCAATATTTACGGCAGATTCGATCTAGTTGTATTCTAATAGTACACTGTAGGTGCTTTTCACACAAGCCATTCATGGTACATATTTAGTGCCCCTTGAAGTACTCTTTGACAGGCGTTCGTGAAGAACCATTGCCTTCTAATATTGGAGTCAACTTTGTTGAAGGTAATAAGTTGTTACGGCAATTGTACCGCTGGTCTGAAGGTTGTTATGCGTAGTTTAAAAGGCCACGATGCATGATTTTCGTAAGAATTTTAGAATATAAAACAGAAAGTGTATTTGCATTTGTTCAGTCTTAGCGTAGCTGAGGTTGTAAGCAGGTACAAACAACAAAAGAGACACAATAATGACATACATGCGTAAAATTGTCGTAGTTTGCATATAATTCGCCAGGTTTTCACAAGACGGCTTAACTCAGTTTGGTCTGATTGCATGTTACAATGATTATGCGTATATAGTTTATTATCAGACGGCGGCATTGAACTACCAATAAATGTACTCGGAAGTTCCACAGTACCAAAAACTGAATGTGTACGACTGACTGTAAGCGATATGTTGCTTCGGAAAGAAGTAGCTTACGCGGTATACATCTTCAATCTCATCCATAACGTTACTCTAGAATGTAATAAATCACCTATCGCTTTTATATCAAACTACGCACATGAATGAATATACATGCTTAACTTGGACCATAGTATGAAGCCAGGCAATGGTTACTTCATGGTTAATAGCATGATACATATCAAAACATGTGATACCGAATGTTACCATTGCATGTCGTATTTGCTGATCAGACTAGCTCCAATTAGCAGTATGACTAACTTGGATAGAATGTCTGAAACATAGCGCAGTGATTCATGATATCAATGTTATATTGGCCTCCACCCCGTCTTTTCCAACCTTATCCAAACCTCACTTGAATCTCGTGCTCCTTGCTAAATGGCCGCGCGGGAAATAATTCCGGTCCACAATAGCTTTAACATAAAAATCTGTATTCTTTGATTATGTTGAGGACTCGAGAGTGCCTTTATGTGGACGCCATAGTGGATTATTCGTGCTTTGGACACTAATTAGGAGCCTACAGCTAGCGTGTTCCAATGGAAACAAGACGCTGGTATAACTACACGTTTAAGCAATATACATTATTTGCCACAGGTCTGACCATAGGCCGTCCATGACCAAATGAATAATTTTGCACAAATATTGTTACACAAATAATAATGGCATACTGTTTTACCGCAGTTAATAACGGCACATAATAACTGCTGATATAGGAGATATTCCATCAGCAAGGAATATAATGGTAATGATTACAGGTGCTGGTTATTATTATTAAACAACAGCAGTTAAAGATAGATTAGAACGTGATAAGAATGAAACGTAGAACCAGTGCTTCCCAATTGTTTTCTTTATGATCTTTTTTATTACGTGGCAACATTTTTCCCCCAGCCAAATCCCCAAAGAAACCTTATATTTTATAGCAAACATTCCGCTAGGAGTCAAAACACATATATATTCACACATATGCATCTACCTATGCGATTGACTTCTGAGATGTAAGTGATGACCGTGTATAGGCATTTCGGAAAGCGTTGCATTTTGTAGTTTTAAGGTATATGCTAGGTCGCCACATTAGTGGGAAGTTTTGTCTGTGGGCTGTAATAGTCGGCATCGCTTACCGTGCATGTTGTGTCGTCTGTGGGTATTTACGTTACCGAAGTACATCTACGGACTAGGGGTAATCGGATTTTGTACTATGGCTGTAATATATGATAACAGGAAATATAATAACTTGATATGTGCAATTGACCGATGTGAATTAATTTCCGCCTGATCACCTATATATGAAAATACATGTATATACATGCAGGATATATATATATATATATATATATATATATATATATATGATATATATATATATATATATATATATATATATATATATATATATAATATATATATCTATGTATATATCTTTATATGTATACATATATATTCATAAAATATATGTATATACATATAATATATATATATTATATATATATGTTTAGAAATATATATATATTATTATTGTATATAGATATATATATATATATATATTTATATATATATATATATATATATATATATATATATATATATATATGATATTTATAAATTATCGTGATATGCATATATATATCATATGTACACATATAATATATATATCTAAGTGTATAAATGTATATATATAGGTATATTTGTGTATATATATATATATAAAGATTATGATATATGAATCTATATATATATATATATATATATATATATATATACTATATATATATATATATATATAGATATATATATATTGATATAAATCTATACATATATATATATTACATATATATATATATTTATATACATATAAATATATATATGCATATCAAGTATATATATTCATATATATATATATACATATATATATATATATCTATGATATAAACGTATATATATATATGAATATATATGTATATATATATAATATATATAATATACATATATATATATGTTATATATATATCCTATATACTTACACTTATATATATATTTATATACATATGACTATATATATATGCATATCATAAATATATATATATATATATATACATATATATATATATATCCTGATATAAACGTACATATATACATATATGTATTACATATATCGATATAAAAATAATAATGTACATACATATATCAATACATACTTGTATAAATGTATATATATATATATATATATTTATACAACCCACAAACACGTACGCGTATATATATATATATATATATATATATATATATATATATAGTATATATATATATATATATATATATATATATATATATATAAAAGTCAACGCTCATTTTCGTCGAAAATAATTGAAAATATTTTGGTTTGACCATTCGAATGTGATAGTCTAGTCTTAGTAACGTACACAAATAATCTTTCACGCGTGATTTCTTTGGATTTTGAATATAATAGCGAAATAAAATTTTAACAACTAACCATTCGTTGACATAACACGCACACCTAAATATCTTCCATACAACCGTATATACTTCGATCCAAATTTCCGAAATAATGTTTAATCATATGTGTGGGATATATTTATTTGAAAAATTAAAATATTTGATTTATTCTTAAATTTCTTTACCGAAAAACTCTATTTTTCTCCTTTTTCATTAATCTACAACATTGAATTAGATCGCGAAATTCTACCAATGGTTCATAATGATCACATCTACAACAAATATTATGTTTCTAATCCATGATGACTGAAAATGATTAAAATATTTCGGTATTCCGCAAATATTCAAAAATATATATGGGCACGAAAGGTTGGATTTATACGTATAAATTAATGTCTTAACCTTTCGTGGACGACGTTTCGAGGACCAAAAGTATATACCATCAATAAAAAGTGACAAAAAGATTTTGATTCGCTTTAAACTATTTAATTGTATCAATTAAAAGATGCCGAATAAATAATTGATAATTAATGATAGCAAAAATGCACTATAAAAATTGTGTGTGTGGGTGGGTGGGTGTGTTTGGGTATTTAAGGATAGCTATGGTTACGCTTATGAATTTAGGTATGATACTAGAGGAATCGCTCCTTCCAAATCTGTTGTGCTTTAAGCTCTAATTAAGCCAAAACCATGACAGCTGGTAGCCGAATGTACTCAAACAGCACCCATCACTATGTACGATATTAAATGAATAACCCCCGGAATTGTCACTATTCCCCTCGTCTTCCATGAGACTAACAGGATTGTACATTAGAGGCACGTTCATCATGATGCAAACTGTCAAATTGGGCCAAACATCTTTAATTATCACGATTTGAAAGCGAGTCACAGCCGTTACAATATGCAGATATCAACCACAGATTCTAATCGGCCATTATCCTATAACTAGCGAATGAGGTCTATGCAGCGAGGCAATATAACATAGAGAAATCGCAATCTGAATACGAAAGCATGTTAGCTCCGATTAAATCCGCAAAAAACTAACCCCGTCTCGTTACCAGTGTTTTTTATTTAGGGACGCAATGATTAATGTCAACATTTCACGAATCGCAGACATGATCCGAATGATCATGACGAAAGTACAAATTACCTATTGTGTAATGTATTATTCGTTTGAATTAATTCCAGAGCAAATGCAGTCAATGATATATCGCCCAAGGTTCTGTTGATGTTGCTGTTACCTCCTGATCTGCCATGTCTACATAGCCGCACGTTTTGACCAGCAAGTGCCGGTCGACGCTGCAGGTGCAATTGTTATAGTCGAACGTTCTTTCATTTACATGTAACTGATTAAAGGTAACACAAGAATTGAAGTAGAGTATTATCCAATGAAAGAATGAAAAGTAGTCATGGCCTAACTGCCATGTGATGTTATATTCCCGAAGTGAAAGACACATCCTTGTAATAAGTTCATAGACAATGATGGATTGGTTTGGTTGTGGCCGTGCTGAGAATTAACCCAATAGCATGATGGCACTTTGAGTACACCAGCATACCCACTGGCATTTATAAGCAGACAAAAGTTTGTCTGAAGTGATGCCAATCAATAAAAATGATTGTAGACAAATGCATACCTATAATCAAGGTAGAAATGGATAACCACTTCACATTCTAATTCAACATATGACTTCTTACGTATTGATGTTGTACAGAGCCTAATATGTGACCCCACCAACAAACATAAATTCGAACTTAAATACTATATGCGCACAGCCATAGTTATCACTCTCGTGGCTTCGTGCTAATAATTTCAAGTAATACGACGGGTTTTTTGCATTTATCAGCTATTATGGCGACCAACGGCTAAGAACAGCATTTACGCTGAATGAATCACCCCGAGAAGCTATGTTTTGACTCGGACGAGCACAAGTTGGCCAACTTGTCAAAACAATATTAGGGTGGAGACGATGGTACAGTGCGCTATCGGTTAATGTAACAACGTTCTTATTGTCTTTTCGAGTTCTTATTGCCCTTATTCTACTGTACAACCAAAGCCCACTACACGGACTGCTTTTGTTGACAGTATGGAACACTCCAAAGTGTTCCGTCATTTATGTCTTACTTTTAACAGTAGTACGTACAATAAGTTCCCATCATTTTGACAACAACGAGCGGACTGAATGCAAACAAATTATACAAGAAGGCAAACACTGAGGGGCAAGATGGCTTCTGCTCTGAACTGGAACGCCCACACATAGTAGAAGCTCGCCATATGGCCTTATTTCAATGATCCTTCCGTGATTGATAAGCAATCTGAATTGCTAGGAGGCAAAAACGCATGGAACGGGTTTGAAGCTATCTTGACTATATCTCTATGCGTTATATTTGCACGCTGTAAATTGTTGTGATGAAAAGATCCTAATTATTTATTTATGCATGCCATATGCAATATGTTGCTAAGTGAAAATCAAGCAATAAACGCAATGTACATATTCATTATAATTGGCATTACAGTTTTGGCCAAAAGTCAGTGAAGTCATTTTATGAGCTTATATGATATGGCACTTGCCCCAACTGTGCCTGAATACAAGATGTCCAACCATTACTCGCACATACTAACTGACCGTCAAAAGGCACGTTGCCGGGTCATGCACGAGCCCTCCAGTCTATTCGTATGTGGACACTTTGCCTAGGATTCTATCTAACCACAAACATTTCAAATAAAATAGTTTACCGCTCCATTATGATTTATTACATTGAACAGTCCCACAAACAGGTCACCAACCTTCACATATGTCTCAAAGATGCAAAGCTACTTAATGTAGATCATCCATGATTGCATCTGATGAATGTATGATTTGCAATGTATGCACAACCAGCACGTGAAGACTTATCGCTTACCGTCCTGTTAAACAACGCTCAATTAATATGTGTGAAGCATCAATAAGAACATACGACCGTGTTTTATTGGCTTCAATTTATGGGCTTATTTATCTCCTTTGCCGAATCAGGAAGTCGCATGAGGCAGTCGTATAGAACCACAACATAAGGGTTAAAATCAAGCACCAATTAATCCCGAAGGAATCACTTGAACACCGAGTAAGTGCAGCTCAACTAATGCCACTCACATTGCTCACGGCAATACACCTACGTGCCTTTAACAATTGTTACAATCAATTAGTATCTGCACATGCAAAATCCATATTTTCAATAAACATCCCAAAATATAACAGGGAACATGCAATATAACTGTGTTGTTGGCGTTTGACTAGACCCTGATATTTGTTGATGGTGAGGCTGAATTAAAATCTGATTATAAAATCAAATTTTACAGAAAGTTGGAATGTAATAACCCCCAAATATAGCAGCTGCATTAATATATAGAATAAAATATCTCTATATCATTGGCAAATCACGTACACCTTACGCAACGCCAACTACGGTGCGCGTATTGACACTGATCAGTCAGTAATGTTACACTTGACGATGCATTACAAATGTATCTCACTGATTGTCGTATTTGGTTGACTACTAAGGGATCAGTACGTAATTCTATTACATATGTTGCGTATCATGCATAATTAACGAGTTGATAGCAGACAAAATGTGTGTCAGAATTGGTTCATTGGCGAAAGTGTAATAGGACATCAAAATTTAGTCTCATGAAAATTCTATGCATCGGATATATAAGTTATATTCCAATGTGTGATTCATGGGTAAAACCACTATTCTTTGTTCAATAGCCTGGCAGTTCAGATACGCTCTCAAGAGACGCGCAATATTTTGAGTATGAAATTGTTCGAGGAACAAAGTTTATTGTCTTGTCTCAATTACTGCTATTCCGATTTGCTTTCGATAAAGATCAGTGCGCCCAGCAATAAATATGATACGATAAAGAGGCTATGTTGAGCCCCAAGACTTGCACAGGCATCCTATATGATATAAACAGAAGGCGAATGTATTGGATTACACATTTATACTAACCCAATGCTTGGTTCATGTTAGATTTCCCAACGATGATGTTATTAGCATCTTAACGATGACTACACATTTACGATGAAAGAACAATTGATCCCGTTAAAATTATTGGTGCTGCTATATCTAGCCAAGGTGTACAATATTAGCATGATATAAGCAATGAATATAAATGAAGTGATAACGTTTACATCAATAAAGTCATTTTCTACACCAGTTGGTTGCGTTTGTCATTTAAACACTAGTGATAGTTGATTGTCCCCGATATGGGTAAAACAACACGTAAATAGGGTCCATTATGCCAGATATTTGTATAGCGATGTTGCACCATTTTATTCCTCATAGTGCAGCCATTATAAGTTCGTATACATAAGGTGGTCAGCTCTAGTGCAAATCAACTAAGATCAGGGCCATTAGAACCGTTTGCTATGAAGTTGGCTGAATTGACAGTGAGTCAATCATCCTTCCCGCCGGATTGACAAATTTCTTATGCAGATAGATTTGCCACTCTATTATGTTGCGAACTGATGTGTGAATCAACACCATTAATGCACAAACAAATTTTAACTAAGATGACTAAGTAAAAGAAATGAGTTCTACTGTGCAACATACATAACAAGACCCAACCCTCCTACTGCCAACAACTCGCTCACAATCAATACGTATAATCAGATGATTAGACACCTTCGTTTGACGATTACAATAAGACGTTTCTGTTGATATAATGTTACGATCCATTCATTGTACGCAAAAGCTATGGCGGAATTATCAACCGAACTACGACCTAGAAAACAGCATGTCACCTAGTATTAGAAACATCTGTTCATTATCAGAAGATTCCTCTTCATTGTATATTGCGGGGTCTTGTGTCTGTAGGGAGCAGCATTTTGCTCTTCGTTTACCCCGATGGCTTATATATTAAGTGCGACGCGTTACAAAACTCCCGCTGACGTTATATCAAACAAACATTAAGACTTAAAAGCATTCCCTTCTACGTGAACCCTTTGTAAGGGGCTAATGGTGAATGATGGTTACATTCTAGTCAGGCTTTTACCAGTCCCACTATACGGCAAGTGACATATGAACATCATATCTAAAAGCATGTATGTACCTTGGTGTGCTTCTATTTAAGACGTCCATGTCCCAGTCGTTAATAAGCCATGGGCCGTAAGCAACAGGAGCGCCTTTTTAGAAGGCGACGTCTGCATCGAAACTTAACACATTCCATCACTGACATGAGGCTTATGGTGTTGGCCCAATTGTCTGGGATGCACACAAACAATGTAGCCGCAATTGTTATATAATGCACACACAACAATGATATATTATATGTCTCCAAATGCAAACTACATTATGATGCATGGTGGATGTTGGGGGCAATTACATGCAAATATATGTTTTTAGTGAGAGGCAAATGGGCTTTTGACAGCAGCATGGCTTTCAACAACAGAAGTAGCTGTAATTCACGCTATGATTAGAATAGAAACCTCGCCCTTAGCCATCGCCTTGTGGGAATAATCGCGCTGTGTTCACTGTAAGCATATGACTACCTAATTGATCCACCATTAAATAGAATTCTTATATGCGGTTTGCTCTGTTGTAATGAATGGTCAATATATCCCTTACAGTACCGAGGCACTAGAGCACAATTGCTAGATGATACCATATAATCAGACAACCAACGAAATCTAAGGGATCGAAGGTATGGCGCTGGGAAAGCATTTTGTGTTCAAAATATCGCCTTAGCATAATTATTGCACAGCGGGAACATCAATCTGCCATTGTCGACAGGCAAATCTGCCGACTGACCCGCGACCGAATTTTCCCCCTCAATGTCTATCACCAGAAAGCATCCTCAAATGAACTTTCACTGGTTAATTATACGCAAACTGCTCCGTCAGCGCTCAGGCTTGGTGCGTTTTTGTTTGCGACTGACGGCATCAAAAAAGCATATACATCAAGATTGGGAAAATTTGAGCATGATTTGAATATCATTGTCGATGATCGGGTCATCGTTACGGAATATTGCTCGTTATCTGCGTTCTACATTGAGATAAGGAAATAAACGAATGCACAATAGGTCAGACAAAAGATTGGCACCATCTGTTATTTAGAACTGATATTTAAATGATACACAAATTTTACAATTAGGTAAGTGGAGACGACACCAGAAAATAAAAAATACAAGCTATATAATAGTTGAAATTTAAATTGGCAAAATATGATGATAGAGTACGACGAAGAACAATACATCAGTTTATGTAATAGGAGACATTCTGGAGGATAAGTTGCTTTTCTTGTCTGGAATTATCAATTTAATCTTTATAGAGCATCTGTAGAAAAAAGAAAGCCACATCGGCAAAATTTACACGACAAAGAGAGACAGTATGGGTGATGAAAAGTGCAACAGTGCTCCGTTATTAAGGTAAATGGGGATATAATGACACACACAAAACGACATCCTTGTAGCTGTGCTCAACTCAAGTTTTGACACTTCTAAATGACCCCAATGAGCACATAATTGAAAATTTACTGCATATAACTATTTTCCCTGTCGTTCTCTACGGAACTAGATTAGATTCCAACAATGAGCGCTTCCCTCTGAAGCAATAGCCAACACCGAGGGTATTATTGGATACCAGCTTATCATGACTGGCGTTGAATATAACAGTGAGGCCTGTGGAATTAGAAAAGATTTTTACACCCAAATATCCGAATTAGTAGCTCAACGTGATGTGCATTATTTGTAATTGACACGAGAAGCAGGCCGAAAATTACCAACTAACAATTGCATTCATCAATCGTAGTTACAACATGGAGCCAATTCGTCGGAAACGTGCAGTACATTATCTGGTCATTATACGTTTCCATTAACACCGACAACGTTTAATGACGTTTCTTTGCAATATTATTCTGGCGTCAGGAACAATGCATCATTAAACTGGTCTAACCGAACACATTATAGACACATAAGCCACGTTGATACGTCGAAGTGCAACATCCGATTCAATGCGAGGAATCATAGCACCCGATACAATAAAGCCCGTCCAGGTTGAGGTAAAATATAAAACGTGTCCTATATATTACACATATCTCTCGTCACACGCAGCTGAAGGCTAGATGTCCTATTGCTGTAATCACGCGGTATCTCGACATACGAGCTCAATGATTAGGAACACTTACTAACAATAGAAGACGGTCATGATTCTGTTGAACAATACGGAATATCGTCACTTCATAAGAGCGGCGATTGCATTGATCAGAAACACATAGATACGGGCATGGTGTGATGCAAACCGGTGGATGCCGATCCTTTTATGTGCTATGGTGTTAGGACTCAGCTGGTTGCACGCTTCAAGCAATGAGTCAAACATCACCACCTTTTATCAGAATTGTGCATTAAAAGGCACATGTTTCGAACAATTTAATTCTGAACACATACCTATGTTTTTGTGTCAGTTATTAAGTTGTGGGCATTGTTGCATTTGTCCCGTATCGTGTAAATGATAAAAGCTTTTTATATATGTAGGGCAATGCTTAGTACGTTGCTAGCTTCCCTTAACCATTGCTAGGTTACAGCACTGATGATTCTATGCGCGCAAATGTAGCTACAGAAACTATCATTAGAAGCATTCCTATTCAAAACTTACCATATGCGCGCCATATCATTGTGTTGGACGAACAAACAACATGCTGCCGTTGATCTACCAGCCTGTAGAGTTTTAACTCATTTTGATGCATTCAAAATAGCATTATTTGCTTTTGCCATAGGTTTAGCCACACGTACCAGAGTCTGTAAAACAGCTTGGCAGTCTTGGACCATTGACAAAATACTGCATATCACTTATAATTCCTGCGCTCATCAATTCAATTTAAATTCAATTCAAGGTAGTTTCCGATCTAAATGCAATGTTTGGCGTGCCCTAAATGAGCAATATTTCCTGGTATTTTGCAATTCACATATCTTCCAGTCGTTCAACAATATTCTGTGTGGCAATTTTATTGGTTGGTGCGTTCACATGGCTTAAAGGGATCATATCGGTGCCAGTGCATTATGATTATGGTTAAAATTATCCTATATGGGCAAACGTTAGAGTATAAGTAAATGCAATAAAACAAAATTCCGCTCAAATTATATGTAAGAAATATGAACGGCTTACACATGCAGACATTTCAGCTTATGGTATAAATCTACTCTGCTTGTTCACTAGTTGTTAGCGAGAAGATGCAGTGAAGAGTAATAACTTTGCAATCAATGACACGAGATATTTCAGAAAGAAAAATGCATCTACTATTAAATGCTGTCAGATTTGACGCCAGAACCTAGGTTGTTCATGTTCGCAATATTCGCTGCTTCGTACGCGTGCACATGTGATGTGTGATATTGTGAATATTGCCTCTTCCACTTAATCAAAGAGTTGCATATAAATCCGTTATTTAGCGTTAATATAGTTAATTTTAATGCGATATTTGGCTAACCGTGTGTGACTGCCAAACCGCGACAGTCGATGGAATTTATAAAGCAGTAGGTTTCGGCTTATGGAATAGGGTTTTGCTGTGCTATATTGGGTTAAATTTGGCATGATTACACTGAATTAGTTTCATTCGTTTACCAAGCATCGTCACGCATGTTTACATCATTCTATACAGCTATTTGATCGTTGAATAAGAGTAACGCTTAGATTGAATTGTCCAGCTCTGCAAAGTCAGTCCCACTAGAAAGAGATTTAATGTTGCTTGTTCTATATTTATTGCATCGGATAAATCTGCTCCGAGCATAAGAGCAATGATTAGTCCCACATTTGAGATGTTTTCGAAGCAGCGTGGATGTATTAAATTATTTGTGTCTACCCAGGCAACATGACTTGTTCTATATTGAATTATCACCAGGCGTACATATTTATTAATAATTGCACATCTTAGTC
Organism: Urechis unicinctus; assembly: GCA_034190875.2. Taxonomy (NCBI): domain Eukaryota; kingdom Metazoa; phylum Annelida; class Polychaeta; order Xenopneusta; family Urechidae; genus Urechis; species Urechis unicinctus. Next base: position 41,782,770 of record CM067349.1, on the reverse strand, counting down.
ATCAGTGAACTCGTCAGAGTGGCAAAACAAGACCTCTTCCGACAAAAACCGCACTCAATGATACCTTTATTAATAGCGCAATCTTACAGGACAGCATACATACCCATCGCTTCAACGTATTCTCTTTATTCCACTAATTAAAACTCTACATGAGTCTGATGACGGACAATAGACCGCCTCACCCTTTAATGTAGTAATTTTGCCAAGTCAACTCTGATCTGCGTTGCTAATTCAAAACCATGTATTTAATATTGACTCTGTGTCCTCTATGTTAAGTAATGCCTTCTTATTAAGATACTATAGAATAGACACAGCATTTAATACGCAGGTCGTCACATAAGCATGATGCCACGAAGAATCCGCGATCTTCTTGCAGCCAGTGCCCAATATGTACATTTCACTGTCGATAGCAGCATACATTTCAAGCTGCTGATGTATTATCAAGTAACATCAACCGTACACTGACATTCGAGCCATACATATGATGAGCCATATCAACGTGAAATTCATACATCATGATCTAACTAGCGAACACAATACGCTCCACCAAGTATTCACATTCAATCAGGTTCAAGATAGTCATCACTTTGAAATAGGTTTCACCCACTAAGCCTCATTGTTGGTCCATGTTCAGAGAAGTAGCGGACAAAATCCTAGGTAAGTAGCAGAATTAAATCTTGAAAACAACAACGATATTGATTGCATCCTAATGTTTTAACCGCTTGCACAAAGGTGAAAACACTGCTGAAAGCACTGGGCCTACGGGTAATATAGTGAAGAGGAGACTTGAAACAGTTACCATAGAATAGCAATAATCCACAACATAATTTGATAGATAACTTAAGCATGGTTTTGCGATACCAACTACTTTGCCTTTTCGTTTATAAAAATTTCACCATATCATTTCCAAGATCAAATAAACGCATATGCGTTGATATGCGTGAAGTATGTAACTTGCCTGTCACGTCACCAAGTAATCTGTACTGCTGTATATCAAGAAATGACATACTCGTGTCAACACCTGGGTGAGATGTACGACATAAAACAACAGTAGAACACAATACATCAAAAGAAACAAAAATGCAAAAGGATGTGTTCGAATGTCGGTATGATTTGTAATACATGCAGGTTACACAGACGGTTGCAACTCAAAAATAGGTCAGTCATTCATCAGAATGCAGCACTGTATCAACTAGCATAACGGATTAAAATCAACGTCAGATACAGTGATTTCAACATGCCTCAGACAAACGAGATGCTAAAGTATACTCTAGAAACACATATTGGATCAAATTCTCCATTACAGAAGTGTTGCTGATGAAATGCACGTTGTGATACTTACTCGCACCCAAAACTAGTGTACTAAATATAGCAATAGCGAGAATATCGCTAACGTTCCGAAAGACCCGTCATGTCAATGGGCATTTAGCCGGCCCACGTGCGGTTTATGGAAGAAAGGAACATTTTAGGCCATGTGCTCGCATCCCAACCATTCCAATTATTTACGATTAATAATTCGGTGATATTCGTTTGACGTTGATAAAACTAGAAAACATAAAACAGCCATATCGTCCGCTCGTAGTCGTCACATTCGAAATTATCCTTGGGCTCAAAGGCTTAGATCACCATGAATTATTATTCGCCAACAGCGTCTCTTTATAGACATATTCTGTCGTCCCTTTTTTATTGTCTGAACCATGTAATTTGAGCTTGACTAACGTTGCCGTGCACTATATCATGTAACATGGTAGGCGAAATGCGGCTTATAGACCTAACGCAACGACTAGACAAAACATGATAACTGTTTTTATAATGATTGGTGCAGGATCCGCCTCCCCTGCCCGACATAGTAGGAATCTAACGATGATCGAAATTGGCCTACTCCATCAGTGGCCTCACCAATGAAGTTATAGATTCAGGCATCAGGAAAACCCCATGTCCTAAATTAAGGATTTGCTCATTTTCGTTACCGATTTACCGGTATCCTTTTTATCTAAATCAAGTTACAATTCCAGTAAAAATTTTCTCGATTTAGGTAGTCTATTTCATTAAAGCAGATTACACACAAACACACACACACACACACACACACACACACACACACACACACACACACACACACACACACACACACACACACACACACACACACACACACACACACACACACACACACACACACACGCGCACACATACACTGCAGTTTCAACCCCAAGGGCTATGATGTCTGTATCACAGACGACGTGCTAGCAATGTAATCCTCATAACCTGGCGACATATGATTCATCGTATTTAACAACAGCAAATTATATGCTTACCATGGATGCAAAGGAATATTACAAATTGCATCAAAATGGTTGATAACGCTTAAGTGATATGATATCATGCTAACATCGTTTCAACATATTCAATTTTAGTTCTGAAATGATATTTGTGTCATTCCTAGTATTTATACAAACTGCAGAGCGATTCTTTGTTTTGCGGTTGCCCTCATCAACCACTGAATGTGCAGACGCTCGCTGAAGTGAGTTCCTCGGCGTGCAGGCAACTTCAGACAATATACTGAGTTTAATCTTAGAATACCAAGGCATTGCGCTCGCGCTGGTCAAAGGAGAGACGCAATTATATTGATTACGCTGCATGCAGTCGGGTGCGAGGAATAGGTGCCTTACAAAGTTTGTGAGTAATTATATGCGCTAATCATATTTGTCTTACCCGGCACAACATTTATATAAATCCGGCAATATTCAGTATCATTATTGTTTTGCGGGCAAATCTCAGGACGAAAGTGCGTCAGCAGTAGCTGTTATAACTGACCAGGAGCGCTCTGTTAACTGTGAAATATCACGACGAAATGTGGTTGGTCATGCAGTAAACCTTCTTTAATTCAGCTTCTTTGTGGGATGGGCGAAAGCGGCCAACATAGCGTTCAACGTGAATCTTAACCCACCTCCCAGTCGCTCTATTCGTTAAACTGGCCGCCTAGTGTTTACCCTTCCACCTTTGCAATAAAGCGGCATTACAACGATAACGCAAAGCGCTGATATTGCTGAGCACGTTACAGACAGTATATTGCTCGTATCTACTACGGCACAGTGTGTGATCAACAAGATAGGGCACAGCACCTGCATCAACGGCGCCGGCTCCGATACGGCCACAATGAAAAGTGTTAGCGTAAAAACATATTAATCCTATTTCCCACATCGTTGCGTGTTATCTCGTGTGATTAACATAATTGCGAAACATTCTGTCGCCCTAAGTCTGCGTACTTAAGTGCAATATAACTGGCCATTGATCGGCTGGCGCTGATCATGACAACATTTGCAACTGGCGCTCTAACAGAGGGTAGAGTCAGTTCACGTGAGCTTTTTGTTATTGAATGGTGAGTATTCTTTGTAAGGGTTCGTCACAGTTGGCTGGAGCTGTTTAGATTAAAAACAGTAATCCGATTATGAGGTATTATTTGATTTCAAACACTACCATTTAGGTCAGCATGATACATGATAGAGAGAAAGAGAGAGAGAGAGAGAGAGAGAGAGAGAGAGAGAGAGAGAGAGAGAGAGAGAGAGAGAGACACACACACACACACACACACACACACACACACACACACTCACACACACACACACACAGAGACAGAGAGAAATTATCAAATAATCAATGTTAGATAAATGATTTGTAATTGGATTGATCTGATTGCCCCAGAAAGCATTATGTATAGGCTGGTTATGATGGCTACAGTCCTGTCAAGGTTAAGCCGTAAAATGTTGTATTTCAGATCGTAAGTATGATAGCATAACCTGATGCTTGCCACGACACGAGCTCTCAATGAATCAGATGTTGATCACATAACAAGTAAAATGGTGTGTAATCATTTCCGCATCAACACGATCATCACATCAACCAGGTCTTAAACTTAAACCCCTCGCTCTCAAGCATCTTCAGTGGAATTAACAAATTCATGGAAGAAAACACTGCGATTCACACTCGATGCAGCCTTCAGCAGTGGCAAAACGACGGCGTTGTTTAGTGCACTTTGACTAGACACAAATGTTCTTCAGCAATAAGCAATCGCTGCTAGTTGTCTATGGTCAATTTGAGCGTTGCAAAAAAGGTACAAGATTCAACACTATATACAATGTACCTGTAATTAAATGCGTATTGATTTTCGAAACAAGCAGGTGTACCCCACAATGTTTTCTACTTATACTTAGTGTAGTTTGCGGTTGAATGGCCCCACTCAGAATCCAATTACTAAGAGAGAGCTTATGAAACTTTCTTCGAACCAGAGTGTTATGCGGTTCTCATAACAACTGAGATATGCTTTACCAATTAAAATAAAACATGGTGAGTTGGACAGGCACGCACGGTAAAGTGAAGGGTGTATATGAGATCAGAGTGAGGGCTACAGGTGGCACGTGAGACACTCGTGGTTTTACGAATCTGTGGATTGTAATGGAGACCAGCTGTTAGGATGGTTGAGGGGACGGGTGTGGGCAGGTTACGAATGGTTGAGAGTAATGAAGAAGGTACATGCTGGTTTTATACTTTGGATCTGGCACGGAGCATTGTAACCATTTGCCTACCCAAATTATGACACTGTGTCATGACATTTCGTAAACTAGAATTGCAACTATGCGCTGGTCCATTGTGGACGATGATCTATCCTCTTTTTGGACCGTATAACACCATGAACTTTGAATGCGTCAGTTCCCTTTTGTTAAGGAAACAAACATCAATAGTTATTATTTAATAACATTTGCCCGGCACAATGCTTTCTGACATATGTGATTTCGTTTATCGTAGTTGGGTCTGAGAGGTGGTTGTTTTTAACAACACTGCCTCCATTACAGAGTTGTAACAATAGCCATAATTGTACATTGTGATTCATGCCGTTTGCTAGGCGTTGTATTTGTTTTTAATGCAGTACGTACCATATGCTATGAAGAATGCTCTATAGGCGCGAGTAGGGTTCGCTGTGCATACAGATATCAACTAAGAGCCGATGAACATACCAGTAGCTAGATAGTCAACATGGATAAATAACCAAAGCATGTTGTATAATTATACCCAGGCGCATCTATCAATCCCACTAGAGATATTGGCAGGCACTAATATGCGTCACATTATCAGATAAAGCACACGGAAGCCACTTCGATAATATTATAAAGATAGGTCCATATGCATTAAATATGCAACTTTAACTATTATGTCTCATCAAATCACGGCAATAATGCAGTGCCAGTAATTACAACAGCCTTGATCCACCATTATTATGTGTTTCCGATGGCATTGTCCTGTAAATATGTCTGCTAACTGCATTTAAGTCATTTCTGCATAGTTTTGGAAGTAATTGCTCTGATAAGGTTTAATGTTGGTGTGTTATGCATCTCAGGGAGGAGCTTTTTCACTCATAACAATCAACATAACTCCAATCATATAAAAAGCGCTCAATTGCTCCGATCCATCCAGGTTATACTAACTGGTACGAAGGTGTTTGTTGGGCAAGGACATGCTCTGATTGATTTCAACGGCGAATTTTGACCAGATGTGTGCACTGAAAACGCCCCGGAAGTTCAGCCTGCTGAACTAATCACCCAATTAGATTGCCGATATCATACTATGTTGGAATCGTCACTAGCGCTGTTAGACATTTCGAGGGCTAATTCTACACTGTTCGTTTTCAAAACCGGGATCCATACACTTATCCATTGCGTCTGTATTTGCGAAGAGACCACTTATTGCCTCAGATGATGATAATACCCAGCATTGCTTGTACTTTGACACGGCAACACGAGGGCTTAGTTTGGTCGATCATGGAAGTACATCCATTCAAAATCACTTATTACTAGATACGCATCTACAATGACCATACAGATGTATATCGATTATCCATATTTGTGCGTTAGACTCTCAGATATATATTTTCTCTTCAGCACATTATTCATCAGTAAATTATTCTTCGCAGCTCGGTTTGCCTAAATGGTGCGATCAGGCTGACGGCATGCAAAGGTAGTTTGCTTAATGAAGAGAGCGTATAGATTGAACTGTTGATTTTGTTTTTAGTGTACTTACCTGGCGATGCATGCAAACCATGAACTCAATTATTAGGTTGCTTTTATGTCAATGGTCATTTTGTTGCTGTTCGCGAGGGCACCCAATAGCAGAGTTGTCATAATATTATACACCATGCGTTTGCAACACAGCGACCCATTTACTTCGGTATTGCGTATGTAATGGCTAAGAGACCATAAAATTTCTCAGCAGACGCTTCGTAAGATCATAGCAAAATAATGCTCAGGTGATAATAATCCACAGCTAAACCTGTATCATTACACCGCAACACACTCAATGATCATGCAGATGTATATAATATATACACGTTTTGTGCTACGGACTCTCGAATATATTTCTGTTTAGCAAGCACATCCTGCAACAACTATTTTTTAACAGTTCAGTTCGTCCGAATGGTTCCATGCCTCAAACATCTAGCAGAAGGCTTGCTTAGGTGGATCTGCTAAATGAAGTCTAAATTGAGGTTTTGGTTTACAGCACTGTGCTATTGTACTTATGCACGAATTCCATGTTTTCATCGCCCATGTATTGGACACTTTCGATCTTAACTAGGCGAGATGACATACTCTCCATAGGCAGGGGAGCGGCTGAGTGAAGACTTACTCACACAATAGCACAACCCGTAATACGACAGCTCGTTAAATTTATAGGTGCAATCGGTACAAAGCGAGGTTCACGGTATATCAAGGGTATGTACGTGACGTTCGGTGTGACCAATTATCAAATAAAAAGGGCAAGTGATATCGCTGCAGACTATTCGGTCTGCAGTGACATTAATTTCGTTATCATATGCCAACACATTGCGAGGTATAACACAATTGATAATTGCACTGAAGAAGCATTAACATCTTTCTAATTTAGGATAACACATTGACATACATTCCACGCACAGCCGCATTCATGGTTGTTTCAAGAAGCCATGAATAATAACCGACAATGGCTCTCACAACTATGATGTGATTCGATTCTTCACAGTTTGGCGTGGGGGTGGTAAGAAGCCATCAGATGTTGAACCACACTGATGCACTATTGTCGCTACTATACAGAAGTGCTGAGTTGCAATCTTAAAATTTTACCATGCTCAATGAGAATGAAGTAGAAAATCATAGACGCATATCAGCGACATACTGGTTATGATGTAAAAGCAAAGCAAACTATACGAATGTACAGTGTGGCTTTTTAAAGTAATTGGCACCTATACAAGCGCCGACAAATATTTGATAAACACTGCCATAGAGCGATTAGCGAAGGTCGGTTTTACCATCCCAAAATCACTGTTATCTTTTAATGCTGCTATTTTGCATTGTTTGCTCGATTTGAATGGCTGATAGATTATGACACCACAATTCCCTTCCGCTTACACAATATAATCATCCATTTAATATGAAAACTTACCCCACTTGTATGCACTATTGTGCTTTTGTTAGTCTATAAAAAAACTCGTTGCCAATCACTTTATCAGTGTAACGCATTATGAAGGCTTTATTGTTAGCTATATGCCTGGTTTGTGCACATAATGTCGATGGCATTGTTTAATTCATTGATGAAGGTTGAGAAACGAACGGGTACTAGGAGAAACCCCTAAGGGACAACATTAATAAATCACGTCAAATAAGATACAGTGTCAATTATTATCACTCTCAGCCTTCTAC
>CM067349.1:41765043-41767543 GCA_034190875.2 Urechis unicinctus | reverse complement strand
CCAATAGGGCATATAATGATAATGATAGCAGGTGCAGGGTAATATTGTGCAACAATAGACATACATGGATCAAAAGGATCCAAGTGTAAAAGTAGAATTAGCGCTTTTCAACTATTTCATTTATGATCTGTTTCATTATGTGGAAAAACAATTTCCCTATGTCCCAAAATTATCGTATCTATAATAGCAAGCATTGCGACGTGCTATACAATCCGTATATATATATATATATATATATATATATATATATATATATATATATATATATATATATATATATATATATATATATATATATATATATATATATATATATATATATATATATATCTATATATATATATATATATATATATATATATATAAATAGATATTATTAATATATATATATTCATATATATATATTCATATATATATATATTTATATCTAGATATATATATATACATATATATGTATCTATAAATATATATATATATATATATATATATATATATATATATATATATATATATATATATATATATATATATATATATATATATATATATATATATATATTCATTTGCGACAAAGGTCTTTGATTAATAGGATTTGCAAGCGAGACAGAACCGATGCAAAATAAACGTATTAGCCACAGGCTCCAGCGAGCCAATTTGTAGCAATCGTTTTTATCTTTCCCTATGGCAATCTAGTATTGGACTATGAAAATTAGCATAATATTATGGTGAAAACATTCCGCATTCTGAAAACGTAACCAACTGCGATTAATCACGAAACTAACCTCTGGGACCAGGTGATTAATGTAAACATCTTTCAAATGATAGACATGATTTAAATGACCATGACGAAAGCAGTAAGTTCAAAGTATCTAATGTATATTATACCAATTGCAATCAGATGAGCTGCCGTGACGTATGTCTATAACGCCTTACATTGGAATGATTAAGTGGTGGTCTTCTCTGCACATTCTCAATTTTTCATAACCATATTACTGCCTTCTCAAGTGTTTAAATATTACATGAAGACTGAAGTAAAGTATAATGCATTATTCAATGACAGAATATCAAGTTGTCGTGACGTGACTTTCATTTAGATGCAATTTCCTAAAGAAGAGAACATCCGTAGAACGTACTGCGGAGCTCTGATTGGTTCCGGCAGTGGTGAGAATGAGCTTGATGAAACTTTGATAGTACCGGCATATGCGTTGACAATAATAAATAGGTACCAGTTTATCTGATGCAATAACGACCGAAAATTAATTTGAAGACATTAATGACGGCTCAACTGTGCTATGAAATAGACGTTGAACAGTACCGTCCCACTTGTTTGACGTAGCTAGGATCCTCACCAAACCGATGACTAGGGACCTACGTTTATGATGATCGTAGGACTGACATGAATACTTTTTTGAACTATTTGTTTCAAATGGCATTACTCATTGACATGCTGACAGCAATAGCAGCTTAAACATTTATTAATGCTAGATATTTATCAAAAAAAGATTGTGTTCCATAATATTGATCAATGAATTCACATTTGGCGCCATATTGCTCCAGGCCATGTTGTACGGCATACGCCATTCTTCCGGTTTACGTGTGCAGCTTCATCAAGGCTATGAATTAGTAAGCAGAGCTATTCGAATTACCAAGGTTTCAAAACCATATTCTATGTTATAAAGACGATTGATCAAAGCATCCTTTAAGAATATTACCGTTAATGTGCGTCAGTAGGTTGAATAAATGAAACAGTTACTATATCATAGACAAATCTGCAAACATAAGTCACACGAAATGTTTTCAATAAGGCTATCTATGCCTCAATAAGGTAGTGCAAGGTCAAGACAAGATGTATCATCATGGCTGACTTGCTCTTAGTAGTCGCAGTCAAGTAAGAGCTATGAGCTGATTCAATTAATGTAAGAATCAGTACTTGACCGCGTCCTTAGCCGCTCGGTTAGCGCGATATATTTTCATTTGTCGTAATGTGGCTTATATGCAGACTCCACAAGGTTATTTTATAACCAGCTGATAATGGAAGCATCGTGGATGGTCATCAAGCGAAGTATACCGCATATACTACAAATTCCACCTGGAGATATTTAGAATTGTCATCTATTAATATCCTGAACCCACGCAAATATACTGCAACAGCTAACTACATAGCTAGGAGACATAGTATCATTAGAAGTAAGCCTTAAAATAAAGTGTCTTCTGTGCTTATGCGCTGTGGGATTCACTTCCCATGTGTCAGTGAATTACAATGTTGTTGAGGGCGCTCTTTAGTCATTATGTTCATGTATTCTACCATTACGGTGAAAGGTATTTCTCAATTGCATACAATGAGCACAGAGAGCGGATGCACTATACTTAGATTTAAGTGGATGCTAAACTATTGTGCATTGCGCGACTATAAATGGATCGCTACATCTTCTACTATTGTGCGGAGAGTTCCTTGATATTAGAGAACAGCAAATTACAGGGCGTTAGGCATATATAATTC
>CM067349.1:41727543-41760043 GCA_034190875.2 Urechis unicinctus | reverse complement strand
CTTATTTTGTTGAACAACATCGGGTAATTTTTCAGTTTGTATTTACAATGATATTGTGATTCAACACTTGGAAAATAATGTCTCAAATGCTTCACAACAGCGCCAATTAGTAACCTTTTCTAAGCGAAGCCTCCAAGACAATCTGCATTCTTTAATTAGGTAATGGACGGAGAGGGCATTTGTGTAGACGCCTTGATGGATAATCAGTGCTTCGAACACTTAATATCAGCCTACAGCGGACGTGTTCCTCTAAAATTTGCCCTTTGCCTTAACAATAGGTAGACCAAGGCCAAATTCATCAGTTTTGCACACATTGTTAAAAAAGTACAAATAGCTAGCAGTTTACCGCAACGGTTAACGGCATAATATAACTACATATCTAGAAGATATTCCACCAATAGGGCATATAATGATAATGATAGCAGGTGCAGGGTAATATTGTGCAACAATAGACATACATGGATCAGAAGGATCCAAGTGTAAAAGTAGAACCAACACATTCTTAATTTTTCATAACCATATTACTGCCTTCTCAAGTGTTTAAATATTACATGAAGACTGAAGTAAAGTATAATGCATTATTCAATGACAGAATATGAAGTTGTCGTGACGTGACTTCCTTTGGATGCAATTTCCCCAAAGTGGAGAACATCCGTAGAACGTGCTGCGGAGCTCTGATTGGTTCCCGCAGTGGTGAGAATGAGCTTGATGAAACTTTGATAGTACCGGCATATGCGTTGGCAATAATAAATAGGTACCAGTTTATCTGATGCAATAACGACCGAAAATTAATTTGAAGACATTAATGACGGCTCAACTGTGCTATGAAATAGACGTTGAACAGTACCGTCCCACTTGTTTGACGTAGCTAGGATCCTCACCAAACCGATGACTAGTGACCTACGTTTATGATGATCGTAGGACTGACATGAGTACTTTTTTAAACTATTTGTTTCAAATGGCATTACTCATTGACATGCTGACAGCAATAGCTGCTTAAAAATTTATTATTGCTAGATATTTATCAAAAAAAGATTGTGTTCGATAATATTGATCAATGAATTCACATTTGGCGCCATATTGCTCCCGGCCATATTGTACGGCATACGCCATTCTTCCGGTTTACGTGTGCAGCTTCATCAAGGCTATGAATTAGTAAGCAGAGCTATTCGAATTACCAAGGCTTCAAAACTATATTCTATGTTATAAAGACGATTGATCAAAGCATCCCTTAAAAATATTACCGTTAATGTGCGTCAGTAGGTTGAATTAATAAAACAGTTTGTATATCATAGACAAATCTGCAAACATAAATCACGCGAAATGTTTCAATAAAGCTATCTGGGCAGTTCGTATGCCACAATAAGGTAGTGTAAGGTCAAGACAACACCCTTAAGTAGACATCATGATGTATAATCATGGCTGACTGGCTCTTATTAGTCGCAGTCAAGTAAGAGCTATGAGCTGATTCAATTAATGTAAGATTCAGTACTTGACCGCGTCCTTAGCCGCTACGTAGCGCGATATATTTTCATTTGTCGTAATGTGGCTTACGTGCAGACTCCACAAGGTTATTTTATTACCAGCTGATAATGGAAGCATCGTGGATGGTCATTAAGCGAAGCATACCGCAAATACTACTCCACCTGTAGATATTTATAATTATTAGAATCTACTAATATCCTGAACCCAAGCAAACATACTGCAACAGTTAACTACATAGCTAGTATCCTCCGTGCTTGTGCGCTGTTGGAGTTACTTCCAATGTGTCAGTGAATTACAATGTTGTTGAGGGCCTTCTCTAGTCATTATGTTCATGTATTCTTCCATTACGGTGAAGGTATTTCTCAATTACATACAATGAGCACAGAGAGCGGATGCACTATACTTAGATTTAAGTGGATGCTTAACTATGGTGCATTGCGCGACTACAAAGGGATCGCTACATCTTCTACTATTGTGCGAGAGTTCCTTGATATTAGAGAACCGAAAATTACAGGGCGTTAGGCATATATAATTCATGTGTGCAATATTTAACGTAGTCATTACGTTTACTGTAAAATAACGCCAGTAATGCAGATATCTTAAGTATCAACTTGAACAGATGATAATGAATAATATCACGCAAGGTTAATAACAATATACTTCATCACTAATCCGGGACTGTTGCGAACAACTAAAACACCCTAAGTACTTAAGTTATGACTTAAATGAGTTCGTCGCCATCAATATTGCCCTTATTTGCATGAAATTCTTTCTACGTATACGTATGTTGTAATGCTGCTGCATTATAACATGCTGAAAATTACAAAAGTTTTTCTCCTGGCAATGAAGCAAATCATATCAGCTTTATTTCGATGTTGATTCTCCAAATAGTAGCACGTCTTCTAAATATCATAAGCGAAATAATTTATAACTTAGATATACTCGCCCACTGCGTGATTGAGTGACAATTTGTAAGACACAACTTGGGTCAGAATATGGGTTAAGCGGCTTTAGTTTTACATAATAAGGTAAAAGATAACTGGTCTGATGATAATTCCCCAATATTCCATCAATGCAGCCTAGCTGTAGTTTTTTTAACTAACCAATATTCTTTTTCTATCGAAGGTAAAACTAAAGCCAGTTTAAATCAGCATTCAAATGAAAACCATATCCATTATTTGTTGTATAGTTGACGAGGTGTATATGCATGCACCTTTAGAGATTGTTAAAGGTAGGCAATTCCATCGCGACACGATAGAGGTCACCGCTATGATTACCGGATCAAATAGAGCTCATTATTTTGCTGTTTTGTGCTCTATATTGTAACGACAGTAACTACAGCAACACATATGAACCATTACAGCATTTATGGTTCTCTGGATATCTACATTCATTCAAACACGGTTCGCCTTATGATGGCTTGCATCATATTCGGTTAATAGTTGGTGGCAATACTGCGGCAAATTCGGCAGAATCAGATTATACGCGCTCTCATATAAACCACTTCAGGGAGCATCTAGCAAACCATTAGCATATATAGCACAATTCATATTATATATATATAGACATATATATCAGATATATATATATATATATGCGAATATATAATACGTAAATATACTAATGCAAATAATAATGTACGTTCACATGACTATATATATATATATATATATATATATATATATATATATATATATATATATATAAATTTATTCAAACGCACACGCACACACACACAAACACACACACACATATCGGCTATTTTGGCGACTAACGGCTTAGAACAGCATTTACGCTGCATGAATCACTCCGAGAAGTTATGTTCTTACTAGGAAGAGCACAAATTGGCCAACTTGTCCAAACAATATTAGGGCGGAATCGCGGGCACAGTGCGAAATCGGTTAATGTAACAAAGTTATTGTTGTCCTTTAAAGTTCTTATTGCTCTTTTTCTACTATCCTACCAAAGCCCACTACGCAGACTGCGATGGTTAAGAGTAAGGAAACACTCCAAAGTGTAGAACTGGCAATTGCATCTAACTGTTCCGTCATTTATGTCTTACTTTTAACAGTAATACGTATAATAAGTCCCCATAATGTTGACAACAACGAGCGTACTGAATCCAAACAAATTATACAAGGAGGCAAACACTGAGGGGCAATGCAATCTGGCCAGTGAGTAAGCAAGGTATATGATAAATGTTCTCAGTTCCTACATAATAAAGCTAATATGCTGCTCAATATCTTGAAATGCTTGGGTATTTTCATATAATGAAGCTTGATGCGGTTTATATGGAGCCGTCACAACCGGGTTTATCAGCTTAGCTGAATTAGATCAACGTCGGATTCAAGGATTCTGAGAGGCCTCTGATGAGTACTTTTCAATATTCGCTTTGCTACATAATTTACCCCGCATGCACAGTCACTCATCGGTAACTGCTCTCGACAACAGATTCACGAGGGGACTCTGTCTAAAAAATCTCTTGCAACGACAATTGTGCGTTCTGAGCTATACATTAAGATGAGACAAGAGCATTAAATATGTTCCACCTACATGAGAAGATTCTCCAGATATTCGGCACAATCATCCTCTACAGCAGTATAGGCGAAAGTTGGTATTTATTGAATGATTGGTTAACATGGTTAGTATATCGTAGTAAATAATTGTCAGACAGGGTGGGCCAAAAGCTGAATGATGTGTTTTTATGTAAAAAGCTCGTTACATGCTGTTAGCGACAATGAACGCCTACAGGTCAATCAGAGCGTTGCTAATACATTGTTGCAGAACAAATAAACCAAACCAGCGCTATTAATTCAAAAAAGGCGTCTACGAAGCGAAAGGGGCTGAGTATGTAATTATTTGGGTGACTAACCAGATGATACTTCTTATCATCTGATATCAAATGCATTTGATTAATCATTCCGTTAGTTACTTTGACGGTAGCACAATACGACGCAATACATGTCCCCCCAATTGTCGCTGCACCTGGTTGATTTAGATTCGATGAAACTTACATACTATTTGTATTGCGCATTGTCATGACCACGTTATGAAGTAATAAAAAGAACACGTACATATCATTTCAACAGCATTGATTATTGGATACCCACATTTGTTTAAGCAAAACGGCACTGGCAACTGATTTTGTGTAATTCATCCAGTCACATTCTTTTATTCGACCCCTATGAATGCTTAATTTTATGTAATTGGGATATAACTTGGTTATATGAATTCTTAGGATAATTTATCAATTTGATACCTCTACTAGCACGTAGAATACACCGATAATCAAAATTAGTTTGAAAGGTGTGTATTATTTAAATATCCTACGACGATCCAAAGATGTATAATTAAGAAAATGACTCGACTCCCCAAAAATTGCGTACAAATGTGCTACCGCTTATTCCCCGGGAAAATGTGCTGTCAACTCCTTGTAATAGATATAATTTATAGCATCGCATCGTAAAATAACTTTTGCAATAACAAAGCCTTGAAAACAGTAAAGCATTACACTCAGCACGTACTTGAAAAATACATCAGGCACATCTGACGCCGTACAATATTTGATAGAACGAGATATAGCCTAATATCTGATACAAAGACGCCAACCTGTCCAGGCACAGCTAACAATACGAGTCGGTATTGCTTGATTCGGTCGATTGATTGCGCGAGATTTTACTGTAACAAAAAGATGGCTTCTGATCTTAACTGGAAGGCCCACAAATAGTAGAAACTCGCCATATGGCCTTGCTTCAACGATCCTTCCGTGATTGATAAGCAATCTGAATTGCTAGGAGGCAAAAACGCATGGAACGGTTTTGAAGCTTTGGTAATTATACCTCTAGACGTTATATTTGCACGCTGTGGAATGTTGTGATGACAAAACATAACATTTTATGTATGCATGCCATTTGCAATATGTTGTCTAGTGAAAGTCCCACACTAAATGCAGAATATATTTAGTATAATTTGTATAACAGTCTTGGCCAAGTTCAGTCTGTGAACTCATTTTATGAGCATATGAGATACGCACTTGCCCATAACAGTGCATTAATACAAGATGTCCAACCATTACTCGCGCATACTAACTGACTGTCGAAAGGCATGTTGTCGGGTCAAGCACGAGCCTTCCAGGCTCTTCTTATGTGAACATTTTGCCAGGGAATCGAACCACAAACATTTCATGATTTATTACGTTAGACAGTCAAACGAACATGTTACCAACCTTCATGTATGTCTCAAAGATGCAAAGGTACTTAATGTAGATGATCATCCATGATTGCATCCGATGAATGTAAGATTTGAAATGTACGAATAACTAGCAACTGAAGGCTTAACGCTTACCGTCCTGTTAAACAACGCTTTATTAATATGTGTAAAGCATCAATTAGAACATTAAACCTTGTTTTATTGGCTTCAATTCATTGGCTTATTTATCCCCTCTGCCTTATCAGGAAGTCGCATTAGACAGTCGTATAGAAGCACAACATAAGGGTTAAAATAAAGCACAAATAAATCCTGATGGAATCACTTGAACACTGAGTAAGTGCAGCTCAACATATGCCACTCACATTGCTCACGGCAATAAAGCTATGAGCCTATAATAAACATCCCAAAACATGATAGAGAACATGCAATATAACAGTGTTGTTGGCGTTTGACTAGACTCTAATATTTGTAGATGGTAAGACGAAATTTTCAGTTGATTAGAAAATCAAATTTTACAGAACATTTGAATGTAATAACCCCCAAATATAGCAGCTGCATTATTACATATAATGCAATATCTCAATATAATTTGCATGACACTTTTTCAGTTGATCATCACTTTTTCTGTTATTTTGTCAGTTCCATCCCGCCAATTCACCACTGTCTCTGCCTTCTAAGCGTGCGCCATTCGTCTGATAACATAACTTAGTAAATATTTGAATCAAAATATATCGTTGGTTTGGTTCATCATCTCTGCAAAAACTTGTGTACATCCCCTTGTAAACTGCCGTGATCAAATCAGAAAGCTCCATTGCTGGCCTCTGTAAGAAGTATTGAGAGAACAACAACAAGCAAACAATATGCAAATAATATGAAATAATGTGGCCTGCTAACGCAAGCCAACTATACACACGAATCTTACCCGAAGCGTTTCCGTTGCCCAACGTCTTTCGTCGGTACTTACCATCATATTAGCTGCTCTACTTATGATACAATTATACGAGCACACTAATGGCTCTGAAGCATTTAAACACATACTTTACTGCGCAGAATATTCTGACCATTTACACATTACACAAAAACACAATCACAATAAATAAACAGAAAAGCTCAGCTCGGATATAATGGGTAATATCTACAGAATGAGTTCACGATTCAGTCTCTTCCGATGGTCTGCTATGGTGTTAATTTGAGTACCAGAGCGTCTAGTGTTGCAGGGTGCGGAGTGAATAATTACTACTAACCTTTGCCACTGTATGCCCTTAATAGCACGCATCTCGCGATTGTCGTACTGCGTGTCTTGGAAGTGCACAAATATCTGCCTTTAAAAGGCATTACAGGCTGTAGCTGTTCAATTTCACACCGTGGACAAGAACTGTTAATAAACGGATTGTCTAAATAAATGATTTTTGAATCTGTTTCCGTCAAACAGCATATGTTTAATATCAATTTCTATTTTCACAGTTGAGTGCAAACAAATATGCTGATAAAATTGGGCGATTGCTCTTTCAAAATATGAAATTGATTAAACTGTATAAGTAGGAAAACAAGCATTGCAAATAACTAGATGAACTTTGGTCACGCAAGTGTAAAAACTATGCTTGAGACTGGCTTAGCAATACTAGCGTGTCTAATAAGGGCTGCTCTCATCAACACAAGGGACTAAAATGGAATGATATATGTAGCACTTGGTTAGATTTCGGTTCTGTATCAAGGACATTTTTGTCATATTCATTTAATGGCAGAGACAGAGGTTTGTTTTTATCCAAGTAATGTTTCCAGAGTTCTGCACAATGTAATAATGAATGAAACTCAAGTCACTCTATTCACGCTTCGTATATTCTAATATGTATTTTCATAATGCAAAGACTGCAAATTATAGCATAAAACATAGTAACAAGAAATATAAATCCGTGTATTACATAAAACAGAGAAAACAACTAAACGGTCACTAGTTACCTTACAAAGGCGTAGGAATTGCAACTACATTTGTCGGTACCCGTGTATTTACGATACTCCATGAATTACATGTAAAGCTGGCAATAAAGTTAATTCAACATAAAGCCACCAACAATCAGCATTCATAGCCGATTACTTGAGTGTGAAATTGCACTTCAGCGCTCAACCATTCTAGATATGGGGAATAATAACCTATGATTAATCATTCACCAGCTAATTTATTGCAATCTTATAAGTACCAACACTTTTTTTCAGAATGTGAACCAGTAATATTAAAATGAATCTGTTGAGTTATAGTTATACATGGTGTAATTTCATGCTTCAGCTCTGTTCTGTCCACTGTGGTCACACTGCTCCAATAGTGACAGATCAATGATATAGACCTACTTTGTAAATGCATTTATCAACTTGTTTAGTACAGCTTGTCTTCTATCGACATATATGTGACGTAACCATACCTAGGACGAGGGACCTATATTTAAGATGATTGTAGGACTGGCATGAATACTTTATAAAATATTGCTTTCTAATGGCATTACTAATTGACGTGCAGGCAGCAATGCCTGCGAAACCATTTATCAATGCCCGATATATAGTCAAAAAAAGTAGTGTTCCATAATATTGATTAATAAATGAATTCTCATTTGGCGCAATATTGCCCCTGGCCATATTGTACAATGGTACAACAGCATCCGCCGTTCTTTCGGTTAACGTATGCAGCTTCATCAAGGCTTTGAATTAGTGAGCAGAGCAACCCAAATCGCCAAGGCATCATGCAATCTTCCATGTTATATAATAGTTGATCAAAACATGATACCTTTATTGTGAGTCAGTAGACCAGTTTCTCTAAAATCGACAATACAGCCTACGGAGAAGTATGCAAGCCGTAATAAGGTAGTGTGAGGTGTAGGCAACACCATAGCGTGGACACCATGATGTATAATAAGGACCTACTTGCTCTAATTAGTAGCTTACGATAACACATTCAAGTAAGAGCTGATTCAATAAATATAACAGTCAGTACGTTACTTCGCCCTTTGTCGTTCTGATAGACAAGTATTTCACAATTCCAAATCGTGGACATATATAATGGATGCTATTTACTTAAATTTAAGTTGATGGTTAACGCTTATGCATAGCGCTGCTACAAAGGGATTGCTACATATTTGTTCTATTTGATCTTAGATTCCAATACAATACAGGGAGGCCACGAAACATAATAGGAGAGGGGTCTTTTTTTGGTAGACGGGCCGAATTCTTGCTTATTTCTAAGTAAGCTAGCCATATTGAATTCATCGTGTGCAATGTTGAACGTAGTCATTACGTTTATTGCAACAGAACAGTTACTGCAGTAATACAGAGATCATTAGTATCAACTTTTAACTAAAAATGATGAATAATATCATGTGAGGTTCATAAAAATATTACTTCATCACTACTCAGTTTCGAACAATTGCAAAACCTTAAGAACTTAAGTTATGTATTAAGTAATCTCGTCGCCATCAGTATTGCCCTTATTTGCATGAAGTTCTTCCTACATATCCTATTCAATGCTGCTGCATCATAGCATTTTGAACCTTACATAGTCTCCATCCTGGCAATGGTGCAAATATTTATTTCGATGTTTGATTCTTCAAACAGTAGCACGTCTCCTAAATGAAATAATCGCCATGAAATCGATATGTAACTTAGATATATACCATCGCTGTACAATTTGATTGAGGGACAATGTTTAAGACGCAAGCTGTTCATCTTTTCCTTGAACGCTTGTTCGACAAGGTCATAACGTGATGTCTGCCAGCAGAGGGACACAAATACTAGGGCGGATTCATCCAGAATACAAACGGTTAATCGGTTTAAACACACTACCATGCGCGTTCATGAATGCTTATATTTCATCTAAGTAAACAACTTCTCAATAAGTTCACGCAGTAATCATAGATACTTAATTTCAGTGCCTCCGTGACATTTTGCGCGCTGTTATTGCACTACATTGGCAGATAACGTACTCCTAACGCAACGCCAAGTTTTTTTAGATCCACGGTGCATGTATTGATACTGGTCAGTCAGTAATGTTACTCTTGACAATGCATTACAAATGTATTTTACTGATTGTCATAGTTGGTTGACTACTAAGGGATCAGTTCGCGATTCTATTACATATGTTGCGTATCATGCATAATTAACGAGTTGATAGCAGACAAAATGTGTGTCAAAATTGGTTCAGTGGCGAAAGGGTATCATTAAGTGGCAGGGCATCAAAATTTGGTCGGCTGAAAATTCCTTGCAAAGCTATCACTAGTATACATTGGATATATCAAGTTAAATTCCAATGTGTGATTTATGGGTAAAACCAATATTTTTTGTTCAATAGCCTGGCAATTCAGATACGCTTTCAAGAGACGCGCATTATTTTGAGTATGACATTGTTCGCGTGACAAAGTTTATCGTCTTGTCTCACTTACTGCTATTCCGATTTGCTTTCGATAAAGATATGTGAGCCCAAGCAATAAACATGATACGATAACGAGGCTATGTTTAGCCCGGAGGCTATAACAGGCATCCCATGTGATATAAACAGTAGGCGAATGTCTTGGATTACATGTTTATACTACCCCAATGCCTGGTTCATGTGGACACTCCATGCTAGATGTCCCTACGATGATGTTATTATCATGTTAACGATGAAAGAACAATTCATCCCGTTGAATTACTGGTGTTGCTACAACTAACCAGCTGAGCAATATCAGCATGATACAAGTAATGAATATAAATGAAGTGATAACGTTTATGCAACAAGGTCATTTTCAACACCATGTGGTTGCCGTGGCATGAACTTTAAAATACATGGGTATCCTCCTGAGAATCATTAACCTACAAGTGTAGGCCGCGAATAGTTATTAATTAGAGCACAAGTTATTTAGTGCGACCGACAAGAAAACGCATACCCCTGGTTGTTAATAATAACGCATGGTCAAACCAGTTGAAAGTCTTATCAGTACTGTCATGTTAATTTGCATGTAATTATACTGGAGGTTAATAAAATGTATCTACATTGATTTGAAAGCCAGTAAAACAATCTGCACAATATACGTTCCTATGCAGCGCAGCTGTGTTCGTTTCACTTCACGGAGGTCGATGTGCAATCAATATCTACGCGTTGCACTCCTGTCTACATCACTCCATAGTAATTTGCCTTATTGTCAGTTTGGATGTTGTATGGTTTTCCCTTTTCTGAACATTACTAGTGAGTCATTTAACGGAGAAATGTCGATAAGGTTGGAACCTTTGTGTGCATGAGTAACTTCCATGCACGGGTGCAGTCACTCGGCCAACAAACACAGCATGCCCATTAAAAACTGCACTTTTCCCATATATTTAGCACATTATCCACTACTTGAATCCTGCTTTTCCTTATATTTACAAGAGTGCAATTTTGTATCGTAGGAGAACAGTTGAAGTCACTCGACAGATATCACAAAATGACATATTATGGCCACAAAGAGCGGATGCACTTTTCTTTTTTTGATTGGATGCTTAACTATTATGTATTGCGTGACTACAAAGGGATCGCTAAGATTACTTCTATTGTGGGGAGGTGGTTATAATCCCAGAGCCAAGGCCAGTGCAGCCCAGGGTAGTAAAATCAAAGTAACACAGGGTAATCGAGTACGTTGGTGACATGCTATCCCTGCTCCTGAAAAATTCTAAGTATATCAGATTCATGTTAGAGCAATATTGAATTAAGTCATTACGATTACTGAGTACTAATATTACAGGTTTATGAAAATGCTGTTTTATCACCAGACATTATACCTATTGGCTTATGTTGTGGAGATAATTGTTGTTCTAGTCCGGTTAAAGGTCTATCAAAAGATACTAATGAACTACTGTAGCATCACAGAGATTAGAACCATTCAACTAGCAAGTCTGGTACTGTACCAAATCATATCATATAAATCTTTAATGCTTGATACTGCAAGCGGGAACACGTGTGCTTAGAACCTTTGCTTATCCTGAATGTGAAATGGAAAATATATTTCGTCGCAGTGCACATTTATTGAGCTGCAGTTTGTTCGTCATTAGATGTTCACATTTGCCTTTAACGCTACTACAAAAAGGTAATGAACCACCCGATGTCTCACAGAAGACAAAGACAAATGCAGTGGCAGAATGCATCCTGATAATTTGCGTTTGCGCAGATGCTAATATGTGATCAATCCAATAACTCAAATATCCGTAATAAAGTCATGTATTCGTGACGTGATGTGAGTTTAGGTGCTTGCATTGTTACGTAAGTTGAATATAACTTCGATGCTGGCACATGAAAGAGAGCCAAACTGCATCATCCCGCATGTTTGAAATAAAACAATTCCAGCAGTATTGAATCGGCTTTGATAAGCCGTTGATGATAAAGCATTGTGTGACTGTGTATCACGCAAACGTTGTGAATGATTGATTTTTACCAAGGACAATGGCTTAATCATGTCACAGCGTTGGGTATGCAATGGCAGCGATACACCTGTGTGCGGTGTTGCCGATTAGAGTGTCAGCAGGGAACATAATTAATGGTGACTTACGCATGAACTACGCTCCCGGATGTAATTTCAACAAAAATAGAGATTTGAAAACATTTCCTTCTGTGATCTAAACTCATTGCATATATGATACGTTTTGTCAACTAATGGAAAGTCGCATATGTACAACGCAGTGCGAAGCAATCATATAACATAATTCGCCTATGTGTTTGTCATTT
Organism: Urechis unicinctus; assembly: GCA_034190875.2. Taxonomy (NCBI): domain Eukaryota; kingdom Metazoa; phylum Annelida; class Polychaeta; order Xenopneusta; family Urechidae; genus Urechis; species Urechis unicinctus. Next base: position 41,747,634 of record CM067349.1, on the reverse strand, counting down.
AAACACTAGTGTGGATAATATATCTCATGCAAAATGTCGCATCTCCATTCAGCATAGATGTGTTTAACTCAAATAGACGAAACATATTTACCGCGTATGTTTTTGAGCATAGATATAATAACATAACCTTTGATTACATAAATATAAGTTAATATGACAGATGTAAAGGAAAATAACCGATATATATGGTGCTATATCATTGATATTAAATGCTTTATTTATGCACCAGTTGCCATGAGTAGATTCAAAAAGATCTAGTAGGCGTCATCAGGTATCTGCAAAGCTGAAATCAGTTTACACCTAAGATAGGAACGCTCTGTACAATATTGTGTTGTTGCAGCGACATTGGTAGCATGCTCTTAGTATAATGAAACACTATGATGCAAACGAATGATTGTGACTAAAATATTCTGATTGTGACTCATTTCGCTGTCGTGGCATTTCGCTATAAAAAGCAGCGACAAATATTGCATCGCAAATGTTTCTCGTTAATGATGATGAACATCGTTGTCAGTTATACTTGAACAGAAAAACGAAGTCGATTGAAACTTTTAAGGCATATCAACTACGCTGCATTGGTAGATAAACGTGCTGAATATTTCATAAATTGTTTGGTGGAATTGAGGCATAAGTCGCCTTTGTCACGGTTCTCTACTGAAATTAAACTGCAATACCTCACACAGGCTCATCTTTGCGATGGCTAAATTTAGGCGGAAAACAACGAATGTCTTTATATGCTAACATCGATGAGTGTCTATAAATTTGTAGTTCATAATTGTTTAGAGGGGATTCCGAATCACTAGATCATCGGTCGATATAACTCCATTGTGATTGGCGATCAAGTTCTGCTATGTTGGATGGAACATGTTTTTTTTTATGCTCAAGCTCATTGTACAGCTATTCATCCGCTTGCATCTGAATTCGTATCCGATGATACAGCGTACTGCTGCAATGGCAGGTGGTCGAACAGTTCATTCTTATTCCGTTTTTCAAGCAAGTGTTGACTTATTGTGCACCTTTTCCAGCTCCATAATCGTTTAGAGTAGAGTTTAATGTGCTTCAATAGAACGTTGACATTTCGATTGTCATCATTTGAGCTAATCGTTGCTCGGTAATCTGTCAAATAATATACTGGTAATTTACGTTTTTCCGGTAGCCGATTATGTTTATCCTATGTGAACTAACATCACAGGGTTACAATTATATATAGTTAGCTAGGATTCAAAGCACCTTTGTGTTTGCTGCATGGAAAAATCTCTGAATGGGTTAAAGCTCAAACAACCGCCTCTCATTGTTGTCCAATTTATGTGTCCTAATGTCTCTTACTTACTTAATCTGTACAAAAAGAAGAGAAAAATTATGCATTAACCCTTTATATATCCTTTGAAGTCTTTGCAAAGCGACCACCAAAGCAAGCCCTGAGGTAGGCTTTTGCAAAACGTGGCATGCCGTCCAGAGTTTGCGCTTTAGTAAACAACAGGACAGATAGGTATGCCATCATTATCAAGCTCAGGGATGTTATAATTAAGGACATACAGATAATGCTGCTACAAACCGTGCTGGAGTATATTTCTGCACAGTGGGTTTCCATGATATTTGAGATACCTCTGCTGAGAAGCAGGGACGTACAACAGCGCAAGTGTAAAACCAATTTTAGACAATATGGATGGATCATTCAGATTTTAACATACCGACGCTCAAATACATTGGACAGAATGTAACAGAAATTTAAAAGAGACTGTTCCCTCTGTTGACGATGGATCGCCTATATTGGCGTTGGACAGTTACTGTTATATATTCTGCAATAATTTGCTCCAATGTCTAACCTTACGACAAATGTGAGAGAATGCATTAACGACCCTCGCCTGCAAATACTTCACGCTGCTGCTCAAACATTGTTTTGATTTTAAGTGGCCGCATATTTAAAACAGCGGTCCGATGGTGGATGCAACCACTGGCATTTGTAGTATGTTCCCTATGATTTAACAAGATACTTTCACATTAAACAAACAAAAACAGTCTATTTGAGAAACAACCGATATCGGGCAAATAGGTAATTGATCAGTAGGTGCCGCGGGAAGTGAACTTACAGACTTGTTGACCGCAGATGTATTCCATAACACCCAAAAGGGTATGATCATAAACCTCATCAATTGTTATATGCAACACACCAAGGTTCAGTCATGTTGAAGTGTTCGTTTTCTCACAGTTGGCGTTATCAATTGTTTGAGACATACTTGTGTTTAAACAACTTGGATTTAATAAAGGCAAATATGGTGCTATAATATTGTTGTTAAATACATTATTTATGAAAATAACTCACGTCGAGCGGCAAGTGCATCTATAATGCATCTACAAGCCTCTGCCAAGTTGTAATGAGTTTATATCTTAGATGAGAATGCTTTGTTGTATGTTTTGTGTCTGAAACCGCATTAGGAGAGTCAGATTAAGCGCGCTCTTGATATAATTATACCCTATGATGTATCAAACTAACAATTGATTGTGACTAAAATATTCTGGACATTGGCGCGCCATCAGTAAGCGAGTGTCTAAATACATATGTGCATCTAGTAATGCTGTGTGTCTTATTTTGGTGTCGTGACATTTCGCTATAAGAAGCAGCGTAAAGTAGAATTAAATGATACGAAATTACATGCTGCACTGCTTTTGGTGACCTGTGTCGTACAGTAGTGCGCAAAGGAACAAATATGCATGAAATGAGGTGATATTTGCCTGTGAGCAATCGCAATAACAATATATTGGTAGGAATCTTTTTTGCCAAACAGTCATATCTGCATGTAGGTTTAGTTGACGTTCACACATATTGCATCGCAAATGTTTCTCATACATGCTGATAAACTTACTTGTCAGGTCTACCTTTGACAGAAAAAATATGTCGACAGGAGTTTTCAAGCCATATCAGCCACGCTGCGTAGGTTGATGAACGTGCTGAATATTTATTAAAGTGTTTGGTGTAATTGAGAAATAAGTCGCCCTCGACACGGTTCTCTATCGACGTCTTAATCTGCAACCATGAACACAGGCCGACCTTTGCGATAAGTAAATTCACGTCGAAAACACCGCATGTCACAGGTTAAGCTGTCGTCATATGCCAATGAGTGACGATGAATTTGAGGTACATGATTGTACTTTGCTACTACTCATAAATTCAGAGGCGATTCCGAATAATTATGATAGGCGATCAAATTATGCTTTGTTGGCTGCAACATACCACAACTGTTTTTATGATACTCACGAAAAAATGATAAAGCTATTCATTCGCTTGCATCTGCATTCGTCCCGTAATATTCCGCGCAATACTGCAATGGTGGTCGTACATTTTATTCTCACTCCGTATTTAAGCAAGTCTTGATATATAGTACACTTTTTCCAGATCTAATGTCGTTCAGGTAATCTGTTAGTGTGCAATATAATGTGGTTCAAGAGAACTTTGACATTTGGACTGTTATCATTTTATCTAAGCGTAGTTCGGTTATCTGTACTAAAATATACTGGTAATTTACGTATTCCGGTAGCAAATTATTTTGATCCTAAGTTGTCCTATTTATGTGGCATACTAAAACTCGAAAATTCTTTACTACAAGAATAGTTCGATGGGTTCAACATCGGAGCTGGTGATTCTGAGTTGCTACTGATGATACATATTCGTTATTATGCACATAGTATACTCCGTAATTCATCTGAGAATAGCTCTGACATTAGCATCCACCAGAGCATGCATGAATCGCACGTATATGGTCGTGTTCTGTATTACACATTAAGGTTTCAGTAGAAAACATGAAATGCGATTGAAGACTGTTAAACACCCAAGAAATAGCCCAAACATGGAACACAATAATCCGATAATGCAGCCCACATATCATTACTGAAACCGTCCTTTGCTGACAAAGGTTAATATCACACACGAGTTAATAAGCATTTTTTTGATGAATCGATGATACAATTGCTGTCGCACCAGGTGGAGATGCCCAACTCGACATGACGTCGGCTTCTTATTGTTGTGATATTTGTTCCCCGCCTTCATCGGTTAAAGAAATACGAACAATCTTGATCTCACTTCATTTGATGATAGTGCTCCAAAGGAAGATCTATAAATACATAACGGCCTGATGATGCAAAATAGCTGCACATTCTTTTTAAATTGGGAGTTTTTGCTAGTCATCTGAGAACAAGTCGCACAAGAGTAACTCATTCAATGACATTCATATAGCTAACTATACTATTTTCGGCTATTTTCGTGTCGTTTACCCAATATTGTTTCTGCACTAGTATTGAATGAGCAAATACATCAAAAGCGTTACTTGCTCATTGAAGGTGCTACTAAAAGCAACATATCTGATATTGACGAGTATACAGAAAAGTAACGGAATAGCTATTATGCATTTGCTAAATATTTGCATTTAGGTACAGCTCACAGAAAATACAATTAATTTATCAGATAGTTTATCCTGCTAATGATTTTTTTTTTTTACAATTTGCGTCAATATCTGATGATTGCAGCATTTGCTAACGATGATTTTCATTATGGCATTTTTACAATTTGCGTCAATATCTGATGATTGCAGCATTTGACCTTAATTATTTAGCTCTATGTATATCATTATGGCATCATTCCCTAGTATATACCATGGCATGATTGCCGGTCGTCTCTTGTAGTGATCACAGACTGATTGAATGTCCGCATGAGTAGCTCACATCGTCCTATGATATGATAATAAATATACCCTTGCGTTTCGCCCTGTTGATCTGGCAGCGCAGCAATACAAATTGAAGATGTTCGATAGTGCTGCTACAAATAGTAAGCAATGAATGGTAGCTCATGACCTTGTTTGGTAACCAAGTGAAGCTACATGATAATTGCTACTGCATCTCTTCATTCCCTCTTTGGCTGATAATTCAGCTACTGGTAAAGGTACAGGTGCGTCGTCATTTGCTGAAACATAATATATATAAACCATCTTAATAAAATTCATGAGAGGCATCCATCACGTGTTTACCCGCTGTGACACTGTATTGGAATGTTGCAGCTATAGTGGATCCAGAATATTGTTACCGTCTACGGTACTTGCCTTGCCTCTGTTATCTATTCGGTGATATTTATCCGGCAATTCATTTTCCGATTTGTCACCTAACCTTAAAATGCTCATCTTTGCAACTCATATATGCTGATTGGGCTGGTTGGGTGTGCTCAGTTTTGATCATAATCCACATTACAATGGTGCCTCCACTTAAGCCACACGACATGCGTTTGCTAACGCATTCCATATCGGCGGTTTTGTGCTTGTCATAGCTAATTTATAGTTATGTACATCCTTAGAGCAATGGTATACACCATGCGTATGAAGCTGATGCACAGCAAAACCAACACGGTACTACATATATGGTGTTTTCAAATAAATTACGATTAAAACATATAATGAACAATGTTTGGATAGAAAACGAATGGGGAGATGCAATAAGTCCGCATGGTTAAACTTGGTGTTATTCAGAAAGGGATTTGACAGTATAAAAACCTGTTAACAAATGTGCTGGAAAAACAACTCCGCATAACCGAACAGGCAATCTTTCAGGGGCTTAACTTCGACTGCAACATGTCACGCGGTTAAGACAGAACAACCGTCGCGAAAGTCACAGTGCAGTTGTTTCAGAGCTGCAATAATTCGCCCACAACCGATTTATGATAGTGTTCCCCTACACACCATTAACCTATGCGCCGATAGTCGCTGCTTTCAGGGAGCACTAGCAAAAAAGAGCGTTGGCCTTTTCACGATCCCCTTAAGTGTGTTCAATAAGATTGTAGCACTAGAAAGTCGTTGCGGCGCCAGTAACGGCACATTATTGTGTCTAGTGTGTGTAATGACCTCTATCAACCCTAAAGCTCTAGAATGACCGTCTTTTTTATATCGATGTCCCTCAAAAATTGTAGCGTATGTTATGGGGCTCTACATGTCGTTCGATGAATCTTGTAGCCTTTGAAGCTCTCATAGTTCGGTGGGTTGCTAGGAATTGCAATGCCGTCTTTATTGCAATCAATTATTGCACGAGAGTCGGAACATTACTGATCTGCTGAAATACGGAGCTCTGCCATTTGAAAATAACCTGCATTGGTACAATATTTAACTTGCTGGTAGAGGTAATGGGTGTTGTAAACGCTTCTTCTTGTCGTGTAGCAATCTAAGACGACTAATAATTGCATTCATCAATCGTAGTTACAACATGGGGCCAATTCATCGAAAATGTGCAGTACATAATCAGGTCATTATGTGTGTGCATTACAACAGACATAGATATATCGTCACTATTTGTTAAATTGAAGCTTCGGATTGGTGATGTTTCTGCATTCACTGTTATCATACAATAGTTTGATGACAATGAATTTGATTATGTTTTTGACGTTTCTCTACAATATTACTTTGGCTTCAGGAACGATACATTTTTAAACTGGTCTAACCAAACACATTATAGACACTTAAGCCACACTGATACGTTAAAGTACAACATCTAATACAAAGAGATGAATCATAGCACCCGATACAATAACGCCCGTCCAGGTCTAGGTATAATACATCTCGTCCTATATCGTACACATATATCTCTGTACACGCAGCTGAAGATTCCATGTCTTATTGCTGTAATCACGCGATATTTCGACATATGAGCTCAGTGATGAGGAGCACGTACTAACAATGGAAGACGGTCACGATGTTGTTGCTCAATACGGAATTTTGTCACTTGATAAGAGCGGCGATTGCATTTAGCAGAAACACATAGCAACAGGCGTGGTGCGATGCCAACCGGTGGAATTACATCCATTCATGTTCCATGGTGTTAGGAATCAGCTGGTTACACGCTTGAGTCAATGAGTCAACAACCTTTTACCAGAATTCCGCAGTAACAAGCACATGTTTCGAATTATGTAATTCTGAATACCTACCTTTGTTTTAGTGTCCGTTTTTATGTTCAGGGCATTGTTGCATCTGACTCGTATCGAGGCAACGATAAAAGTTTTTGGTATATATAAAGCGATGCTTAATATGTTGCTAACTTCCATAAAACAATTGCCAGGTTATGATTCTGATGATTCAATGCGCGTAAATGTAGCCACAACAACCAACATTAGAAGCGTTCCCAATTTGTTTTTACGATTATGAATTTTTCATCTTATTTTAAGCTTACGAGTAACAAATTCATAGTAAGGCAATGTTGTTGCTACGGGTCATATGGAGTTTTTTAATACCGAAAATTATGCAAATAATAAATTCACTGTGCCAGACGTTGTGCCCCGAATAGTCATTTAGTAATACCGACGGTGATGGATGGTAATGATTTAGATGCTTTGACAGTGCCCAGTATTTAGTGCCAAACAAACAAACATCCCAAATCTGACTTATATCACAGTTTGATATACTTACGATTCCCTTCTCATGCTAGATGGACGCAAGTTTAATCTATGCTATAGCCATTAATATGGAATTCTGCCAGCTCTCCCGCAAATATATTGCAACATAATTGCTTGCACACGATGTTGTCTGTCTGATTCACATTAATTCGAGGATGTTTGGATCAAAATATTGGTCGTTGATCTTTCTCCCTTTGTACTTCAAGATCAACTTGTTAGCCATTGTTATTGCTCAGTTGTGACAAAAGTATTGGCTAAATGAACAATAACAGAGTATTCTGAAGCAGAAAAAAGTAAATATTTGTGGGCACTCTCTGCAGATGTAATTAGATTTCTTTTATGTGAGAGAAAGGATGCTATAAAGTCAAAAACTATCGCCAATTTATAGTTCGACACCGGAAAAGAACGTCAAAAAACGCGGTAACGAGAATTTACTAGTGAAATCGTATAAATGTTTTGCGAAATCGTATACACATATTTGTCGCGGTTTCGCTGATAAACCACCCTATAACTGCAACGTCTGTGAATTATTCATTCTGCAGCGATAATACCGCGACACACTTCCACACCATTATTTACGTGTTGGTGCCATATATTACTCCAGTCATCTCGCATTTTTTTTATGGATCGGATAACGGTTAATCAGCGGTCACTAGATTACTATACAGCGTATGTCTGTGTGAACGTATGAACTGAATAGTTGCCAGTAAATACCTCTTTCTGCAACAAGTATGAAGCTTGTTTACATGAAATGCATTCGTAGAACATTTCTTATTAATATCCTACTTTTGTGGCGCTGTGTGTTTTTAGATGATGTATGTGATGCCAGTTCCTTAATAATTTAAAATATACATAGCATAATAGCCCTCTATTGTTATTGCTATGTTCGCTATCCATTGACGAGATATCCACATCATACTAATGCTTAATGGTTCATAGATTTATAAAGCAGTATGTGTCGGCGCATAGAATAGAGTTTGGTTTTGCTATATTGGGTTCAATGTGGCATGATTATGATCAATTTTTTTCATTCGTTTCCCAAGTATCGTTTTGCTTGGTTACTTCATTCTAAACAGCTATTTGATCGTCGAACAAGAGACACACATTGATTGAATTGTCCAGCTCTGCTAAGTCAGAGACCGTTGTCCCACTAGAAAGAGATCAAATGTTGGTTGCTGTATATTCATGGCTGAGTTTTGCAACCAATAAATCTGCTCCTAGCATGAGAGCGATGATAAGTCCCACATTTAAGATGCATTCGACGCAGCGTGGATGTATCTCATTATTTGCGTCTACCCAGGCAAGATGATTTCTTCTATATTGAATTATCAACAACAGTGTTGGAGAACACATTGCTGATTTCGTCACGTCCATGTGTGATATGTTCTCATTTTAACCGGCTGATGATAACTAATGTTGCCCATAAAACATCCAAGTAACTCGCTTAATGGTACGAACAACACTGGGGTGTTTGTAAAGCCCGGAAATACAATATTAGTCTGATAAAAGCACCAACTGCTTATCCACATTGTATTTTGTACCGTCAGGTTTAAGAGAAAGATGAAGTAACGTTTATTACCAATTCAATTGTAAATCGCGGACAAGACAAGAAAGATACCTAAAACGTCTGGATTGTAGGCAAACTTGTAAATGCTACTGAATCTTGCAATCAATTAACTTGTTTCTGTCCATTTTATCACTTATTTTTACGAGACATCGCCTATATCATGTATATGCGGGCAAGTTATGATCAGAATTACACGTGGTGAAAGTCCCAAAGACGAATATATCCCAAATGTTTTCTAGCATTAGGCTTTGTAATATCGGGTATGGCTTTAAATCTGTCATTAATGTAGGGCCATTTGCATGAATATTAAGCCTAGCCGCTAGCTCAGCCACCAGCTGAGCCACATTTCAGAAAAGGCTGGGTTAATTTCTTCCCATCATTATGCAATAAGATATCATTCACATTGGCACCACAACGACACTATACAGCGTGTGGCCTTATCGTTCTTAATAACCGCGTTGATACAAAAACAAATATTTGATATTCAGAAGATTATACTAGACATTGTGTTTTATTTTTACATGAGTATCACGTGGCAACTGTTGTAACATTGGTTATACTGATACCATACTCATCAACCAATCTTCCTCCCATTCGAGTGCTGAATTTCTAGATAATCATTTGACTATATTGAAGCAACATGAATTCACCAAGCTTAATTATTCCAGGCCGTGCTGTGTTTTGCGTGTCTCCAGAGTGTACTAATGTACACAACATTAGTCAATGTAACGGACGAGAGGCAGCAACATGAAGAGAAGGATTAAGATACCTGCGAACATACCTTTAGATACCAACAAATAAACTCGCGTACACACATATATGCCATCAGAGAACGCGTCGGAAATGCAAAGATAGACCTCTTCTGGCAAAACCCGCACTCATTGATCCCTATAATAGAGCGCAATCGTACAGGGCAGCATACATACCCAGCACTTTAACGCGTTCTCTTAATTCCACTAATTACACCTCTACATGAGTCTAATGACGGACAATCGATAGCCGTGCCCTTTAATGTAGTGAATATGCCAATCACCTGATTACAAGTCGTACACTTTAAAGAAATCATATTCTAATCATTTGTGCACGTGTTGGTAAAACACAAGTGACCTAAGACAAAGTCATTTTTGATCTGCGTTTCATAATTAATAAAAGGTATTACACATTAGTGCCCGTTATATAAATTTCCCTGTCGATAACAGCAGTCATTTCAAGCTACAGATGTATTATCAAATAACATTAACCCGTACACTGATATTCGAGCCATACATATGATGAGCCTTATTAACGTGGAATTCATACATCATGTTGTAACTAGCAAACACAACACGCCCTAACCAAGTATTTACATATTTTACATTCAACCAGATATTCTTCACTTTGAATTATGTTTCACCTACATTGCCTCGTGGTTGATATTTTGCAGCCCATGTTCAAAGTAGTAGCAGACAAACTCATGGGAAAGTAGCAGAATTACATCTTGCCAACAACAACGATACGATATTGATTGCATCCTTATGTTCTAACCGCTTGCAACAAGCAGCAAACACTGGTTGAAACACTGGGCCTACGGGTAATACAGTGAAGAGGAGACGTGAAACAATTACGATAGGATAGCTATAATCCAGTGAAGGAGGAGATCGTGAAAATAAACGCATATGCATTGATATGTCGATACCAGGGATACCGCTATATATCAATGACATACTCTTGTCAACACTTTGAAGGATAACTAAAAAAACATGGATGTGTTTTGCAATACCCACTACTATGTCTTTTGGTGTATCAAAATGTCACCAATAACATTTCCTAGATGAAATAAACGCATATGCATTGATATGTCACCTGCCTGTCACATCACCAGGTAACCTGTACCGCTATATATCAAGAAATGACAAATTCTTGTCAACACTTGGGTGAAATGTACTACCAAAAACAACAGCAGTACCCCATACATAACAAAAACATGCAGATGGATGTGTTCGAATGTATGCAAATATGCTATTGATGCAGATAACATGGACGGTTTCAACTGGAAAATAGGTCAGTCATTCACCAGAATGCACATATTCTGTATCAAGTAGCTTAAGTATTTGGTATACAAGCAACAGAGCAGATTCTTGATTTATTGCGGTTGACATCATCAACCACTGGGTGCGCAGACGCTCGCTGAAGTGATTTCCTCGGCGTGCAGGCAGCTACAGACAATAAATTGAGTTTCATCTTAGAAGACTAGGGCATTGTGCTCGCGCTGGTCAAAGGAGAAACGTAATTATATTGCTTACACTGCATGCAGTCGGGTGTGAGGAATCAGTGCCTTACAAAGTTTGTGAGTATATTATATGCGCTAATTATATTTATCTTACCCGGCACAACATTTCATATTATAGAAATCCGGCAATATTCAGTATTGTAATGTGTTGCGGGCAATCTCCCGTCGAAGTGCGTTTTATAATTGCAGGAGCGCTCAATTAACGTGTCATCACGACGAAATGGGGTTTGTCCTGCAGTAAACCTACATAAAACAAATATAACAACTTGCAGCTTCTCTTCGTGGGATGGGCGAAAGCGAAAAACATAGCGTTCAACGTGAATCTTAACCCACCTCACAGTCGTAGTATTCGTTAAACTGGCTGCCAAGTTTTTACCCTTCCCTTTTTGCAATAAAGTGGCATTGAAAACGATAAAGCAAAGCGCTGATATTGCCGAGCACGTTACAGACAGGTATACTGCTCGCATCTACTACGGCACAGTGTGGGATCAATAAGATAAGGCATAACACCTGCATCAAAGACGCCGGCTCCGACGCGGCCAAAATGCAAAGTGTCAGCGTAAAATACATATTTTTCCTATTATTCTCGTTTGATTAACAGAGTTGCGAAACATTCTTTCGCCCTAAGTCTGCGTACATAGTGTAATCTATCTGGACAACGATCGTTTGGCGCTGATCATGACAACATTTGCAAGTTCTAAGTAATTGAGGGTAGAGTATTGTTTTTGCATTAATGTTGAGTCACAGTTTGCTTTTCGCTTCGAGTGACTGGTATAATTGTTAATCCGATTAAAACCTATTATCAAACAGTAACAATTGTTGATTTCAGCATGTTAAATAGAGGGACACAGAGAGAGAGAGAGAGAGAGAGACAGACACACAGAGAGAGAGAGAGAGAGAGAGAGAGACAGAGAGAGAGACACAGAGAGAGAGACAGAGAGAGTGAGAGAGTTTCACACACACACAGACAGACAGACAGACAGAGACAGACAGACAGAGACGGAGAGAGATAGAAAGAGAGACAGACAGAGACAGACAGACAGAGAAAGACCGAAAGAGAGATAGATAGATAGAGAGACGTGCAGACAGATCAGACTTTGAGTCAGATGACAGACAGACAGAAATCAGACCCATCAACCAGGTCTTGATGCTAAAGGTTGAAATGACCTAGGCACCTTCAGTGGAATTACCTAATTCATTGAAGAAAACACTGCGATTCACACTCGATACAGCGTTCAGCAGTGGCAAAACGACGGCGCGTATTTAGTGCACTATGACTAGACGCAGATGTTCTCTAGCATAAATAAATAACTGTGAATTATATATGGTCAATCAGGAATTAGAGCGTTGCAAAAATGGTACACGATTCAACACTATATGCAAAGAACTTGTGGTTAAAATGCGTATTGATTTTCGGAACGAGCAGGTGTATCCCAAAATGATATCTACTTAAATTTAGTGTAGTTTGGGGTTTGAATGGCCCCATAAGGGCTGTGAATTTGTATACACATGCTTGGTTTCGCAGTGACAATCGGGGCCTCTTCCGTTTAGCGCCCAGCACTGCCAGATTAGCGCGAAGTTACCTCCATGCTTTAAATTAAATTTTTGTTAGAAGTAGCAGCGGCAAGCAAGTCTAGCGACTGCGCCAAAGACACAAGTAAGCTGTAAGTCATGAGTTAAGTGAAGGTGCATAATAAGTAAAATTATAAACTGGCCCGATGAGTTTTCCAGCAAATATAGCTCTTGTCGACTTTAATACAGGGAAAAATTCAAGTCTATGATATCATAATCTCGTTCATTCGGCTGAAGTATTAGGATGATAATAGATGTATTAAGCTCAGGACACAGCTCAACCATGAATGTAAACGCGGTTTTTGCAACAACTTAGACATGCTTTACCAATTAAAATAAAACATGGTGAGTTTAGCAGGCACACATGGTAAGGTAAAGGGTGAGGCTAAGAGTGAGGGTGGCAGGTGTCAAGTGAGCCACTCGTGGTCTTAAGAATTATAATGAAGATCAGCAGTTGGGATGGTTGAGGGGGTGGGGTTGGGCAGGTTACGAATAGTTGAGAGTTATGAGGCGGGCAAATGGCGCTGGCGTTATACTTTGAATATGGCACGGACCATTGAAGCCATCTACCTATTCAATGTCATGATTCAGTCTCATGACATTGGATATAGTGGACATACTAATGCATGGTGGGATGCAACGTTATGCATTCATTTTATAAAACCAATTTCTTAGATTATCATAGCTCAAGGTGAGAACATGCAGCCAGGTGACTAGCATATTGCTGTCATGCTGTAACGTTCGTATAACATCATGAACTTCTAACGCATCAGTTCCCTTTTGTTAAGGAAACAATTATCAAGAAAAATTACTTAAAAACTTTTGCTCAGTACAATGCTTTCTGACCTACGTGATTTTGCTTATCGTGTTTGGGTCTAAGAGGTGACGGGTTGTATTAACAGCACTGCCTCTATTACAGAGTTGTGGCTATAGCCATAATTGTACATTGTGATTCATGCCGTTGGATGGACGTGGTATTTGTTTTTAATGCAGTACGTATCATATGCTATGCAGTGTGCTCTCTAGGCGCGAGTAAGGTTCGCTGTGCATACAAAGCTGGTCTACAGATATTAACTAAGAGCCAATGAACATACCAGTAGCTAGATAGTCAACATGGATAAATGATCTAAGCCTGTTGAATAATTATACCCAGGCGCATCCATCAATACCACTAGAGATATAGACAGGCTCCAATATGCGTCAAATAATCAGATAAAGCGAGAGGATGCCACTTCCATAATATCATAAAGAGAGGTCCATATGCATTAAATATGCAGCTTTGAATATTATGTCTCATCAAATCACGGCGCTAATGCAGTGCCAGTAATTACAACAGCCTTGATCCACCATTATTATGTGTTTCCGATGGCCTTGTCCAGTAAATATGTCTGCTAACTACATTTAAGTCATTTATGCATAGTTTTGGAAGTAATTGCTCTGATAAGGTTTAATGTTGTTTGGTTATGCATCTCAGGGAGGAGATTATTCACTCATAACAATCAACATGTCTTAAATCATATAAAAAGCGCTCAACTGCTCCGATCCATCCCGATTATACTAACTGGTACGAATGTGTTTGTTGGCGAGGACTGGCTCTGATTGATTTCAACGGCGAATTTTGACCAGACTTGTGCACCGCAAACGCCCCGGTAGTTTAGTCTGCTGAACAAATCACCCAATTAGATTGCCGATATCATACCATATTGGAATCGTCACTAGCGCTATTAGACATTTCGAGGGCTTATTTTACACTGTTCGTTTTCAAAACCGGGATCCATACACTTATACATTGCGTCTGTAATTGCTAAGAGACCTCATATTGCCTCAGTTTATGGCAATTCAATACCCAGTTGACGATAATCTCCAGCATTGCCTGTACTTTCACACCGCAACACGTGGGCTTAGTTTGGTCGACCATGGAAGTACATCCTTTCAAAATCACTTATTACTAGATACGCATCTACAATGACCATACAGATGTATATCAATTATCCATATTTGTGCGTTAGACTCTCAGATATATATTTTCTCTTCAGCACATTATTCATAAGTAAATAGTTTTTTGCAGCTCGGTTTGCCTGAATGGTGCGATCAGGCTGAGGGCATGCTAAGGTAGTTTGCTTAATATAGAGAGCGTATAGATTTAGGTGTTGTTTTTTTTGTGTACTTACTTGGCGATGCATGCAAACCATGAACTCAATTTAGTTTGTTTTTATGTCATGGTCATTTTGTTGCTGTTCGCGAGGGCACCCAATAGCGGAGTCGTCATAACATTGTACACCGTGCGTTTGCAACACAGCGACCCATTTTCTTCGGTATTGCGTCTGTTATGGCTAAGAGGCCATAACATTTTATCAGCATACGCTTCGTCAGATCATAGCAAAATAATGCTCAGTTGATAATAATCCACAGCAAAACCTGCATATGTTCAACGCAAAACACCCAATGATCATTCAGATGTATATCATATATACACGTTTTGTGCTACGAATATATTTCTGTTTGACAAGTTCATCCTGCAACAACTATTTTTAAACAGTTCAGTTCGTCCGAATGGTTCCATACCTCAAACATCCGGCAAAAAGCTTGCCAAGGTGGATCTGCTAAATGAAGAAATGGACTAAATTTAGGTTATGTTTTTACAGCACTGTGCCATTTTTGCACGAATTCCATCCTTTTATTGCCAATGTATTTTGCATTGGACACTTTCGAGCTTAACTAGGCAAGACGACATACTCTCCATAGGCAGGGGAGCGGCTGAGTGAAGACTTACTCACACAATAGCACGACCCGTAGATACTCGACAGCTCGTTAAATTTATAGGTGCAATCGGTAAAAAGCGAGGTTCACGGTATATCAAGGGTATGTACGTGACGTTCGGTGTGACCAATTATCAAATAAAAAAGGCAGGTGATATCGCTGCAGACTATTCGGTATGCAAAAGCATCAATTTCGTTATCATATGCCATGCGACGCATTACACAATTGATAATTGCACTGAAGAAGCATTAACATCTTTCTAATTTAGGATAACACATTGACATACATTCAACGCGCAGCCGCATTCATGGTTGTTTCAAGAAGCCATGAATAATAACCGACAATGGCTCTCACAACTATGATGTGATTAAATTCTTTATTTGGCGTGCGAGGGGTAAGAAGGTAAGAAGCCATCAGATAAATGCGAACCACACTGATGCACTATTGTCGCTACTATACAGAAGTGCTGAGTTGTAATCTTAAAATTTCACTATGCTCAATGAGAATGAAGTAGAAAATCAAAGACGCAGATCAGCGACATACTGGTTATGATGTCAAAAGCAAAGCAAACTATACGAATGTACAAATTGGCTTTTTAAAGTAATTGGCACCTCTACAGGCGCCGACAAATCTTTGTTAAAAACTGCCATAGAGCGATTAGCGAACGCCCGTTTTACCATCCCAAAATCTCTGTTATCTTTTAATGCTGCTATTTTGCATTGTTTGCTCGATTTGAATGGCTAATAAATTATGACACCGCCATTTCCTTTCCGCTCACACAATAAAATCATCCATTTAATATGAAAACTTACCCGCCTGTATGCACTATTTTGCTTTTGTTTATCTTTAACAAAAAACGTTGCCAATTACTTTATCAGTGTAACGCGTTATATAAGCTTTATTGTTAGCTATATGCCTGGTTTGTGCACATAATGTCGATGGCATTGTCTAAATCATTGATGAAGGTTGGGAAACGAACGGGTACTAGTAGAGACCCCTAAGGGACAACGTCAATAAATCACGTCCAATTAGATACAGTGTCAATTATTATCACTCTCAGCCTTCTATACGGGCGCCATTCATTTATCCATGCTAATACAATACCGTTTATGCTGTACAACATAAGTTTGCTGACCGACCTTTGGTGGCTGAAATATCCACTGAGAGATTTACCGTGCAGCTGAAAATATAATAATGCATGTTGATGCAAACAACATGTCATATCGCTGTACACTTGTATGTATAAGAGAAATTACGGTACGTTGCGAATTACACATTTTAGTGGAGCAGTATATATTTTGTGATGTGTCATTTCCCTGCCAGCATTCGCTCAATCATTACATCACGGCAGTCGAACGGTTTGGTCGACTATAAATATGTTAAATAGGGTTTGGATTAATATATTCTTGAAACATCAAAATGGACATTCATCATTCTGATCCTGATGCTTGTGCAGCGTTTGCGATGCTGATCTAAAGTTCGGTATCGTATATTTCAAAAGTCACAAAAGTTAATTTCATCACCCTCAACAATTTATTTCTGTGTTTTTA
Organism: Urechis unicinctus; assembly: GCA_034190875.2. NCBI lineage: Eukaryota > Metazoa > Annelida > Polychaeta > Xenopneusta > Urechidae > Urechis > Urechis unicinctus. The sequence goes on along the minus strand of CM067349.1, from coordinate 41,730,496 downwards.
ATGCTATCATTGCCTTTCAAACATGTAACTAACATTACATTTTTACTACAGCTTCTCGTCATGAATTATATATATATATTCCTAAGATCTTCGCAAAGTGTTTTTTGACAGGGCATTACGAAGACTTATATCACCTTCTTACCGAGTGGGGCGGACGCCATATTATAACGATGTGTGGGTTGCACTAAATGTATTCACTATAAGGCATTGACATGTTGGGCATGAATGTTTCATATCACACGAGTTGTAGTTATAGTTTGTATATAGGAAAACAGAACTGCAGCAGGAGTGTAAAAGATTGTGGTTGTAAGCAATAATTAGTTGTGATTCTGGCGCATTTTTTTGTTTCTATTCTTTAATTGTAAGTAATGTTTGCTGCACCGATGAAGTTCAGATGACTTTCTACATGTATCGTCTCCGATATGACAGAATAATGTGTCAAAGCACATGTGGCTGCAAAGCACATTCCAAGCAGCAAATATGTATTTAATATGCATTGAATTTACTTGTTGTTCCTTAATGCATATAGTCAGTTGTATCGATCGATATTAAGGGATGTTAAAGCAACGCGTTTTGATCAATATAATTGTAATTGGATGACAATTATACAAGTAATCAACTTAACCAATCGAGTCTGTGATAAATGCTAACATAACGATTATTGAGGTCGTTATTTGGGCAACACCCTCAAAGAGTCACAACAATGCGCCAACCTGCATACGATTGGACCTCTGCAGCATTCCATTCCCCAGACAATCATTTGAATATTATGCATAGGTGGAAATACATCGGGGCCAACATTAACTGTAATAACTTACGTGTTCGTTGCTCATCTGCGGCTTTACATTTAATATCCAGCATCAGGTATTCATGACATTTCTTATCAAAAGTTTGTTGCCTTAACTTGCATCATGCATAGATAGCGCAACATGCAATGTAAAATTTAAAGGTCCTGATGCAGCAAGCGGTGGTATGATTGACAGTGGGTTATAACGAGTTCATTCAGCTCCAGACAAGAATACAGATATCCCTGTATAACATCTACCTACGTATTTTCGTGGATGAATGAATGTTTAATATTGCATCACTGATTAACTTGGTATGAATTGAGAAATGTGCAGCAAACAAAGATATTGTTTCCATCCTGTATAATGCCAGACGGTTTGCTCCACATAGGCTGAGCAAGTATCAGATTGACATTGTGGTTGTGGTAGATAGTATTTATTTGCGACCAAGCCAACCGGACGATATCATAAACACCGAAATTATATACGTTTGATTTATCAACGCTTCCCCTCTTTTCGATTGTATATTTATGCAGCGTGACGTGCGTTTCTGGTATGATTTTCATATCCCGAATCGATATATGCAATGTTTTCACAAAATTCAAGGCTACAGTACATATATCGTTGAATGAATGTTTATGTAAGAACCCCACATCGATTTCGATGTTAAAGGCGGCATTACTAGCATCCATCGATAATATGCTTTTATGGACAAAGGCAGCTCGAAATGATCATCAAATTCTGATATGAAGCTCATGGCTTATCTGATCATCACAAAATGGTCCCGTACGAAATGAGCGACGGGAGTTGGTGCATCTAGTTCGCAGGGTAACCAGTTTAGTAAATTTATACAAGGGCATGTGCAAGCCATAAACAAAACTAAATGTAGCTTTATACATTTATGGAAGATGGTGAAGGCACAGTTAGTCAGCGTATCATAGAGGATTGAATCAATTATCACCCATTTGTGTTCGTCATTGAAAACCACACATCGGCTGGTAAAATTGCTTGTTGTCCTCTAATCAATCCAGAGGAAGATGTTCATCAGCAAGTTGAGTTTGTATGTAAATATCAAAGATTTGTCACTTTCTGATAGTCATTCGATGGATTGCTGGGTTTGCACAATGATAAACAAGTCATTATGTTAATTTCTAGAGTATCTATTTTAGCATTATTTCTGTTTGATGACTTGCATAACTCGACATTGATAAACGTGCTTTATGTAAGCCATGTTCTTGAATGCAAAACCAAATTAACATTTTCCATTATGACATACTCAATTAAACTATACCATTTAATACATCTGCGCACCTCCCGTCATAGCTAGATTCACAATACCATTGTGTACATTTATAACTCACGTTCAACATCTAAGCAATCATCGTAACGACACAATAAAGATTAGAAGGTATTGGCAAATCATCATAAAGTTGTCAGATACCCTTAATATAACCATTCAGCTGACATGTGCATAGCTGTATGACGGAAATCCTGGTTAAGACAACCCTACATAATTGTCGTATATGACTTACGGTATAATACCTGAAAGCCTGCTTTCACGTTGTTTGCTTTGCTCGCTACATTACACTGCATCCTATTATACCGGGCTGATGTAGCACAATGATGCTTTATGTATGCTAATGCATCATAAAAGTAACACAGTGGCGTAAAAGTCAATAGACATGTACCTTTAGAATACACTATTATTTTGCTTATCTGCGCTCGACGTATTATCAGGAGCCAAACTATGCTACCGCAAACTGCGCAACTTGATATCAAAATACAATTAGACATTATCCACATTTTATGACGAGAATCGCGAATTCGTCAAGTAACTGATTTAAAATGCAGGTTTTATTCAATAGTCATAGAATGCCAAATCATATGTTTTAGACACCGCAGTTGCTGGCAAATGTTTATCCGCAGAGCAAGCTATAACAAAGACATTTGATGCGCTTTCTCTGGCGAGCAGCCATGTGATTCAGAATTTATAATGTGATATTAGTTTTCCATCCACCATTACCTGTAGCTGCATTTGCTGAATGAATAGCAATAACCAAGTTGCTCTGATATCTTACATGCGTGCAGGAGAAGATATTTAGGGAGCTTTACAACGGTTGTCAATTGCATGCGTAACTTCACTGGTTTGAGACGTCGAGGGGTAAAAT
>CM067349.1:41650043-41722543 GCA_034190875.2 Urechis unicinctus | reverse complement strand
AGCAGTTCGATCCAATCATACTATGAGAACAGGTTATAGGGTCTAAATACATCAAAGGCTGGCGTGTTTTGCGCGCTTAAAATTCCTTTGTATGTATGAATGATTTATGTATGTATGTACGTATGTACTTGTATGTATGTATGTATGTATGTATGTATGTATGTATATGTATGTATGTATGTATGTATTTATGCATGTATGTATGTATGAATAATGTATGTATATATGCACCGATGTTTGTGCGTTTGTATGTATGTATGTACATTCTTTGAAATGTATGTATGTACATGTATACGAAAGTATGTATATAATAGTATGTATGTATCATTTTAGCACTAATGTGATGTATGTATGTGGCTTATCACCAGCTGCAAACCCCTAAAAAGGCCAAACAAATATGATGTTTTACAAACGGTTATAAGCCATCCATAATTATCCCTCTGTATGAACAATTGTTAAAATACTATAAGTCAGTGGGTAGTATCGATGCAAGTGTAAATCTTGGACATGCCTTATCTATTTAGACATGCGTAATGATGTCGTTGTATTAATATAATGAAACGGGATTTAACAAGACCGCTGTTCTGAATTTGGTCAGTTTGCTTGTTATAATGATACACACTTGTCAGATTTCTTCCATTTTGTATTTCTAGTAAAGCATCAAGTAAATGAGCGAGCGGCATAATGTTCAAATCAATCAGCAGTCAGTGGTATTAATATGAATGATGTTATGCGTCAGATATTATGGATAATAGTAGCGTAGCAAGACTGTTACAAAACATATCTAGTGGATCATCGAATAGCTTCTGACTAAAGGTCCTCGAATTTCTGCCAATATAAAGAAAGGGCCTTGAATGATACAGACACAGAGAATGCCTGTCAATGTACCTTTTTTCTGTTGAACAACATAGGGTAATTGTTGAGTTTGTATTTACAATGATATTGTGATTCAACACTTGGAAAATAATGTCTCAAATGCTTCACAACCGCGCCAATTAATAAAAGCAATTAGTTATAACTCACTAATACGAAACAAAGTTACCGCTGCTAGAGGCTTAAATTATCCATTCAGTTGGCTTTTAATACCAATAATTCGTCGTATGGTTTGACCACGTTAGCCGAATAAGTCAGTATTTGGCCTTGAATAACCCCTCGCCCTGTTTAGTAGACATAGGCAAACCTTTACCTTTATCATCTATTTACTTATGCCGACTAAATAATGCAGTGAGCATAAGCCTCTTATGTCATCCTTGCATGTTGATCCGATCCTTGAAAAGCACGTACCATCCATTTGCCTCGTATATTGATGATGAGTTTGAAAAGGCTCAATGCCTTATTTACTACAATTCCCCTGCTTATTATCTCTTTCGACCTTAACTTCGCATATGGGTCATAACGTCACACGATATTTAAGTGGTATCATGCTTAACTCGATGGTTGGCGAGTCGCTTGTCAGTAGACCCCTTGATGGATAATTAGTGCTTCGACAACTAATTATAAGCCTACAGCGGACGTGCTCCCCTAAAATTTGCCCTTTGCCTTAACCATAGGTAGACCAAGGCCAAATTCATCAGTTTTGCACATATTGTTAAAAAGGTACAAATAGCATAGCAGTTTACCGCAACGGTTAACGGCATAAAATAACTACAGATCTTGGAGATATTCTACCAATAGGGCATATAATGATAATGATAGCAGGTGCAGGGTAATATTGTGCAACATCAGACATATATAGATCTGAAGGATCCAAGTGTGAAAGTAGAACCAGCGCTTTTCATTAATTTCATTTATGATCTGTTTCATTATGTGGAAAAACAATTTCCCTATGTCCAAAAATAATCGTATCTATAAAAGCAAGCATTGCGCCGTGCTATACAATCCGTATATATATATATATATATATATATATATATATATATATATATAGATATATATAGATATATATATATATATATATATAGAGAGAGAGATATATAGATATATAGAGATATATATATATATAGATATATATATATAAATATATATATATATATATATATATCTCTATATATCTCTATATATATATATTTCTATATATATATCTAGGTATATATATATATATATATATATATATGTATATCCATATATATATATATATACATATTTATATGTAAATATATATATATAGACAAATATATCTGTATACATATGACATATATACGCTTATATATATATATATATATATATATATATATATATATATATGTGTGTGTGTTTATAAATATATTTTATATGTATACATATATATGTATATATATATATATATATATATCTATATATATATATATATATATATCTATATATATATATATATATATATATATATATATATATATATATATATCCTATATATATCTATTTATACTTTTGCATTGTATGTCTATCTGCATTAATCTGTTCAACACTTAATATTTACTTTGCATGAGTTAACAGTCAGAGTAAATTTTAGTAACTGCCATATAACATAGCAAAGGTATGGCTATGAGTATGCTCACTATTTCGTACACAGTGTCTCGCTCGAATCTACTTAACAAAACCTCATTGATAGCAAAGAGCAATTGACCGCGTAAGATATATTTAAGTAGACATTCTAAAAATTTTAAGAACAGCGATGTAAAGGGTGAGTTGACCTTGTTGTAACTTATCGATATTAGCGGGTTTTTTTTTATTGATGTTCGATTCGCTTATCTTATGTCCGAGTTTAACTAATGATATTTTGATCTAGTCACAGTAACAGACATAATTCAAAGGACACATTGACATACATTACATCTTGCCGATAACTCTTAATTCACTGCAGTAGTGTAGGGTCCGTGGATTATTATAGTATGGTGTCAAAGGCGAGTTGGTTCAATAATTGGTGATAGCTATAATGGTTTGCAACTCATCTTACCAATCTGTATTTATTAATATAACGGCGGGGCACAAATAGCCAGTCTGAATATTAACATTGCAAAAAGGGCGATATATATATGGTCTTTCGGCATCCAATATTACTGTAAGCAGTTATTGTTAACGAGCCAATACTGATAGGCTCGACCTGAAAGCAAACTATTGCAATATTGAACTTGTTTGCAACAATGTATATTTATCTGGATAACCAAGGCATCATCAAATAATTTAGGTATGATATTAGACGGAGCGCTCATTCCGAACATTGTTTGCAGTAAGCTTCATTAAGCAAAATCTCATTACCTCGTGCAGCTGCTGAAACAGCGCACATTATTCCTATCGTGTACATAATCCCCGCATTCAAAGGAATCCTTCTTCTCGGATTGGGGTCTAATATGATTGTACATAAACGACACGTTCGATCATGATGATTATGGTCAAATGTGACAAAGGTCTTTGAATTATACGATTTAGAAGCGAGACAGAACCGATGCCGACGTATTAGCCACGGGCTCCAGCGAGCCAATTTGTAGCTATCGTTTTTATCCTTCCCTATAGCAAGCTAGTATTGGACTATGAAGATTAGCATAATATTATGGTGAAAACATTCCGCCATCTTAAAACGTAACCATGTTAACAGCGATTAATCACAAAACTTACCTAATGTAAACATCTTTCAAATGATAGACATGATATAAATGACCATGACGAAAGCAATAAGTTCAAAGTATCTAATGTTTATTATACGTTTGTAATCTGGTGAGCTGCCGTGACGTATGTCTATAACGCCTTACATTTGAATGATCAAGTGGTGGTCTTCTCTGCACATTCCCAATTTTTCATTATCATATTACTGCCTCATCAAGTGTTGAAATATTACATGAAGAACGAAGTAAAGTATTATGCATTATTCAATGACAGAATATCAAGTTGTCGTGACGTGACTTCCTTTGGATGCAATTTCTCGGAGAACATCCGTAGAACTGGCTGCGAAGCTCTGATTGTTTCCGTCAGCGGTGAGAATGAGCTTGATGAAACTTTAATAGTACTTGCATATGTGTTGGCATTAATAAGTAGATACCGGTGGATCTGATGCAATAACGATCGAAAATTGATTTGAAGACATCAATGACGACTCAGCTGTGATATGAAAAAGACGTTCAACAGTATCGTCCCACTTGTTTGACGTAGCTAGGATCCTCACCAAACCGGTAACTTGGGACCTACGTTTATGATGATCGTAAGACTGATATGAATACTTTTTTAAAACATTTGTTTAAAATGGCATTACTCATTGACATGCTGGCAGCAATAGCTGCTTAAACATTTATTAATGCTAGATATTTATCACCAAAAAATTGTGTTCCATAATAGTGATCAATGAATTCACATCTGGCGCCATATTGCTCCAGGCTATATTGTACGCAGACGCCATTCTTCCGGTTTACGTGTGGAGCTTAATCAAGGTTATGAATTGGTAAGCAGAGCTATTCGAATTGCCAAGTCTTCAAAACCATACTCTATGTTATAAAGACGATTGATCAAAGCATCCCTTAAAAAATGCACCGTTAGTGTGCGTCAGTAGGTTGAAACCATTTCTATATCATAGACAAATCTGCAAACATAATTCACATGAAATGTTCTCAATAAAGCTGTCTGGGCAGTTCGTATGCCACAAGAAGGTATTGTAAGGTCAAGACAACATCCTTAATGTAAGATTCAGTACTTGACCGCGTCCTTAGCCGCTATGTTAGTGCGATATATTTCCATTTGTCGTAATGTGGCTTATGTGCAGACTCCACAAGGTTATTTTATTACCAGCTGATAAAAGAAGCATCTTGGATGGTCATTAATCGATGTATATAGCAGATACTACAATGTCATCCACAAATATCCTGTACCCAAGCAAATATACTGCAATAGTTAACTACATAGCTAAGAGAGATATCATCATTAGAAGTAAGGCTTAAAACTAAGTATCTTCCGTGCTTGGGCGCTGTTGGAGTTACTTCCTATGTGTCAGTGAATTACAATGTTGGTGAGGGCGTTTTCTAGTCAATATGTTCATGAATTCTTCCATTACGGTGAAAGGTATTTCTCAATTACATACAATGGGCACGGAGGGCGGATGCACTATACTTAGATTTAAGTGGATGCTTAACTATTGTGCATTGCGCGACTACAAAGGGATCGCTACATCTTGTACTATTGTGCGGAGATGACCTTGATCTTAGAGAAAAGACCTTTACAGGATGTTAGGTATATCTAATTCATCGTGTGCAATATTTAACGTAGTCATTGCGTTTACTGGCAAAACACTCAAGCAATGCAGATATCTTGAGTATCTACTTTGAACAGATGATAATGAATAGTATCATGCGAGTTTAATAGAAATATTACTTTATCAATGACAGGGGGTTGTCTGAAACAAGCAGAGTTATGACATGAATGAGCTCGTCGCCATCAATATTGCCCTTACTCACATGAGATTATGTCTACGTATACTGTTTCAGTGCTGCTGCATCATAATGTGCTGAACATTACAAAAACTTTTCTCCTGGCAATGGAGCAAATCATGTCAGCTTTATTTCGATGTTTGATTCTCCAAGCAGTAGCGCTTCTCTTAAATACCACAACCGAAATAATTCTTAGCATAGATATACACGTCCGCTGGGTGATTGAGTGACAATTTGTAAGATACAATCTGGGTCCGAATATGGGCTTAGCGGTTTAAGTTTAACAGAATCAGGTTAAACATAAATGGTCTGACGAACACTCCCGAGTATTCCATTGAAGCAATCTGTAACGCTATCGCATGCATATATCGGACATATCACGTTATATTCAGATGTGTGATTATTGAGTAAAACGTATTTTCTCTACTCCAACCTTTCTGTTGAATGCAGGGGTCTCATTCAATAGCGTGGCATTTCACCTGATGCTTGGTTTAAGTTGATGCTGCTAGATTTGCCAACTTTGCTGTTATTTGGATCGTTACTACAACTACACATTCATCAATTTAGTTATGTGACTCGGTAAAACCCGGTAACGGAACAATTAACCCCATAGATTTACCGGCGTTACTGTATCTAGATCAGGTGATAAATATCAGCATGATGCCAGTAATGATGAAATTGTCATGTTGAAATGAGCATTGACATTCTCAACACCACTTACTTGCCGTGGCATGAGCATAAGAATATATGGGTATTATAGTTACAAATAGTTACTAATGAGGTCATAACTCATTTAAAGCAACAGACAAGAAAAGCTATAACTGTTCATGTGAATACCCGTTGTTGTCAAAAATAGCATATAATCAAACGATTAGAAAGCTTTATTATCACGAAAGCATAACTGGTCACTGAACAATAAATATCGACACTGAGAGTCCCTGTCCTTATCACCCTATAGTAATTTGCTATATTGGTCAGGTCGGATGATATATGGTGTGCCTTTGCTGAACATTACTGGTTCTGTGAGTCATTAGATGGGGAAATAATCAAGCGGAACAAATCAATTGATCATCGAACATCACAACATTGATGACATGCAATAGAAATGGCATGTTTTTGATAATGACATTTCCATCATTGCCGAACACACTGTCATATTCCGTGTGCTGAATACCAGACACATGCTATTCAAAGATGCTTCTGAATCCAGCGTTATTGAGATCAATACTAACGTGTTATTAGAGATTAATTGGAATGAACTTTCAACCAGGTTCAGTCACAAATATATTGTTCAAGGTTCTGTGATTAATATCATCAACATATCCAGTCGGACGCATATGAACCCATATCAGTTGCTTCCTTGGCTGATGTAGCCATACCATCCGGTTACCAGAACCACGAAGAACATAAATAATCTGATTTAGCTGTACCATGCAGTATATCCACGGGAAGGGAATCCGATCGTGCGATTCGTAATTTGGCGGCTTCTGTATCCATTTTCTTGTTCAGAAAGCCAAACTGAATGACTTTAATATTAGAATATTGATACTGATTAAGCGTCTCATTGGGTGAGATGGAATTTCCGCTGATAAACTCTTCACGTTGATAGCGGCACCGGTTATTACCGCGAGTACGACTGTATCCATGTCACGCGGCTTTTATCATGGTGTCCATTCCATCGCAGCGACACATGGGTGCATTATGATTGGCAAGTAACATTACACCTACGTTCCAGCCATACACAAATGCAGTCTATCAAGGGCAAAACTGACGCCAGTTTCTATCAGCACTCGAATAATAACCCTATCCATTATTTGTTGTCAGGTATATTTTACAAGGTGTATATGCATGCACCCTTAAATATTGTTAACGGTACACGATTCCATTGCGACATGATGAAGGTCATTGGTTTTCTGCTTTGTACTGTATATTGTAACGAAAGTAACTACAGAAACACATTTGAACCATTACAGCATTTATCAGCAGATATCTACATCCATTCAACGTGTTTGGTGAAGCGGTTAAGTAAAAGTAGCATAAAAAGTAGTCATTTAGCAACTATAGCTGATTGTATCGCATCTAGTACGATTCTGCTATGATACAACAATATTTGTTTGATTCAACATACACAGATGATTCCAGACTAACCAAATATGCATTTAATTAGGATTGGGTTGGTTATAAGCGCTTAAGCATTAAAGCTAACATGAAGATGTATGTGCGCAATTCGTTGTAGCAAAGTTAAATGGTATTCTGCGATTGAATGCAAGCATACAAATTAAGACACTGTATTTCCAATAAATATCAAGGCATGCCGTATATCGATCACTAACTAATCAAAGAATTTATCTACAGTCAATGGTTAATTTTTGATAGTTTTAGAAATAAACATAACCCTTCGAAATCACTACTTCGTGCATAGATGCACCAGACCAACAAATAAATATTGATCGCGCCATATGTAACTATATAACAGGCATTTTCGATACCATGGTTCGTTTGCTTTACCTGATAATTTATAGCGTTTTTGTAATATTTATCGATGTTGCTGACATAGACCTATATATGCTATGTTAATAAGGAGGACAATCAGTTCAAAATTGCTTAAGCACAGGGTTGAATCGGTTTTGCAATATATATTAATACAAGTGTATAGCTGGACATCCAATGGATATCATTGACAAAGCACTCAATGTCAGGCCAGGGATAGAGCAATTCTAGTGAATGTGCTAATGAAGCATTGATGCAAAGGTCGTCCGATATTCGTATCTAGTACACGGCAATAAACATCTAATTAATCCCTAAACGTTCGAATGCAATTTTTTTTAATGAAATCCGTTCATCCGTTCACAAGAAGATTAAAATTTGGTTTTGTATGAAATCCTCACGATTATAAAAGAACGAAGAGTTACAATACCGCTCATAAATTTTCGTTCTTCAACGACGTTTCGTTTTGATTATATCGATATTTTTCGAATAAAGAAATCTTTCCAGGCAGAGGCGGATAACCACAGACCAGCACAGAGAACTTGATGGATGGAACTGTACAATAATGTTCGTTTCAACTTGTGACTTACCGTCATTAAGAGTACGTCTACATCAAATCTGTTCCGCTTGTCAGAGCTAGATACAATATCGTTATTAATGTGCATTGAACAACCTCACTCTGAATTCATACAACAAAATCTATTTACGAAACATCATTGGTTTCAAAATCAGTGGTACCAGTGTCTAGGATGTCCCACTCCTGTATTTATGCAATGCATAATTGATTATAGTGAATCGATTTATCTGTGTATTAAGCTTGAGCTAAAGTCGGTGGCAATACTGCACCTCTTATTTAAACAAACTTCAGGGATCATCTAGAAAACAATTGATTGTAATTGATATTCTGAACATGTTGTGCGGCATCCGTAGGCAGTGGTGAGTCACATTTCGAGTTATAGAGCAGCTCAAAGCAGAATGCAGTGGTAATTTATTAGATGCAAATTTGTTGGTGCTGACTATGTTGCGCAGTATTGTGTAGCAGAACTAATATGTAAAATGTAATGGGCTATAATTTGTACGTGAGCAATCACCGAGTATGCCTGATATGGCCAAATATACCGGCTGCAAGTAGGTTTGGGAGACTTGCACCGTGTGAATAGGTAAAGGCTCGGACAATGGCAACTCATTGCTGTCCAATTTATGTGGCATTATGTCTCTTACTTCTTAAAGTTGTACAAAGGAGAAGACAGACATCCATGCAATTACCATTTGCCTATTCTTCAAAGTCTTTGCAAATCCTCCACGGGGTCGTGCAGTAGACGTATGAATAACGTGGCGAGCCGTCAACAGCTTGCTAGGAATATTGCTCTTTAGAAAACATAAATTGATGACCTATAAATGGAGCTGTAATAATCACCGCAATTTTCTACAGGCACGTTCTGTTGGTTGGCCGAGTGACTGCGCATGTGTTCCGCAACACAAATGATCACTCTTTTACATTAACGGGGAAGCATAATTGATGTGCTCCTTCCGCGTGTACGTCACAATTAATTGCTTTGACAAGTTAGCAAATATTTCCTTGCTCAGTGACGATCAGCATTGTAAGAACCATATATGTTCGTGGTTATTAGTTAAAAGCAAAAAAATTCTTAGCTGATTCTCGGCAGTCGAACAATTAACCAGGTACCTGGCCGCGTTGTTGCCATAAATCGATATTATGATCCGATTGATTCCATAATACGTTATAAGGCATCAAGTTTATTTCGTAATAATTCCGGTTGGCGATATGGTAATATGTAAGCCTAATCAAAACTTCGGTAAGTAAAATAGAAATGTGCTATCTATTACTTGAAGATCCATTTCTTCCGCGCCAAGTAACTGATACATAGATACTTATATTACGGAGAAACGCCAAAACACACCTCACAGTACTCATACGTAAGTCAATTATACATGGTGCAAGGCTGGTGATCCGATGTGGCAGGTGCAAAATTTAATTAATGCATCGCTTGTATTATAAGACAACTCCGGAAATTAGAAATATTTGAGTTATTGCCTTATGAATAACTGCTACAATGATGTTTAGTTATTTCACCAAATGCGGTTCACACAGTTGATTATGCAACTAAGCATAAATTGTACAGTTATTTACCGAAACAAATAAGCAACCACGCAATTAATTTGTTCCAAGTCACTTAACGATAACTGTGGTGATAAGACACGCAATGCAAACATATCCAATCCAGCATAAACAGAATACTGTTAACTTTAAGTCTTGCCCATAACGTGGTGATTATCGTCACTGGGCGGCCACCATCTGATTCTAACTTGATGACTAACATTAATATGAAAGAGGGACAGGGGTTATTATTCAGCCAAACTTGTTGCATGCATCACTCCCGTACTTAGTTCGAAAGAGCTACCAACCACTGTCATTGATTGAAGCTCAGTTTGGTCTAGCGGTAGGCCAAGTCTAAATGTGATCCACATTCAAACAAAATTTCACATCACTGACTTGTTAGTAAATCAAATTCAAAGATGAACCATCCCTAGGTATTTTATAATATCTTACTGTGCTCATTAATTTATTAAGATTGTCATTGCTTCACTTCATGTCAAAGGGTTCAAAAGCTAGATGGTTTGAATTTAGGCAGGTGAAGGGTATTTGTGCCAAAACTGTCACCACCCAGCATGACTGGTAAGCGCTTGGCTGCCAGATAAATTGTATTCACTCACTCCATGCTACCGGACACAATCTTATTTCTTCCTAGTGACTGTAACCATTATAATGTTCTGTAATTTTTGTAGAAGTTCTTATGCTTTGATACGACATCTGGTAGCTGAATGTACTTCAACAGCGCACATCACTATGTACGATGTTGAATGAATATGCTGCGCAGTTTAACAATTCCCCCTCTTCTTCAGTGAGATTAATAGGATTGTATATTAGCGGCACGTACATTAGCCTATCGTTTTGACCATCAAGTGCCATTCTATTCTGCTTGTGCAATTGTATTAGTCGAACGTTCTCTCATTTGCATATAAGTGATTAAAGGTAACACAAGAATCGAAGTGGAGTATTATCCATTGTTCATTAAAGAATGGAAGGTAACCTTGACGTTAATATTATTTGATTAAACATCCATGGAGTGGAAGACATCCCGGTAACTCGAGACTATGATGGATTGGATTGGTTTGGTTGCAGCCGTGTTGAGAATTGATGATACATGCAGTACACAAGCATACCCACTGGCATTAATAACCCGACAGCAGTTTATTTGAGGTGATGCTAATCAATAAAAATGATTGTAGACACATGAATACTTATAATTAAGGTTGAAGTTGTTATCCACTACACATTCAAATTGAACATTTGACTTATTACTTATGATTTTGGGCAGAGCCTAATATTGTATCACTTCACAAACAAGCATCAGTGCACTTTAACATTATGCCCATTATGCTCGTGGCTTCTTCCTAATATTTCATTTAATACTACCTCTTTTTCGCATTTTATGTGTTATTTTGGCGACTATCAGCTTAGAATAGCATTTACGCTGAATGAATCACTCCGAGAAGTAATGCTCTTACTTAGACAGAGCACAAATTGGCAAACTTGCCACGAGTACAGCGCAAAATCGGTTAATGTACAACGTTTTTATTGTCCTTTCAAGTTCTCATTGCCCTTATTCTACTATGCTACCCAAGCTGACTACATGGACTGCTTTTGTCGAGAGTAATGAAACACTTCACAGTGTAGAACTGGTAATTGCATCAAACTGTTCCGTCATATAGGTCTAACTTCTAAAAGTAATGCGTAGAATAAAATCACATCACTTTGACAACAACGAGAGGACTGAATGCAGAAAAATTATACAGTGAGGCAAACACCGAGGGGCAATGCAATCTTGCCAACCATGAAGCATTGTATATGATAAATGATCTCAGTTCCTACATAATAAAGCTGATCGTTTTTCCAAATATGTGGCACAATCATCCTCCAAAGCAGTATAAGCGAAAATTGGTTGACTTTAACATGGTAAGCTAATCGTAGTAAATAATTACGAAACAGGGCTGAATGAAGTTGTGCTTGTATGTAAGAAGCTCGTTGAATGATGTGAGCGACAATGAATACCTACAGGACACCAAGAACGTTTCTAATGCATCAAGTATAAACATTGTTGCCGAATTGGTTAACCAAACCAGCGCCGCTATTAATTTGAAAAAGGTGTCTACGAAGCGAAAGGGGCTGAATATGTTGTTATGTTGGTGACTTACCAGATGATACCACTGATATTTTGATCTAAAATGAATTTGATTAATCATTCCGTTAGATACTTCAACGGTAGTACAATACGACGCAATACATGTCTCCTCCATTGTTGCTGCACCTATGACCACGTTATAAAGTAAAAACACGAACACGTACATTCCATTTTAACAACATTGTTTATTGGAACTGATTTTGTGTGGTACATCCAAGGTATTTCAGTCACTTTCTTTTATTTGCATGGCGAAGCTGACCCCTATGAATGCTTAATTATGTGGAATTGTATTATAACTTGGTTATATGAATTCTTAGGATAATTTATCAATTTGATAACTCTACCAGCATAAAGAATACACCGATAACCAAAGTTAGGTTGAAAGGCGTGTATTTTCTAAATATCCTACGACGATCCAAATGTATAACTAAGAAAATGCCGCAACTACCAAAAATGCCGCAAAAATATGCAAACACTTACTCCTCGGGCAAATCTGCTAACGATTCTTGTAATAGAGATGATTTATAGCATCCCGTCGTAATAAAACTTTTGCAATTACCTAGCGTAGAAAACAATAAAGCAATTCACTCAGCACGTACTCGTAAAATAAATCACGCACATCTGACGCCGTACAATATTTGATAGAACGAGATAGAGCCCAATATATGATACAAAGACGCCCGCCTGTCCAGGCACGCTAACGAGGTGCATTGCAGCTATGCAAAACAATACGAATCGGTATTGTTTGATCGGGTTGATTGTTTGTGAGAGCCTTTGCTGCACCACAAAGATGGCTTCTGCTCTTAACTGGAACGCCATATGGCCTTGCTTCAAAGTTCCTTCCGTGATGGATTAGCAATCTGAAAGCAATTGAGATTGGATAAACGCTCGGAACGGTTTTGTAGCTATCGTGATAATATCTCTTGGCGTTATATTTGCATGCTGTGAGATGTTGTGATAACAAGATCTCAACAATTTATCTGTGCATTTCATGTGCAATATGTTGCTTATTGAAAGTCCAACACTAAACGCAAAGTACGCATTCATTATAATTTTTAAAACCGTTTTGACCAAGTTCGGTCAGTGAACTCATTTTATGAGCTTAAGTGATATGGCACTTGCCCTAAGCTGTACATGATTACATGATTTCCAACCATTACGCCCCCATACTAATTGGCCGTCGAACAGCACGTCGTCGGATCAAAAGCAAGACTTCCAGGCTATTCTAATATGAATACTTTGCCTTGAATTCTATCTAACCACAAACATTTCAAATAAAATTATTTACCGCTCCATCATGTTTATTATGTTGGCCAGTCAAACAAACAGGTCCCCAACCTTCACATATGTCTAAAAGATGCAAAGCTACTTAATGTACATCATCCATGATTGCATCCGATGATTGTAAAACTTGCCACAGATAGAACCTGCATTGGTATCAATTTTATTCCAACTTCACCCACATTATCCATTTTATATTATGATATAATGCTGTAGCGAAAATGATCCGAGAACTGCAACGTATGCATAACTTACAACTGAAGACTTACCCGTCGTGTTAAACAAAACTGTATTAATATCTGTAAAACATTAATTAGGACATGAGACCTTGTTTTATTAGCTTAAACTCATTGGCTTATTTATCCCTTCTGCCTTTTCATAAGTTCGCATGAGGCAGACGTTTAGAACCATAACATAAGGGTTAAAATCAATTTAATACTGATGGAATCACTTGAACACCGAGTAAGTGCATCTCAAAGTATGCCACACACATTGCTCACGGCAATATAGCTATGTGCTTTAGGCAATTGATACAATCAATAAGTTTGTGTTGTACAGAACTGGGAATATAAGCTCACTAGATTAAATTAGAATAAAGCTCATAAGGCTGTGAAAACATTTCGCTGTCCAATTGTTATGTATAACGTTTCATAAACGAGGTGTTTACTGACCGCCCGATTTAATAGTACTGTTGCCTTGCAGTACATAATATACATATAACAACAGATAAATACTACAAGGTTGGGCAGATTGTCTTACTGAGCCACATTTGTATGATTGAGTTTTAATATCGTGATGCGAATGACCAAACTGGTGAGTTTGTCTGGAAAACCCAGACATTTTCAATTGTGCTAGTTAACGCTATACACGTAATATCACTAGTTGCTTTCTGTCACAACAGTCGTCAAAAGTTGCAGGCTTAACATAATTAAGAAGAGAGCAGCTAACAATAACGTATGTCATCAAATGAAATTTTTTACATACATAATGCTTATTTGGTAAACATATACTAAGACATGCAAAATCTATATAAGTCATTCATACTGAAAGAATATTCAATAAACGTCCAAAAACATAGTAGAGAAGATGCAATGTATCAGTGTTGTTGGCGTTTTTAGCTGCGCAACGACTATTTTTCTTACGAATTCTTACCCACACCAGTTAAGTACCACCTTGCCAAATGTGATGACTTTGTCGAAATTTATCCCCACGTCTTTCGTCGATAATTACCATCATATTAGCTGCACTACATATGATACAATTATACGAGCACCATAATGACTCTGAAGCATTTAAACACATACTTAACTCCGCAAAACATTACACAAAATAAAACAAAACAAACAAAAACGGAAAGGCTCAACTTTGATATCACATTCTACATCGCAAAAGAAATTAGTAGTCAAGGGTAGGATTTTTGTCTGGGAGGAAAATGAAGCCCATTGTACATGTTTCCGTGCGGCATACCTGCTTCATTTTGCCTGCTATGCAAATGTCTGGGTAATATCTACCGGATGAATTCACGATTCAATGTATTCCGATGGTCTGCTTTGGTGTACTGGAGCGTCTAGTGCTGCAGTTCTCGGAGTGAATAATTACTGTAACCTTTGTCATTGTATGGCCCCCTTCATAGCACGCATCTCGCTAATATTATGCTGCGTGTCGTTGAAGTGCCTTATAGAGGCATAACAGGCTGTGGCTGGTCAATTTCACCCCGTGGAAAACAACTGTTAATAAACGTATTGTCTAATAAATGATATTGGCATCATTTTCGAATCTGCTTCCGTCAAACAGCATATGTTCAATATCATAACCATATCTTGAACACTTGCCTGTAAATACATTTTTTGTTTCAGTTTTTATTTTTACAGTTGAGTGCGTGAAACAAATATGCGAGTAAAAATAAGCAATTGCCATCCCAAAATACGAAATTGATGTAACTTCGATTGCAGAAAACACACGAATTGCGAATAATTCGATGAACTTTGTTCGCGCAAGTGTTTAGTCAATTCTTGAGTCGGGCTTAGCAATACTAGTGTGTCTAATAAGGGCTGCTCTCGTCAACACCAGCGACTGAAATGGAATGATCTATGATATTTTTTGGCCTCTGTATCAAGGACAAGAATGTCGTATTCATTTAATGGAAGTGATGTACTTTAAATCCGTGTAGTATATAAAACAAAGAAAACAACTAATCGGTGATTGTTTCGGTCACTACCTGCCTCTCATATTGTACACTGGTGCTGTGAATATGTTATGAACATCATCCGCCATTCTTCCGGCCAACGTGTGCAGCTTCATCAAGGCTTTAAATTAGTAAGCAACCCGAATCGCCAAGGCTTCATACAATCATCTATGTCACATGATGGTTGCATCCCCGTAACAATTTACCTTTAATGTGTGTAATAAGCATATATGGATGAAAGCTTCTATAACATAGACAATACAGCAAACATAAATTACATACAATGTTGTCAATAAAGCCTTCTGGGCAGTTTGTATGCAGCAAAATGGAAGTGTGAGGTCAAGACGACGCCCCTGCGTAGATGCCATTATGTATAATCATGGTTAACATGTTCTAATTAGAAGCTTACGGCAGCGCATTCAAGTAAGAGCTAAGAGCTGATTTAATTAAAATAGTAGCCAGTACTTTACCACGTCCTTGACCGTTACGTTACCGCGATATACTTTCGTTTGCGTTAATGTGGCTAATGTTTAGGTTAGTTTTGTACAAGCTGAAAACGGCAGCATCCTTGGGGATCTTTAAGCGAAGCATATCGCAGATCCAACAATATTTAACCCGTCGATATTAAGAATTGTCATCTAGCAATATCCCAACCTCAAACAATTATGCTGCTTCAGTTAGCTACATAACATCATTTTAACGTACGGTTTATGATACAGTTGTTGAGGGCGTTCTCTAGTTATTGTGTTCATATATTCTACCATTACGGTAATTACATATAATGAACACATAGAATTGATGCACTTTACTTCTATTTAAGTGGATGCTTAACTATTATGCATTGCGCGACTACAAAAGGGATCGCTACATCTTCCTCTATTGTGCGAAGACGGCCTTGATCCAAGAGACCAGAACAATACAGGAAGGTCGGGAAACATGATAGGAGGGGGGATTTTTGTAGCCCGATGACAGGCTGAATTCTTGGTTATTTCACAGTAAGTTAGGTATATTGAATTCATCGCTCGCTATATTGAACGTAGTAATTACATTTATTGCAAATGAAAAGTTGCTGCAGTAATGTAGAGGTCATTGATATCAACTTTGAACTGATTATAATGAATAATATCCTAAACATATTACTTCATCGCTAATTTGTGACTGTTTTGTGCAATGAGAAGACCTTAAGTAGTTAAGTTATGTCTCAAATGAGCTCGTCCCCAACAATATCACCCGTATAAAAGTCTTTCTACGTATACTATTTTAATGCTGCAGCATCATAACAATTTTAACCTTACATGAACTTTTACCCTTAAAATGGAGCAAATTAAACCATATTGATTTCGATGTTTTATTTTCCAAACAATATCATGTCTCCTATATAAAATAACCGACATGAAATCGATATGTACTTCGTTATATTCCTCCGCTGTAGATTTTGATTGATCGACAATATGTATGACGAGGTATTTATCTGTACCCTGAACGCTGGTTAGGCTGAGAAGGCATCAACCACGAACGCTTAAAGCTGACATCCGCGTACTTCCCGCAACGTACACTTTATCTATATTAAGCAACGAGGCTATGTGTAGCTCCGAGTCTAACATAGTCATCTACTATGATATAAACAACAGGCGAATGTCTTGGATTGCATGTCTAAACTAACCCTATTCTCAGTTCATGCTGTCTATTCGTGCTAGATTTCTCAGCGATGGTGTTATTAGCATCTTTATTTGAACTACATATTTACCAACTTGGTTATGTGCCTCAGTGAAGTCGGTTGACGGAACAATAAATCCCGTGGAATCACTGGTGTTGCTATATCTAGACCAGGTGATCATTATCAGCATGATACAAGTTATGAATATGAATTAAATGACCGCATTTAAATAAAGAAAGACATATTCAACACAACTTGAAGTTTACATGTTATGGCTACAAATTTTTACTAATAAGGGCATAACTTATTATAAGAAACCGACAAGAAAAAGCATAACCGTTCATGTGTTTTCCCCTAGATGTTAACAATAACACAAAGGCAAACTACTTGAAAGCTTCATCATTACGATCGTGTTTATTTACTTGTAATTATAATTGAGGTTATATAGAACTATAAGAGAAGCAACTTGTGTATTTATTGGTTCAGGTCGCTGTTTTGATTGCGTCTCAGAATGTTGTAGCTCACCACAGACGAATTCACCGAGCTTCGAACGTAATATTTGACAATCATGCTCTATACTGATATGAAAGCCAGAAAAACAATAATATGTACAATACTTAATACTATGTATAGCTGCGTTTGTTTTACTTCACGGAGGGCGATGAGCCATAAAAATCTACACGTTGAGCTCCTGTCCGCAACACTCCATACTAATTTGCCTTATTGATCGTTCGGATGTTATATGGTGTGCCCTTGTTGAACATTACTAGTCATGTCAGTCATTCGAAGGGGAAATGATTGCACGTAACTGCTAAACGCGGATACGCTAGTGGGCCAACGACATGCATCCAATGACCATTCAATGAACATGATATCTATCTTAAAACAGGCAAAATATTTGACGCAAATCCCCAGACTCTAGGAAAAAATTGCTCACACTGGTTTGTAAATTTAATGGCTAGCTAGGTGGTTGTAGTGGTAGTGAGGGAGGGGGGGGAGGCAAACGTAGAATTTGGGTGGACTTAAATCATAAAAAATAGTGGTCAACATCCGATAAACTGAATCAGAGGTAATTATTAAACTCTCATGAGTATGTGTCATATGCAAATCAGCCCGACGAGCTCCATTATGACTGGGCATATTGCAGATTGTCAGCTTAGAACTGCGCTTCATCAAAAGATTAACATTGAATATGGCCGATTGATACTCCGAGGAGGGCTTTCCAAAGCACAATGATGGCTATCTTGTCCAAACAATATACTGTAATGGAAACTCGGAATATTCAATTAATCAGTCATTCCAACAGAATCCTGCTCTTCCTCATATGTACAAGATTGAACTTTTGTATCGTGAGTAGCGCAGACGCAGTTACTCGACAGATATCACACAACATACGCAATGACATATTACGGTCACAAAGAGCGAATGCACTTTTCTTTTTTAATTGGACGCTAAACCATTATGTATTGCTTGATTACAAAATAATCGCTAAGATTACTTCTATTGTGTGAAGGCGGCCATAATCCTAAAGCCAAGGACACAGCAGCCGAGGCTAGTATATCAGAGTAGCACAGGGTAATTGTGTGAGTTGGTGACATGCTATCCCTGGTTTCTGAAAATATCTTGTTAGTGGATTCATGTTTTAGAAATATTGAATAAGGTCATAACGACTACCGCAGACGGGTAGTCATGCAAAGAAGTGCGGTGACCATTAGCATCATTTTTGAATGATACGATTTCAGGTTTACGATCGTGTTCATTTACTTGCAATTATAATGGAGGTTATATAGAGCTATAAGAGAAGCAACTTGTGTATTTATAGGTTCAGGTCGCTGTTTTGATTGCATCTCAGAATGTTGTAGCTCACCACAGACGAATTCACCGAGCTTCGAACGTAATATTTGACAAACGTGCTCTATACTGATATGAAAGCCAGAAAAACAATAATATGTACAATACTTGTTACTTTGTATAGCTGCGTTTGCTTTACTTCGTGGAGGCCGATGAGCCATAAATATCTATACGTTGAGCTCCTGTCCGCAACACTCCATACTAATTTGCCTTATTGATGGTTCGGATGTTATATGGTGTGCCCTTGTTGAACGTTACTAGTCATGTCAGTCATTCGAAAGGGAAATGATTGCACGTAACTGCTAAGATAAGCCGTTGATAATAAAGTAATTTACGATTGTGTATAAGGCAAACGTTGTCAATGATTGATTTTTATCCAGGACAATAGCTCAGTCATATCACAGCGTAAGGTATGCAATTGCAGCGATACACCTTTGTGTGTCGTTGCCGATTAGAGTGTCAGTAAGGAAACAATATTAATGGTGACTTACGTATGAATTACTCTCCCGGATGTAATTTCAACAAAAATAGAGATTTGAAAACATTTCCTTCTGTGATCTAAACTCATAGATGAAACGTTTTTTCAACTTATGGAATGTCGCATATGTACTGTGCAGTGAGAAGTAATCATATGGCATAATTCGTCTGTGTTTGTCATTTAAACACCAGTGTGGATTATTTATCTCATGCAAGATATCCGCATCTCTATTCTTCATAGATGTAGTTAACTCCAACCTTTGGCACTTACGATTTATATGTATACAAACAAACAGTTTAAATAGGTAACCGAAAACAACGACATCCTTAGTCCGAGTGGATATTATCTGACAGATAAAAACAAAACCCTTGAATTGAAAAAAAAATGATAATCATAACAAAGTAGTTGAAGGTGTTCAACTGTGTTCCTACAGACGGACACGGAACGTGACCATACAATGTAATGTTTCTGTTTGTTAAGAGGAATTGAATTCGTATTGATATAGTACTTTGATTGTGTTAAGATTATCAACACTGTCATAAACTGAGACTAAACAAGAAGACATTAATATGATTTGCTTCAGTTTCACTGTGAGGGTGCGGCTCTTTCGGGTGCATCTTGGCTGGCACTTCAACCTGCACCAGCTGAAATATATTCACGCAAAGATTGCTGTTCTCACTGAAATGGCATAGCTTTTCACCTTGTGGGTATGTGATTGTTCGCTGTTACATCACCAGTATAATTGATGCTAGTCTACAATAGCTGTTTTATTTATTATTTAAAAGAAAAAAATATGGTAATTTGAAAATCCTGACAAAATTTTCTCAAGGCTGCATATTTATAAAGTAAATGCAAATAAAATAGCAATCTCCAACCTGGGCATCCTGGAAAAATACATTTGAATAACAGCAGCACTTATGGCAAGCTAGACTTAAAGAATTACAGGTAAGCAGTGACGCTATGTTCCGTTTAACAGCAAAATTTGTTCGACTCGATAGAATTGCGTGATATAGTTGTCTATCGTGCAATATGGTGCAAATAACAGCCTAGATTGACCCATGTCGCCACTTTGCCTGGCCGTGTTTGAGAATTATTTCTCTGATATGTTCACGGTGATTATAGCGTGGCCTTTTGTAACTAAGACGCTGTATTGTCATAAATGACGTTTTGTTCATTTTGTTTTATGTTATGCTTTGTGAATTTGTGCTATTAAAAAATTAACGCCTTAAACACATTTTAGGTGTGAGTGACATCAAATTTTCCGTTTTCAAAGTCTTGTGATCAAAGTACCTGAATAGGTGAGAGAGATGCAGTGGGAACGACGAGAATTACATAAGCAGAGACACTATGTTAGTTTAGCAAAATATGTTCAACTCGATAGAATTGATATAATTACTTACCATAACCATTCTTTTGACACGAATAGTCGTTGTTTACATCAATATTATTAATATTGTACGATTTCCGTCGGCTTTGTAACTATGACCAATATAAATGATTTTGTTCTATATCATTGATATGGTGTGCTTTATCTATTTGTGCTATATAAAATTACCATGAGTAGTTGTCTCAGAAAAAGAACTTTTATGCATCATCAGGTCTCTGTCAAGCTGTAATTAGTTTACGCCTAAAGAACGCTTTGTAGTATGTTTTGTAGTTGCACCGACATTATGAGAGTCCGATTAAACGCGCTTGTGGTATAAAACAACCTTATGATGCATCAAACAAACAACAGGCAGTGACTAAAAATTTCTAGACATGTGGCGCGCCATAAATAAGCAATAGTTAGTGTCTAAATATATATGTACATCCATTAATACTTTGTGTCTTATTTCGCTGTCGTGGCATTTCGCTAAAAAAACAGCGTAAAGTAGAATTTAATGATAATTAATTACATGCTGCACTGCTATTAGCGACCTGTGTCGCACAGTACTGTGCAGTCGAGCGAAATGAGCTATCATTTGTACGTGAGCAATCACAATAAAAAGAGGTAAAAGCTTTATTTGCCAAACATTAATATCCCGACTGCAGGTAGTTTTCGGTTTAATGCTGATGAGCAACTTTGTCAGTTCTACCTTGGACAGAAAAAGTAAGTCGATTGAAGCTTTCAAGGCATATCAGCTACGCTGCATTGGTAGATGAACGTGAAATTGTTTTGTGAGTTGAGATGTAAGTCGTCTTATACACGGTTATCTAACGACGCTATAATCTGCAGCGCATCACACAGGCTCGCCCTAGCGATTGCTCAATTCACGTGGAAAACACCGAATGTCGCAGGTAAAGCTGTCTTCATATGCTAACAACGAGAGGCGATTCCAAATAATTAGATCATCGGCAGATCATTTTGATCGTACGTGACCTAACATCAGAGGGTCACAATTAATTAATGTTAGCCTTTGTGTTGGCTGCATGGAAAAATCGGTGAATAGGTTAAAGCTCAAGCAATAGTCTCTCATTGTTGTCCAATTTATGTGACATAATGTCTCCTACTTTTTACGTAGTACAAAAGAAAAGACAAAAATGCAATTACCGTCGGTCTATCCTTTGAAGTCTTTGCAAGCCGACCATAAAAGCAAGCCGTGAGGTAGGCTTTTGCAAAATGTGGCATGACGCCAAGGGCTTCTATGGAATATTTCTCTTTAGAAACTTGGAATGTTGACCAATGCATATAGCTACTTTATGTTGTACAAAAGAAAAGAAAAACATTCATGTAATTATCTTTTATCTATCCCTTTAAGCCTTTGCTAACCGACCATCAAAGCAAGCCGCGATGTAGGCTTTTGCAAAACGTGGCATGTCGTCCAAGGTTTGCTCTTTAGTAACCTCGAATGTTGACCAGTGCATAAAGCTGGGACAGTCATCACTACATGAATGTTGTGTATGTGGGCTGCATGGACGGGTAAGCATAATTGACGGGTAAGCATAATAGTTCAATTATGTACTTCTCTTGCGCGCTCATTACAATGCATTGTATTGACAAGTTAGCAAATATTTCCTTCGTCAGAGACGGTCACCGGAATTTGCACCATCGGTGCTGCGGGTTAAATATTTGTTAAAGGCTTAAAACATATGAGCTGACCCTCGACAGTTAAACCAGGGAGTCGGCCTTGTTGTTTCCATATTATTCGATATTATGAGCCAATCGAGTCATTATTGAATTTTATGGCATCGAATATACCACGTTTTGATTCCTATTTGCGATATAGTATAATTTATGCATCGGTATGTAAAATGTCAATGTGCCAAATATTACTTGCAAACTATCTGTTTCGCGAAAACTAACCGAACAGTAGACACTTATATGAAGGCTAGTATATCTCTCAGACGTGATAATTTACGGCTTCGACTAGAAAACGGGCAAACAAAGAAATCAACTCAATATGGAAGTGGGAGGATTGATTGTTTATTTAGAATACAATATTCCGCCAAATGAGTGAGATCACGGGCTGGCTTCTAACGTTTCAGGTGTATCGTTACGAACGAGTTTGTCCATTAATGAGGTGCTGTTCGTACATGCAATCGCCGATACAAATGGCATATGTTGTGGCATGCATGCTTTCGATTGATCAATAAAGCAGAATGGGTACAGTACAATGGAAGTTGTACGACTTAACACGAATGATAAGGTGCATTCGAGCAAAATAGGCTTAATTCGAAGGAGAAGTCAGGTGTCATATTCTCTCTAGGATTATTTATATATTCTTACTAATAAACCCAAGTGTGGTTTACGAAACACGCGCTTATCTGTTTGACGATGGTTGTGTAATTGTACACAATGCTTATTCTATATAAATGCAGTCAGCAACGGTGCATAACAAAGTGCTTTAATTGTGCACAGATGTGTGATACGAAGCTAAACATGGTTCATTGACAGGATACTAACACAATATTGCATCAAATGACTTCTTAGCTTGCACTGATATGTCTCATATGGAGTAGGAGCCACCGCATTGGAACGCAACAGGCAATATATCGCTGCTAGTGTACAAACGGTTGCGGCATGATCTAGCATTTATCTCTTATATTTGTGCATATATGTCCCCACTATGGTCCGTTCTTGTTTCTATCGATTTGGCTTCTCATATTATGTCATCAACCTTTATGTTGATCTAATCATTTGTTAATTCGTGTCAGTCCGCGTTTATCGTATTCCGCTTAATGGAGCATACACCCTGATCATTCACAGTTGCTTCATTTGCTAACTTTGTCTTGGCTTACTTACATATTGTGTGTGTGGTCCTTAATAGCTGCGTCTCATGGCGCGCTAACGACAACTCAAACTATATTCGGAGTATGATCGAAATTTATGAATAACATTTATCGTGCGCTCAATCTAAACCCACTTCGCATTTGGGTTTGCAATGGGGTTTACTTGATCGTATCCTTGAGTAATAACATATATCTGACAATAAACCACAAGGTAACAGAGCAACTGCATGGGAAACCTCTATGAACACCATTGAAGTTAGTACTATGTTCACCTTTTAGACTGCACGTTGCATGCAGAAAGCACAATACGGGCATTAAGGTTTACGACAGATCGATATCTTCAAGTGGGGCAGCCTTTCTGTCTTTATC
The DNA here is from genome assembly GCA_034190875.2 of Urechis unicinctus. Lineage (NCBI taxonomy): Eukaryota > Metazoa > Annelida > Polychaeta > Xenopneusta > Urechidae > Urechis > Urechis unicinctus. Next base: position 41,698,374 of record CM067349.1, on the reverse strand, counting down.
ACCGTGTTTTGATTAATTTCTATATACGTGAAGCAAATGAACAAATTACAGTGGTGTCCTTCAATGCAAAAAAGTAATGCCAGCAAATGTCCTTAACACATCTTATTTTGCTATGGATCATTATCAACAGGATATACATAGTTTCCGCGGTTTGGCTTTAATTCAAAAGCCTACGGAAGTAAGTTTACATTATGGCAAGATAACAATTAACTGTAACAATATAAAAACGTGCAACCTTAAAAAAAACATCTCGACATCTTATATGCTACACCAACAGATTATTGCTATTACTAATATCAAAAGAACATATTGCAGCCATCTAAAAGCATAATAGACTGTATAAAACGAAAGGTAACATGCCTGAGTTTTTCGCGATTAAAATTGCCGTTCAGGGGGTTAAATATGATTTTGGTGCGAATGTTTTTCTTTACTGACCATGAGATCATCGGTTGTGTTTATCGTGATTTACAAAAAGCTAATTAACAGCTCCCCAGCCTAAGCTGTTGATCGGATTAAGTTCGGCGGGAATTGGATCATTAAATCGAATGTAAAGACGACAGATAGATAGACGCCATCACGATTGAGGTCAGGGGTGTTATTATTCGGGACATGCAGATAATGATGCTACTAGCTAAGCTGGAGTATATTTCTGCACATTTGGTTTCCAGGATATTTGAGGTAATTCTGCTGAAAAACAGGGACGTACAACAACGCTAGCGTGAAGCCCAATTTAGATTATAACATTCCGACGCTCAAATACAAATGTAATAGAGCTTTATAAGAAACGGTTCCCTCGGTTGACAATGCATCGCCAATATGAGCGTTGGACTGTTACTGCTCTAGATCTCTGCAACAAATTGCTCCAATGTCGAACCTAGTGAAAGAATTTGAGAGAATGCATTATCGACCCTCGTCTGCAAACACTTCAAGCTGCTGCTCAAACATTGTTTTGATATTAAGTGGCCGCATATTTAAAACAGGCATCTGTAGTATGTTACCTATGATTTAAAAAACATATTATCCCATTAAGCAAACAAAGTAGTCTATTTGAGAAACAAACGATATCGGGCAAATGATCCAAAATCTTATTAATTGTGATTAAAAAAAACTCCACGTCGGGGGTCTATTATGCATCCTCACGCCTCTGCCAAGTTGTAATGAGTTTACATCTTAGAGGAGTATGCTTTGATGTTGCCGCGACCACAGGAGAGTCAGATTAAGCGCGCTCTTGATATAATTTAAGTCTGTTATGCCTCAAATAAACAATCGATTGTAACTTAAATATTCTGGACATGTGACGCGCCATCAGTAAGTAGTAGCGAATGTCTGTATATATTTATATATATGCATCCAGTAATGCGTTGTGTCTCATTTCGCTGTCGTGGCATTTTGCCATGGAAAACGGCGTTAGGTAGAATTTAATAATAAGTAATTACATGCTGCACTGCTGCTGGCGATCTGTGTCGCAAATTATTGCACAGCAGAACAAATATGTATTAATCGAGCTGATATGTGTATGTGAGTAATCGCAATAAAAATATATTGGTAGGAGCATTATTTGCCTAATATTGATATCCTACCGCAGGAAGTTTTAGGTGACGTTCACTAATATTGCATCGCAAAAGTGTCTCTTTAATGCTGATAAACATCTTTGTCAGGTCTACCTTTGACAGAAAAACGATGTCGATTGAGGTTTTCAAAGCATATCAACTACACTGCGTTGGTTGATGAATATTTATTAAATTGTTTGGTGAAATTGCGATATAAGTAGGCTATGACAGGGTTATCTATCGACGTCTTAATCAGCAGCACGGAACACAGGCTTACATTTGCGATTAAATTCACGTGGAAAACCCCGAATGTCACAGGTCAAGCTGTCCGCATATGGTAACACCGATGAGTGACTATGCACTTTAGGTACATGAGTGTACTATGCTACTACTCATGATCCAGAGACGATTCCGAATCCTTTGATTTAAGGCGGTTTAATTCCATTATGAAAGGCGACCAAATTATGCTATGTTAGCTGCAACATACGAGAGCTCAAGCCAATAATTCATCCGCTTGCATCTGCATTCGCACCTGATTATACAGCTTACTTCTGCAATGGTGGTCCTATATTTTATTCTCACTATGTTGTGCAAGCAAGTGTTGACATATGATATACTTTTTTTCTAGATGTACTTGAAGAGAACGTTGACATTTGGATCGTTTTGCTTTGATCTAAGCGAAGTTCGGTTACCTATACAATAAACTACTGGCAATTTACGTTTTCCGGTAGCAGATTATTTGATCCCTCGTGAACTTACATCCCAGCGTTACAACTATTTCTTGTCAGCTAGATTTCAATGCATCTTTGTGTTTGCTGCATGGAATCGGTGAATAGGTTAAAGCTCACACAACCGCTTCTCATTGTTGTCCAATTTATGTGGCATAATGTCTCTTACTTCTTTAATTTGCACAAAAGAGAAGAAAAATACATGCAATTACATTTAGTCTATTCATTGAAGTCTTGGCAAACCGTGCATCAAACCAAGCCGTGCAGGCTTTTGCAAAATATGGCCAACCCGTCAAGAGCTTCTTTGGAATATTGCTCTTTAAAAACTTGGATAATTGACCAATGCATATAGCTGTGACAATCATCACTATCATGGAAATTGTGTATGTGGGCCGATTGACTGCACTTGTGTCCGGAATACACGGATGTTTACTCTTGTTTATTAACGGGTAAGCATACTTGGCCAATTATGTGCTTTTCCTTCCGTGCACATGCAATAAATTGTATTGACAAGTTAGCATATATTTCCTTCGTCAGAGACGATCACTAGAATGGGCACCTTGATGGTTATACAATTTGACATATTGCTCATTCCATATAAAGGCAGTCGGCAACGGTGTGAACACCCATGAGCATAGCATAGTGCTTTGATTGCGCACAAATGTGTGATACAAGGCTAAACATAGTTCATTGACAAGATACTAAGACAATATTGCATCAAAAAACTTCTAAGTATTGCACTGGTATGTCGCATATGGATTGGAACCCATCCGCATTCGAACGCAGTAGGCAACACATCGCTCTTAGTGTACAAACTCCTATTTTTGTGCATATATGTCTTGACTAATGTTATTTCTTGCTTTGGTCAATGTGGTTTCTCATGTTAAGTCATAATCCTTTACGTTGATCTAATTATTTTTAGATTCGCACTAGTCAGCATTTATTTCCATAGTGGAACACGACACCCTGATTATTCACCATGGCTTCAGTTGGGTACGTTGTCTTGGCTTAATTACCAAATTGTGTGTGTCTAGCTCCTAATACCTGCCTCATATGCTACGCTTACGAAAACTCCATTTGTATTGTCGTGACGTGAATGTTCAGCGCATTTATTGCTGTGCAGTGACCACCCGTCGGTAAAACCTTATCACAGGTTTTACAGTTTAGGCATTCAATGCTGCTATTTCAAAATAAAAGGGCAAGTACATTATTTCTCGTTAGCGATCAAATAATTGTTGTAAGGTGACAGTGTGCCTTGGCAATAGCTCTTTGGCTTTTCAACGTTATTGAGCACTTGCTACAGTGGGTTACCTTCGGGGCAAAAGAAAAATAACACTACCCAAAGGGGTTTATCATTGTAACAAAGAATGTGTACTCTACCATCGAATGCACTTTATATTTTAGATATTACTGTAAATATATTTGTTTCGTTAGATCGAAGCACAACAGTGGTATAAGAACTGATGAGCTTAGATATGTCTATCAATTGACATATTGTCTATATGGGACCACAAATCACTAAAAAGCTTGGGGGAAAACAGATCAAAGTTATTGAAAATGCTTACAGTTTTCCAGTATGCAGCCTTGCAATTCTTTTATGTCGATGCGTCCAATTTATTTAGTGCGCTCCCTTGCACAATATGCATCACGAGAAGCGTATGCGTTATGTTTTACAGTGAAATTTACAAAGCACATAACAATCATAAATTCGAATGTAATATTAACGTCGCAATCTGCAACTGGAGGAGAGAGATCTGGGTAGATACAGTTCGCTTTTATTGTCTAAAAAGCAGTTCCAGGATTATTTCGTACTACACACCTGTATATGACCACTTTTACAATAACTGTGGGCACCGCCTCTGTCACATATTTCTTCTAATGAAGTTCTCAGACTACATCGGGACAATGGTATTTTGCACGTTATATTTCGAGCGCTCTGCCTCATATCAGTCATACTCGATACTAGATCAAGATGCCAAGGAGACGCGTGGGCTTTGCGTTTGTGTGTATCTATAACTGCAATAGAAGGATCATCGACAGCATATAGAGTTGCATTTTACCAACCTGAAGAGGTTTACTTGTGGTTCGCAGAATGTCATTTCCATGGAGTTGGCAACTATTTGCCTCTTTTGTAACTGCACATCGATGTGGTTATTGTGGTTTTAAGTCCAATGACCAACCTCTATCATCGGATAATCATCAATGCCCCTTATGTTAGTTTGATTGTCTTTACGTAACATAACAACAATTCTGTTTTACGAAGGTTTAATACATCTTCCCCTCTATACTGGAACATGGAGCAAACTTCATCATGTTATTGAACGGTTGAGTGAATGCGGTCATCGATAGAGAAATGCGTAAAAGCAACGGTCAGTAACCAGAATCGTTATCTGAGCAGCTTCGCAATGATATCTTCGTGCGAGATAAAAACTCAGTCATCTTTCGTATACGCAATAGCATTCTTAAGTTGCTTCGAAAAAGTATATTATCTTCATTTAGTCCCTATATATTCATAAAGTTTTAATATTGGCCGACAAAAACGAACTGCATTGGGCTCATACGTATATATATATATATATTATGCATGGCGCTAAGCTATTGGTCAAATGTGGCACTTGTTACTTGTGGGAAGTCAAATTATAGCCTCGCTTACACCACGAAACAACGACGGAAATTAGACATATTCGAGTTATTGCCTTATTAATAGTTGCTTAATGCGAATATAGTTAGTTCACCTGACTATATTAGATCGCCAATTATGTTGGGTTAGGAAATGTATTTCACACTATTTATTATCCAACTAAGCATATACATCATTATCAAACGGCGTTTGTTGTCGTGAACCTGGTTTCAAACATTGTATGGTATATGCGTCGGAAGAGAAAGCAAGATATCAAAACCTTTTTATTCTCGCCACATTACAAAGACGGAGAGTTAGGTGTTTAGATTCTTTTTTCGTCTCAATATCCTTTCCTGTCAGCTCAGTTTTATCTTAATGCCCAGCAAAAAGTTGTATTCAACCTCATCTGGTGCGGTAGGTGGCCGAGAATAAAAAAATAGGTTCTAAGGACCTCATCATGGCAGACCACTACAGACGTGTTTTATCAGAAAACTGTCACTAGCTAGTGTTGTTTATTACCACTATTGCAAAAGTAGTAGTATAGTATAGCTGGGCAACAATAGTATATTGCGAGCCATTCTGCATAAATTAGATTTTATCCTGCACGCCTGACATACACTTATTCCGATCGATGATATATTCTGGGACTCACGATGCCAGCACTAATCCAAAACAATCGAATCATCCAGTAGCTAAGCTACTATATATGCGAATAAATATCTCATTATGATTTAACACACTGGTTGACCTGTTATCAACTGGACAAGATAGTGCTATTATTGGACATCATATTACTTTATCTTTTCCTTTTCAAACATTGTAAGAAACTGTATTCCCCAAACGAGTTATTTCGTTATATTACAACACTGTTATCTTTATCAACCGAATGGATGTATTTGCAGACAACATCGCCTAGATATACCGTGATCTCTTCTCAGTATATCAAGATGCTATTGCAGCAAACTGATATCAATTATTGGCCGGTTAGTTGTGTTTTGCTCTAAAATAATATTTTATCTACTGTAATGGTTCCTCTACGTGAGAAGAACAAGCAGTGTATCATCTTCCTATTCTCGACAATAAGATCGGGTAATGGTGTCGGCTATCCAAGATTGATATCCCTGCATGAAATGGTAAATCAGCACGGGGGTCCAACTTACATGTTGACATATTAGAAGCCTCTCAGTCCCAATCGTACTTGAACTTATCTATGCGTGGAAGATTACCAAACTCATATAATTATACGTATTTGAAAATATGTTTTCCAACTTTCACCAGGTATGGGCGAACATTTTAAAATACCTTGCCTTCCTCATATCTTTATGTGACGTATGTATGTATACAGCTCGTTAGCAGAAACATGCATTATTTGAAATGAACACTAGATTGTAACAGGGCACTTTAAGATTTGTCAAATGAGGAAGAACTTATCAGATTAGACTTAGCTATTCAAAGCATGGTTGCCGTTGATCTTATAATCCCGACCGGCATTACCAAAATAACCTATAAATGTGACTGCCAACTTCATTATCTCTGCACATGCCTCACTCATGCGATGGATTAGAAGATTTATGGCACCAGTGAGTGTATCGGCACAACGACACAATGGTAATCAATCATCGCAAAGGGCAGCTTCAAGGTTTTTCGTTAATAACGTTTGTGTCAAGAGTAGGTTATCAACATTTTTGGGCGGCTCGCCCTTCGAATGACTCGGGTATCAGCATGCATTTGTCATAAGCAGATATGTTTTCCCATCGAAATAAAAATGTATAGTTACAAGCGATTAAACAACATTCAACGGACGATAACAATATTCCCATTACAGATAGACCCAACAACGAAATTTCAGAAGTCAATAGTCACAAAGGCACTCGCAAAGTGAGTTTAACAGGAGGCAAACTCACTGCACATCATCTCGAACATAACTGACTGAATAATTCTCAACAGTGTTTGCTTCATAAGCTTCTGCTTTACCACCCTCTGCATATATAAATTCATCAGTGCCTCAAAACAGTTTGATTGGAAACTCATAGCAAAGATGAATCACAAAGCCAGTAACCGATATGTTAACATACGAAGAATTCGAGGGGTGACACCTCTTAAAACACGACGCTCCCTCCGATAAGTCATGCATGTAAACAAATTGTCCGATTGATTTGATAATATTTGCGGTTATTTGCCTTGAACATGACCCCCTTGAACAGCTGATCAGCCACAATAGTTTTAGCTAACTTCTTTCACAACTCCTCGAGCTAGGTAACGATAATCCAAGTGAGTTGTAAGGCAGCATGTATGCATTAGGTGAAGCTGTCTATTGCCCATGATGCGCATAAGCGGGATTTGAATAGGCAATATATTTCAATACGTGTGCATCGTTCCATGCAATGAGGCATAAAATAATACGACGACAGCAAGCTGATTACGATTAAACCAACTACTCTACAATACAGGTATGCACACAGAGAGACGCTATGTTACTATGCATTAACTCCTTATAAAGCTTTTCTGAAGCAATGTCTAACGATAGAATGTTGGTCAACTGACTTGAGATATAGCATGCACGCAAGTGAACTTGTCGAACATTGGAAGAGTGCAAGACGTTTGAAGTGATCGACACAGACGTTCACTATACACCAACACACCACTTTGAAGCCCATGGAGGGGTATATTATGCACCCGTTAAATTGTCCGTGATTCCAAAATTTCGGATTGAATATGTATTTCTTTAAACATGGTACGAATCGTATTGAGACCACAGCAATACCGATAGCTCTCTCGCAATTTTATTAAGAAATAGGATACAGGGTTTGTTTCAATTCCATACCTCTGTTAATGCCCAATGCCTGTATTTTATTGATTGGTTGGATTAGTTGAAGGGGAAGGGATGGCACGGCTGGCCGTACCATTTGGCTGTGATACGATGTGCGGTGCGCTGACACCTTGAGTTATGACAAACCGTGCATCAATCTTTCATCCAATCAGCTGGCTAATCTTGATATCTGTGTACAACGTAAGATTCGTTGTGACACCGCCTTGACCGGAAACAAATATCTGACAGAGGTAATGCTTACTATATTGAAGGATAGTGTCACATGGATTAGTGAACAATGCGGTGCACATTGTTCCAATAGACAATACACGCACTTTTACATGGTGTTTTTATCTCTACATTACCGTTGTTTTCTTTGTTGATGTAGTTAATGTCGGTATTTCCTTACGTTATTGCTCGGGTTTGTTAAACATTTCCTGCATTTTACGCTATTCAATTAAGCCGATACAATGGCTAATCTTCGTAGTTACTTTTTAACGTAATCAGCAAACACATGTGGTGGGGGTAGTATCAGAATGACAGGTAAAATGAGGTGGATATGAAATGATCTAGCTTTTAGATACACCATTAACGAAGCATGCGCCGCAGGCAAAATCTCAAAGTCGTCCTTAAAGACATGTGTTAAAAAATAAAACCAGAAGTCTAAAAAATTTAATCTGTGATATAAGACGTTTTTAAGGAACTTAATGGCACGTATCAGACTACCATAGTTGAATGTTTAAAGATCCTTGTTATGACGTTTGACATGCTCAGTGGCTTTCAACCCCCTCTATCGTTCACTGCCACCATATAAGTAGAGTATGAAATAAAATCATATATCAGAATAATTCTGGTAGAAGTTGAGGTAGCGACCTATGCACGACCCAGCATTCGATGACATTTAACACCTTATATTGTTCGTAAGCACTATGCTAATACGCTAGTTGCAACAAAATGCTGACAAAATAGTTAGTTGTGAGTAAAACTGGCTATTACGAGTATGCAGATCACATTATTGCAACCTATTGTGAAGATGCGATCCGCCAATCTCCTCTGCCATACGCCCCTGAAGACTGATAAAGTGCATGAACATAAAATGCTTCTCACGTCGTTTACGAGGAGTATTGTTAAGAGTCATGTGCACAAAGCAATTCATTTTATGCAGCAGTCCTTGTAATAATGTATTGTAAGGAAATTTTAGTAAACATATCATCTGATCTATACTGTTCAAATTCTTTCCGAACTTATTTCTTTTATATAGTTTGGGAATGTTATCAATGAGGCCTCTCATATATTGCTATTTATCAGCAAGAGTAACCTCAACAACACCTTTAGAGTTTATATAATGTTTTCCCTGAATAATAGTGTATTGATTAATTTCCCTATGTTGCCGCAGTTTGGCTTTAGAGCTAAAGAGGGTGGAAGCAAGAAAATATTATATCAAGATAAAACGCTTATGTTATAATGTAAAAATGTGCACCCTTAAAAAATCGCGACATCTTATATGCAGCGCACGGAGAGGTTATTGCTAGCTCTTTTATTAACAAGGACATTTTGCAGGCTTCTAAAATTATGATAGACTGTTTAATCGAAAGTTAACATTCCTGATTAAATTGATTGTGAGGGAGTAAGTTATTATGATTATGGTGTGCATATTTTGGTAAACGTATCAATAGATCATACGTTGTGTTTATCTTCAGTTCCAAAGAGCTAATTAACAGCTTCATAGTCTTAGCCGTTGATCGGACTAAACAGCCAGTTCGGCGGGAATTGGATTATTAAATCGAATATAAACAAGACAGATATGTAGCTGCCATCATGATTAAGGTCAGGGGTGTTATGATTTAGGACAAGTAGATAACGCTGCTACAAGTCGTGCTAGAGTATATTTCTCCACATCGGTTTTTATGGTATTTGAGACACCTCTGCTGAGCAACAGGGACGTCTTGTGAACCCAATGAGCGGTTTACAAAGTCAAATAATTACAATTTCCTATAATGACCTGGGTCAAAGATAGCAGGACATCTTCGCTAGTTTGAAACAAGTTTTAGTTCATCTCGATGAATCATTACGATTTTGCATGTGTGTATTTACGTATGTATGTATGTATGTATGTATGTATGTATGTATGTATGTATGTATGTATGTATGTATGTATGTATGTATGTATGTATGTATGTATGTATGTATGTATGTATGTATGTATGTATGTATGTATGTATGTATGTATGTATGTATGTATGTATGTATGTATGTATGTATGTATGTATGTATGTATGTATGTATGTATGTATGTATGTATGTATGTATGTATGCAAGTATGTATGTATTTATGGATGTACATATAGATGCATATATCTTTGCATGTATTTTTCAATCTATTTATGCATGTATGTATGCATGTATGTATGCATCTATGCTTGTACGTTTTTTGTATGTATGTTTGTATATATTTACGTTTGTATGTATGTATGGATATATATTAATATTTTTTATATGCATGTGTATATATATATATGTATGTATATATGTATGTATGTATGTATGTATGTATGTATGTATGTATGTATGTATGTATGTATGTATGTATGTATGTATGTATGTATGTATGTATGTATGTATGTATGTATGTATGTATGTATGTATGTATGTATGTATGTATGTATGTATGTATGTATGTATGTATGTATGTATGTATGTATGTATGTATGTATGTATGTATGTATGTATGTATGTATGTATGTATGTATGTATGTATGTATGTATGTATGTATGTATGTATGTATGTATGTATGTATGTATGTATGTATGTATGTATGTATGTCTGTATGTATGTATGTATGTATGTATGTATGTATGTATGTATGTATGTATGTATGTATGTATGTATGTATGTATGTATGTATGTATGTATGTATGTATGTATGTATGTATGTATGTATGTATGTATGTATGTATGTATGTATGTATGTATGTATGTATGTATGTATGTATGTATGTATGTATGTATGTATGTATGTATGTATGTATGTATGTATGTATGTATGTATGTATGTATGCATGTATGTATGTATGTATGTATGTATGTATGTATGCATGTATGTATGTATGTATGTATGTATGCATGTATAAATGTTTGTATGTATGTATTTTCCATTCTGCTCAGGCCTTAACACATAAAGGAAAATTATTGCGTTATTAGTCGCTTCTTAATATAGCCCTTGCGAGGCAATCACGTTTTCAGCAGTTTAAAAGACCACACTAATCGTTAGTCAAAAATGAAAGTTTAACACGTGTTATCGATACTTTTATATACTATTGATGTTGGGTAAGAGGAAAGGCTATTTATATTTCATTCTTTACATATACCTTTATGGAATCCATCGTGTTTTATTTTAATTTTAATAGCCCCCCTGTGAATGCTTTTCACTTGTTGCACATTTCACACTAAGGTCCGCACCATGCATTACAAATACACCTTAGAGCCACACTAAGTGCTCCTTGGCAGGACATCGTGAAAAAACATTGCCACCTGGTAGAGTGAACCATATGTATAATATTCTTCGGAATTTAGAATATAGAATTAGATATATATTTTTGTATTGTCAGCGCTAACGTGCCTGTGGTTTATTACCAGCTATTAACCACACAAAGGGACACAATAATGTTCTGCTTTTTAAACGAGTATTGGCCACCCATAATCATTCTTATGTTTACATGCCTCATTCGATTACGGTTCATTATATACATGCGTAATAGAGTCGTAGTATAGATATAATAATACAGGATTTAACACGACAACTGACACCAGTTTAGTCAGTGTGCATGCTACAATGATAAGCGCTTGTCACATCTCTTTCATTTGGTACTTCAAAATATAGTACAATGTATACATGTGGCACCAAAATATCTCTATAAATAGGCAATCAGTGGAATTAATTGAAATACTGGTATGCGTCAGCTATTATAGATAATGTAGGGCGCTCAACATTCATGAAGCACAAAACATCAAAGCACACATTGTAATTAGTAGCCTTGACATATTCCTAGCTAGTGGATTATAGAATTGGGACTGGGGATAGATCCTCGAACTTCTGCCTGTGTTTAAGAAAGGACTATGAACGATACATACAGACAGCACCGTTATTCTGCTCTACGGCATGGAGTAATGGTACAATGTATATGTACTATAGGGCTGCTATTCATTACTAGGAACATGATGTCTCTACTATGTGGATTTGAACTGCTTCACAGCCAGGCAAGTTAACAAGAGCCAATTATTATAGCTCAGTCTGAAGAAGCAAAGTTGATCGGGTAATGGGAATTACACCTAGCTGCAAACCAACACTTGGTACATCCCTTTCGATTCGGCACGACATTTGGCGTGATCATCCTCATTTCGAGTAACCAATCGGGCTGAAACACCAAACATATCAACATAATGTTAATCCACTAATGCACAATGTTGTGCACGGGTATATTGTGAACTAAGGTTAACATGCTGAGTCGGCTAATATACGAAAATAATGTCGGCACTCTGCGGATTAGTAACTGCAAATACAGATGGATCCCATATGGGCAAATGCGTAACTACTTACATAGGCATAATCTCTATTACGTAAATTATGTGAAAAAGCAGATGAACGTCAAAACCTGTCAAGGCCTCTTGCAGAAATAAGTGATAACTTAGTAATAGCAACAACAATATTTGGTAATAACAATAACAATATTTCAGAATGTAATAAATTTCCTATCGCTTCCATATTATAGTTACCCACGATGTATTTATGAATACATATAATTTCTCGTTGTAGAGTCAGTAGTCAGGCAATCGTTCTCTACAGGTTGATGTCCCAATACATATCAAAGCATTTAATGCCCAAAACGCACAAGTTTACTTAAGCATTTAACGTCTGAAACATAAGCCTATTGAAAAGTAAACGTAATAATGTGTGACATTGTTCCATCAACCAGTCGGCAAATAAGTCCAGAGCAATATCACACATAATTTGTGGAAGAATTTTCTCTATATGACGATATTTCATATTCAAGTACTTATTGTGTGATGGAATGTGGAATGTAGTTTGCGTAATATAGCGCATTATGTGAGATCAATAGCAACTTGACCCCTATCCCGCCATTCCCAGTTCAACCAAATCGAGAACCTCTTTTAAATCTCATGCTCCTCTGTGTATAGGACCATTTTAATACAAAGGCTAGCTCGTTCAAGCGAGAAGCTTTTAATCGTTTAATTTTGAATATTATAGCCTTAACCCGACCTTGGCCGTACATATTGACTTGCGACGGGTCTCCTCCATATTCAACCATGACCAAAATATATATGGTCAAAATAATGTTTAAACATGAGCGTAGTATATGTTAATTTAAAGCATAAGAAGATTTGGTTATCTGATTTTAAAATTTCCAAAACCAATAACCTTATGTTTTCTCATTATTCGTCTTTCTACAACTCTAAATAAGTTCGCAAAACGCTCCAAACATCTACAACAAATATTATGAACATAATCCATGATCACATAAAATAATTTCAAAATTTAGGTATCCTACAAATATACGCAAATATATATGGGCATCAAAGGTTGGATTTATACATATAAATTAGACTTTTGACCATTTGTGGACGACCTTTAGAGGACCAAAAGTAAATACCAGGACTACAAAGTGACAAAAATATTTTTATGTGCATCAAAACTTTTACATTTTTTCTTTTAAGATATGCCGAAACAATAATTAATAAATAAAGATTGCAAAAATTTACTTAAATAATTTGTCAAACGACACTATATATATATGTATATATATTAATTATGTATAACGCGATACACATTTATATATATTTATATATATATATATAGATATTGGGTTTACCACGACACACATATACACACATATATATAAGTCATATGCGCTTTTTCTTTATAATATTATATAATATATATTTATATGACCATATATATATAATATGATATATATATAAATATATATAAACAAATACGTACACATATGGATTTATATATATGATATATATTGATGATATATATAAAATAATAACACCTATTAGGTAAATAAATATATATCTATTTATATATATACCTATATTATACAGTATATATATATATGTATATATTATATATATATATATATATATTATATAGTATATGTTAATAAGAAGATTATTTTAAAATTTCTAAAACAAAAACCTTATGTTTTCTCATTATTTGTCTTTCTACGACTCTAAATAATAAACGCTATGATAACATCTACAACAAATATATTACGAATATAATCATATGACATAAAATAATTTCAAATTTAGGCATTTGTATAGCACCTGTTTCCAGGAATATAAATCCTGCTTAAGGGCGACTTAAGCAGGCAGTTAATTGTCATAGCATCAAGCGTATTCGACTAACGAACGTCGATGGGGAATGCGTGGCACAAACTTGGTGCGTCATTACTATACACGCACACACACACACATATAACAAATGTGTACACATATGGATTTATATATATATATTGACTATATATATAGGTATATATATATATATATATATACATATATATATATATAAGTATATATATATATATATATATATATATATATATATATATTTATATATATATATATATATAACATATATGGCATATATAGCGCCTGTTTCCAGGAAATAATCTTGCTCAAGGGCCTTAGCAGGCAGTTGATTGTCATACCCATCAAGCGTATTCGACTATATCGATGCGTATATATATATATATATATATATATATATATATATATATATATATATATATATATATATATATATATATATATATATATATATATATATATATATATATATATATATATATATATATATATATATATATATATATATAAATATATATATATATATATATATAGATATATTATATATTTACATAAATTATGATTGCTGCCATCATTAACCGGATGCGTGGCTATAGAGCCACCGGAGTACACATTGGTAAACCACAATATTATGTTAACTATTGCAATTACAGCTTCAAAACAACAGGCATCTGAGTCGATTCATCTGGCGACCTAACCTCTGAAGGGCAGCCGCTGATCGGCCAAGCCTCCGACCCGAGCCGTCGGCTGCCGTATCAACTTTGTTTTTACCTGTAACTCAGTGGCTTTTCTGATGTCAATGTAACTGATAAGTAGGCGCAATGAATCATGGCTTCACCTAGTTCCATATGGCTATCATAGCTGCTTATCGGAGGTCCGAGCTGACTGCGTTGATTGATTAGAGATTGTGCTGTGTCAAAAAATATGGTTGCTGTTCTAAAACCATAGTAGAAACTCACCATATGGCCTTGCTTCAAAGATCCTTCCGCCACTGATATGCAGGGCATTTAAGATTGTTTAAACGCACGGATCATGTTTGAAGCTATATATCTATGCGCTACATGTTATATTCCCTGAGCCACCCCCACCTATTTTATCCTCCCTGAGCACATAAACAGGGGGTAGTCAAGGTTGTGAATGCACTTGGAGCGTGAGACGGACGTTACGTAGTCTAGGTGGCCTAAACGTACTCTAGATTATCCGCAAATTAAAGTAATTGAGTGAAGAAACGATGCGCTGGCGCGCTATTTGCGACACACCAGCGTGAGGAAACCAAGAGCAAGTCCAAATATGTAGGGTACCCAGTCAAATGAATGCAATCATCGGCAATGCACTGTCTGTATTTTAATAACTCGGGGTCTTCACAGGTGGGGAGCACGCGTGTAGGGAATATCATTCCGTGTTCCATTATAAACCATCGACGGAATAAATGATACAGCAATGTAGCCTACCAGCAGATTGCTTTCTTTGCTAATAATTGCTTGTATTACCCGTGACATATAACACGAAGAAACGCGCTTAGCTGATCCGATGAACAATAATCAACGTCTGCAACAAATGGTTAAACTAAATACTGTACAAGTTATTTTCGGTTTGTCCAGGGTATTGCTGTAAATATAATGGCCATACAAGGTCCTAATGTCTCACATACCAATAATGTGCTTCAGCAAACAATTTAACGATTTCACACTTCCACACACAAAGATACACCGATATATCTGGACTGCATATTACTCGTCAAATGCTTCGGCTGCCAACGTGTGCTATTTCTGCTGAATTGAATACCATGTTGCTTCACTTTCTAAATGCTCGGCCTTATATTTTAAATGTTACATTGAGATTGTCTTCGCTATTGTTCAAGATGCTATGTAGGGGAATAGAACAACTGGTAAAGTGCGCTTAAATCAGTAACCAGGTGACATGCTTTAAAAGGTACCGTTGGCAAAACCCTCTTACCTAGCTGGGTTTAAACAGCAATAAACTTTGTAATTCAATCCACTAGTAACTATTCGAGTTGTTGAATTGACGCAAATTGTTTGCCATTATATTTTAAACAATAATTGTTGTATTATTTTAACAGCAGCACGAATTATAATGATGGTGATTAAGTGGCAAGAGCATATTCGGCTGAAAAAGGCATCTAACAAGGCATCAATACCCATGCCAGTGTATGACTCCGAAAGTAGCAAACATCTTGAGAATATTGTGCTCTTTGTCGTAGAAGTTTACACATATCAGCCTTGAAAAGACATAACAGGCCGTAACTGGTCAAACTCACACTATGGAGCACAATTTGCCAGTGTATGGCTCCGAAAGTAGCAAGCATCTTGAGAATATTGTGCTGCTTGTCGTAGAAGTGTACACATATCAGCCTTGAAAAGACATAGCAGGCCATAACTGGTCAAAATCGCACTATGGAGCACAATTTGTAGAAAAAACGTGTTGTGTGAATTCATGTTACTGGTATCATTTACGGACTCGCTTTCGTCATACAGCATATGTTCAATGTCATGAACATGCTGTTTCATTTGATCTTTTACAATAAAGTGAGTGCAGGAAGAAAATGTGCGAGTGAATATGGGCGATTGCGCTTTTAAAATAAGAAACTGAATGTACTACAATTGTAGAAAACACACGCATTGCACATGATTTGATAGACGTTGTTCACACAAGTGTATGGGATATGTTGCAATACTAGTGTACCTAATAAAGGCTACACTAATTAACCCGACCTTTTTTAAGATAGGTTTTCAAATGGCATTACTCATTGACATGCCGACAAAAATGCCTACTGTTATTTTTATGCATGTCTGATATTTATTCAAATTTACATTTGGCGCAGTATTGCACCAATCCATATTGTACACTAGTGCAATGAACAGCATTCGCCGTTCTCCCGGTCAACGTGTGCAGTTTCGTCACGGCTTTGAATTAGTAAGCAGAGCTACTCGAATTGCCAAGGCTTCATACCATCTTTCATGTTACAAAGATGGTTGATCAGAACATCCCCACAGAGATTTACCTTTAATGTGCGTCAGTAGCATATACGGTTAAATAAATTAAACAGTATCTGTAGCATCGAAAAATCAGCAAACATGAATATACCCAATGTTGTCAATAAAGCCTTCTGGGCTGTTTGTATGCCGCAATAAGGCAGTGTGAGGTGAAGAAAAAGCTCTTGCCTAAGCCCCATGATGTATGATCATGGCTTATTTAATCTAATTAGTAGCTTACGTCAGCGCATTCAAGTAAGAGATAGAAGCGACTCAATTATTACAGCGGTCAGCATTTTACCATGTCCTTAGCTGCTATGTCAGCGCAATTTACTATCATTTGTCGTAATGTGACTCCACAAGGTTATTTTATTACCAGCTAATATTGGAAGCATTGTGGATGGTCATTAAGCGGAGCATTCCGCAGATACTACAATATTCAACCTGGAGAGATTTAGATAATATACCAAACCCAGGCAATAATACTGCAACAGTTAAGTATTAGCAAGAAGATAAAGCATCATTAGAAGAAGGGCTTATAATTAAGTGTTTTCCCAAAATGATCGTGCTTGTAGGCTTTTGAAGTCATTGCCCAGGTGTCAGTGAATGCCAAAGTTGTTGAAGGCGATCTCCAGTTATTATACTCACATATTCTACCATGACGGTGACAAAATATTTGCACAATCACATATAATGGACCCACAGAGTGGATGCACTTTACATAAAATTAAGTGGATGCTTAACGAGTATGCATTGTGTGACAACAAAGGGGTTGCTACATCTTCTTCTGTTGTGCGGAGAAACGACCTTGATCCTATAGACCAGACCAATAAATCATAGCAGAAGAGGGGTTTCTTTGTAGTTTTGTGACAGGCTGCATCCTCGGTTATTCCGAAGTAAGTAAGGAATGGTGAAGGCATCGTGTGCATTATTGAACGCAGTCATTTCGTTTATGGCAAACGAACAGTATGAGATCATAATTAGTATCAACTTTAAACTGATGATGATAGCTAATATCACGCAAGGTTTATAAACACCTTACTTCATCCCTAATACGGGACTGTTGTGAACAATTAGAAGACTTAGTGTACTTGGGTTATATCTTTAATGCGCTCGTCGCCATCAATATTGCCCTTATTTGCGTGAAATTCTTTCTACAAACATTATTTCCAAGCTGCTGCATCATAACATTTTGAATATGATATTGATATCGATGTTTGAATCTCCAAACAATAGCATGTCTCTTTTATTCCGTCACCGACATGAAATAGATATATAAAATAGATATATTGTCCCGCTGTACAATTTAACTGAGTGATAATTTGTACGACACAAGCTGTTCACCATTTTCCTGAACGCTTGTTCGAAAAGATAACAGTGTTAAAACACGTTGTGTTGCACTCGCTTTAATGCTAACTCCCCAATCAGCCCAAACAGTAATGTCAGATGCCTTCTCGTTATTTTTCGGGCTGATATCTCATTATATTTGCCGATCACCTACTCCCTAGAAAGTTCCTACGGTCTCAGAACTACGTTACATATATTGATACTCTTCTGTCTGTAATGTAACACCTGACGACGCATTTTCAATGTATCTAATCGATTGCAAGCGGATGAAAGTTATATGTTGGATGATTAGTATCATTACTAATTCAAAGTAAGTACGCAGTCTGGGGTGAGATATTTTGTTGACAAGTAAGGAATAAGCACGCAACTCTGCGGCTTTTACATATGTTGCTTATCATACATGATAAACGAGTTGACAGCAGACACTGAACGAAATGTGAGACAGAATGAGGTAGAACATCAAGGTTTGGTCTGATGAAATGGGTTCAAAGAAACAAACCGCAACGCTATCGCTTGCATGCATCGGACGCATCAAGTTATATTCTAATGATTGATTATTTTAGGATTGATTTTTTTCAGGGGGCTATTTCAATAGCGTAGCATTGCAGATACACTCTCAAGAGACACGCTTTATTTCAAGAATGAAATTGTTCGAGTAACCGAGTTTTTCGTCTTGTGTCGCTGTATTTCCGATATTCTTGTCATGAAGATAAGTGAGCCAAAACAATATTCGTGATAGCATAGCCATTGAGCTGCGAAGGGAACACGCCCAAATGCATATGTCTGGCCCCTGCGTTCCTCCCGCAACGCGCACTTCCTGTATATTATCAACAAGGCTAGGTTTAATCCCGATGCTAATATATGCATCGCCTGTGGCAAAAAGAAACGGGCGAATGTCTTGATTGCTTGTTAATGTTTACCCCATTATTGGTTCATGTTGACTGTCGATGCTAGATTTGCCAACGATACTTTTATTAACATCTTCATTACAACTACGCATGCAACAACTTGGTAATGTGCCTTGTCGGGGTTACTGGTGTTATTTTAGACAAGGCGATCAATATCAGCATGATACAAGTAATGAATATGAACTAAATAATCACGTTGGAAAAAGGATTTCAAACATCTCTTGGTTGATGAATATCAAAAAAGATTATTGTGCAAGTTCAGGCTACAAATAGTATTAAAGAGGACATAAACTTTTTAATTTAACCGATAAGAAAAAGTACGACTGTTTATGTAAATACCACTTACCCTATGTTTGCACAAGTATCGTCAAGAGCATGGGTGCAGCAACATGTTTTAGTCTGAAATTATCATTATTGACCAATAGAATAATCAGGTTGAATTCATAGATATTTGTCCTACAATTGGAGGAGGAAAGAGTTATTGTTTCGCATGAAACCGAGAAAATATATGGTTGAGAATAACAAAAGAATTCAAGCGGAATATAAGCGATTAAACAATGCACGAAAGTCGCAAAATTTCGTCAATTGGATGCAAATTCCCCGAAACGAAGACATATCGTGAAGACGTTGAGACTGGATAGTTTGATGGTTGTGATGAAGAGGGGAGTGGGGGGGGGGTGGCAAAGGTACAACTAGTCCGGTCTGAAATCTTATATAATAGCGGTCAACACATGAGATTATCACAACCATGTCTTCTTTTTAGTTACTGCGATGATAATTATGCTATGCATCAATGCGTAGATTATGCTTCTATTGGTTTACAAGAGAAAATTATAAGACAGTCCTATGTACTGTTTTTCAAATCAGCTCCATTTTAACTAGTCATATTGCTGAGTATCAGCTTCGAACTGCGCCTTTATCAAATGATTAACATTGAACATGGCCGATTCGTACTCCGAGAAGCGCCTTACAAAAACGTCAAGTACGTCAAAACAATATAATGTGATAGAAACTCGGAATGTGAGAATAATCACACATTGCAACAGACTCCTGCACTTCCTCATATGCACAAGAATGAATTTTTGTGTCGCGTGGAGCACAGTTGCAGTCACTTAATATCACACAGTCCACGCAATGTCACAAAGAGCGGATGCACTTTATATTTTTTTAATTTGGTGCTAAACATTGATGCATTGCGTGACTACAAAAGGATCGCTGAGATTACTTCTATTGTGTGAACGGGGCAGAAATCCAAGCGCCAAGGACAACGCAGCCGAGACTAGTAAATCAAAGTAGCACAGGTCAATTGTGTAGGTTGCTGACATGCGATCCCTGGTTTCTGAAAATAGCTAGGTATATCGGATTCATTACGATTACTGCAGACGTGTAGTTATGCAAATACGTGCAGTAATGCAGCGACCTCTAGCATCATCTTTGAATACTAACATTTCAGGTTTGTGACAATGCTGTTTCAGTACCAGACAGTTACAATATACCTCTTGGTTTAGGCTGAGGCGATAATTGTTGTCCTACTGCAGTAAAAGGTCTTTCAAGAGATACTAATGAACTGCTGTAGCATCACAGAGTTTAGAACCATTGAGCATTTGCCATTCTGGCACAGTACGAATATGGATCATGTCTGCCGTCTCAATGATATATAGTGGGGACACTTAAAAGTGATAAGAGCGTGGTTTATTGTAGACGCAGAATTGAATGAGCATCATACACTTTGATAGTCGACTCCAGGGATTGGTTTCACGCTTTGAGCTAAATAAGCAAGGTACCCAGTCCTTGATGGTTGACTACCAGATATCCCATAAGTAATAAACAGCCCATACGCCGTCCAAGGTGATATTTCTTGACCGTAGACTAGACAATCTATTATTTAATTAGGAAGAATTGATAACTGCGTCGACACACTTGCGTATGACGCGCAAGCAAGTTACATCTTGGCGATTGTTTATGTCCGCAGTTAATGGTAACATCCGATCGTAATGAACTGTAAGGGGCGACGTGTAACAAAGGAGTTTTAAATGTAACTATATGGTTTTATCTCAGCTGCGGCTGTAGCAGGGAGGAATGACACTTGCTTGGTAACAATGCATTATGGCGATTAGGTTAGAAATTCGCTGGTTTGTACCATAGTGCCGACGAATCAAGTGCCTTTACTTTACTTTATCAAGTTTAAATAATTTTTCCAAGGTGTCCGAATATAAGACGAATTTCTAATCCTGCAGTCTGTACAAGTTTTGATTATGAGCGAGATAATAACGGCCTTTAAACTTACAACAGCGGATAGGAGATACTTGATACGGGTTAATTTGCATGCACCCTGTGCAGTAATTTTGTAGTAAATCAGGCTCTCCATCAAAGGACGATGTTTCATTGCTTCCTATCTATATTTTTGTTGTTTTTGTAAGGTATGAACCAGCCATGTTTAATGGTCTTTTTGAAAGCTGAGAGGTTACAATGACCTAAAAACATCACAATTTAAAAGTTCAAAATCATAGTGTACAATGTTCATGTATTACATGCTAAAGACCCGATGATAAGCAGTTTCCCCGCGGATTAACTCACCATGGTTAATACATGACAAACAACCGCATAGTCCGTTCATAAAATCAATTAACCATAGTCCTTATATGAAAACCACCACCAAAGCATAAATGTGTGAATACAATTTACGTTCTGAACAGTATATCATATATTGGTTAATTTGTAAAGCAAATCTTATACAATTGTTTGACTTATATACGCTGCTTTTTACTTGTTATCAAATTTCTATGGCATTTCTGAATAAAGCTGCTTATCACTGTGACCTTGTGTAGACAAAAAAAACAGAACTGATTATGTTTTACATTCAACTTTCACAATCTTTAATATTTGGCATGTATGCTAGCGAACATTAGATAGATTGTGCTTAGGATCATTACTCTGTGCCTTTTGCTTGCGTTCATGGTACCACTAGCTTAAGTAAACAGTATGGGCAGGGCCAGTGCTGATGGATTCAAGTGGATATCATTAAATCACCACTAAGTACTTTGACTTTGTCTTTGGCCTGATTATAAATAAACCCAAGTGAATGATACTTGACAAATTAATAGTCATAAAACATCTTTTTCATTGGATGAATATTAAACATTTCATCCAATAACTCCTGTTTATCCAGGATTAAAGCAACTGAGAAAGGTTAAACAACATGTTGCGGTCCCAACGATGAGCATCAAGTGTCAGCTGTTCGTCACGTCCTGTTTGATAGATATTGATTAATACAGCAGGGTTAATGAAATTATTTGGATCAGTATCATATATCATACATTTCGCTCTTTATTCAGCAGTCACAGAGGTGTCTCTTTCTCCCATCGTGCTTGTGACGACGAAATATTGCTTTAGACATGTATTAGTTGACCATATCTTAGTCCTCTCAACTCTGTGCAGGTGATGTTCTGCAAGTGTTCCCCTTTTCTAGCAGGAAAAACAAATAATCAATATCTACCAGGAACAAATTTGATGGACTTAATATACAGATATGAGTTACTCGATAACGTTTAGTAAACCATCCCCTGACATGGCATCTTTTCAATGGTGTTATTCCAAGCCATGCGCCTCACATGCGACAAATTTGCACTGAGATACACCTAGGTATAAAAGTATGACATTGGTGTTGTGCACAAAAGGTGCATTCATTAGTAGACATTCAGAAGATATCACCATATTAGTTTTCTCTCACTATAACAGCAAATTTATATTTGACAGTGACATATAATATCAACAAACGCTTTGCCCACAATAGCTGAAGTGAGCTCACACAAAGGTTGCTGTTCTGACTGAAATGACATAGCTATTCGCCCCAAAATATTTTGGTGGGAAAGGGGATATTCGCTGTTGCATTTACCAGAATCTTTCTAATTTTGGTACCTGTATTTGGGTGAAATTGTAATGAATCTTTGTCGAGAACGCAGAATATATTGAACACCTGCCGAACCTGTGTGGGTTCGCATGAATAATGTGAGAGATGACATAGCAACGTTGCTCATCGATGATAAGTATTAGGATTACTGAATATTAGGAATGAACAAAGAATCAATATGGCGACCTGATCTGCGGAACAATAGCTTAAATAAATAATAATCTCCATCCAAGGCATACAGGCACACAGACGCTTGCATACCAGCGACACATTTCGTAGACCTTTTGAGTTGATACTTGTGAATCAACAGGCTAATTCCCGAATGTCGATGTGCTTATTGGCTCGTTTTCGCGTCCGATCGTAACAACCATTAACTAACATAAGCATATGGCTAGATCAATAAACTGAAATATGTGTTGTGTCTAGTGTCTTTGTTAAACTACGCTTTGCTTCACATAATATTTTTCGTTAATGCTATGCCTGGGTTACTAGGGTCCTGCAAATATATGTTTTTATACTTGTTTCTGTCAATGTATTGGCCCTATCTCGCCCAATATGCTGATACAAAATAGCATCCAAACGGATGTTTTTATTTGTGTTGGCATGAATAATGTGGTGATGATAGATTATTGTTCTTTATATGCAGCGCAATATCAGATAGTTGCAGGGTATACTGCGCGACCAACATGATCGGGTGACCGCTGGTGTATAATCGCAAAAACGTCACAAAGCGAATGCAAGCTACCATCAGCTACAATATATCAAATGCTCTGCGGGTTGGCTTTCACAAGTATTGTATGTTTGGATAGATCAATGCATTTTATTTAGCTTCATGCTGTAACATTTCGAATATTGGTAACGTTCTCAACATATCTACGCCTACTTTGCTGGGTGTCGGAAAGACTACAATGTGTACTGTATATGCGACACTTATTGTTAGTGAATTGAATGTAACAGTGTACTAAACTTGATTAATCGTTGGATAGATCGGAATATATGTGGTCCAAGAACAAACGTTCGTCGTGATATATGTAACACAAGTTGATATTAGCAAAGAATGAAATGCAGGAATATTAAGCAGCCTGTTAACATTGCCTATAGCGATGTTTCTTACTTTGCATCAAGAAATCTGCTGATATACGCACACACGATATTGTCATTATTGGGTTCTGCTGAATGTTCTTCAACATGCCATATGTCGAATGTTGGTGTTATATGCAACACACCAACATGCCATCATTTTGACGTATTCGTTTGCACATAATTGTTTGAAACGCTCTGTTGTTTACAACGATTCGGATAAGATAAAGGCAAATATGGTAATTCATGATTCTAACTAAATGTTTGTAATGCACATTGCCATGAGTGGATTAGAAAAGAACGTTGAGCGGGAAGTGCATCTATCGTGCATCATCACGCCTCTGCCAAGTTGTAATGAGTTTTTATCTTAGAGGAGAATGCTTTGAAGTAAGTTCTTCTGTTGCAGCTACGAGTCAGACTAAGCGCGCGCTTGATATAAATTGCATCAAACAAAACAATTGATTGTGACTTAGATATTCTTGACATGTAGCTTTCCATCAGTAAGCACTGATTGTGTCTAAGAATGTATGTGCATCCAGTAATGTTTGCATAATGATATCAGTTATCTTTTGTACGTGAGCAATTGCTAGACATAAATAAACCCGAGAGCAAGTAGGTTTGGTTGACTTACCCATATATTGCATGCCAAGTTTTCATAAGTGCTGACAAACATCTTTTATTATGCCTACATTTGACAAAACGATGTCAAGGGGGATATCATTTACACTGCGTTGGAAGATAAGCGTACTGAATGTGCAACACAGAACCCATGCGTACATTTGCAATTGCTAAATATACATAGAAAACACCGCATGTCACAGGTAAAGCTGCCTTCTTATGTGAATAGCGATGAGTGACTACGAATTGGGGTCTAGATGCGATACTAAAACACCAGATCATAGTTCAATTTCATTCCATTATAACAGGCGATCAAATTATGCTATGTTAGCAGCAACACACCAGACCTGTTTTTATAATTCACAGGTAAATTGTACAGCTTGTCACCCACATCTGCATTCTTATCTAATTCTACCGCGTGTACTGCAGTGAGTGGTCGTACATTTTATTTTTATTCCGTTTTACAAGCAAGTATTGACATAGTGTAGACTCTTTTTGGATACAACGTCGTCCAGATAACCTTAGAAGTTAGTGTTGCATATGATTTGCTTTTAGAGACCGCTGGCACTTGGAATGTTATTATTGATTCAATGTAATTAACAAACAAAAATCTAAGCATTGCTTGGTTCTCTGTACAGTAATATATGGGCAATTAACTTTATGTAGCCGTATTTTTTTATTTCGATCCTACGTCAGGATTACGATTAATCCTTGTTAGCTGGATTTCAATGCATCTTTGTGTTTGCTGCATAGAGAAATCGGTGAATAGGTTAAAGTTCAGCAATAGACTCTCATTGTTGCCACATTTAAGTGGCATTCTGTCTCCTACTTCTAAAAGTTGTGCAAAAAGGACGCAAAACATAAAGGCAATAACCATTTGTCTATTCCTTGTTGTCTGTGCAAACTACCTACTAAGACAGGCCCTGTAGTAAGCTTTTTGCAAAACGTGGCATGCCGTGCAGAGCTTTATTGGAATATTGCTCTTTAGAAAATGTTAACCTATGCATAAAGCTGTGACAGTCGTGACTATTTTTTAGATACATGTTGATTAGGTGGACAAAATGACTGCACATGTTCCTTAATATACAGATGTTGACTCTTGTACATTGACTGGAAATCCTGATTGACCAATTATGTGCTCTTCCGATGTGCACAATACAATCATTTGCATTGACAAGTTAGCAAATATCTCCTTCGTTAGAGACGATCACTAGAGTAGGAACCATCAGTATTTGGGGTTGATTATCTCTTATAAGCGGAAAACGTCTAAGCTGACGCTCGGCAGTTGGACACGTAACCAGAGAGCCACCAAAGATAATTATCAAATTATGGATTTGATCACCACAATAGGTTTTGGACTCATTTCCAAGCCAATCATAGGGCCTGTGACAGCATATGACGAATTCCAAGCGTCGTAATAGCAGACGGATGCTCTTATTCACTTAAAGTTCAATTAAAGAAATAAAATGAATTAGCGCCATTAGATCTGTCGCTCTCAATACGACTTTAATGCCTATCATCTTACCTAACAAGATGAAACAAAATGTGGTAGCATTTCACACCTATCCCTCGCGAGGTATGTAAATATTACAGCATTGATTATTTCAAAT
Source organism: Urechis unicinctus (assembly GCA_034190875.2). NCBI lineage: Eukaryota > Metazoa > Annelida > Polychaeta > Xenopneusta > Urechidae > Urechis > Urechis unicinctus. The sequence goes on along the minus strand of CM067349.1, from coordinate 41,671,807 downwards.
AACTTAATCACAAAAGGCAATGCAAATCCAGAGATGAGGTTTTCTGGCACATACTAGTATTGTCTGAAGGCATTCAAGATGTTTTCTGTTACTACCAGTTGCTAATAGTCGTAATTCTTCAAGAGAACATAAGCCTTAGACGGGTCTGAATGACAAAAGCAAAGAAAGGCGCAATTGTCACTTTACAAATAATGTGTGTCGCAATAAGAAATAAGAACTACCACGCAATATCAGTAAAAGTTAAAACGCACTTAGGTACTTAAAATGGAGAACCCGGTTTCCAACATTTTATCACAAATGCGCTCTTAAATGTCGTTTATCACGAATATGGTCTTCATATACCATGCTCTCTTAGTAGTACGTCTAGCTTTGCATTACTGCCTAAACACATGTACGCAGTGGTCAGTTAGCATGCTGATCCAGCTTGCATGTTGGCCTACTAAGAGTTTGTCATGGTGTTATAAACCATGCATCCATGCCAATGGCGTGGAAGATGTCTAAATCTTATTCCAAATCATGTATTTTCCAACATTCACCGAGTAAAGGCGTATAGTTGCAAATTTCTACCCATGGCTTTTTCATATAATTGTGTGATTTATGGATGTATCCAGCTCTCCAACGAAAACCGACATATTCATACTGAATTCTGACAGGTTATAGTTAATTACTATAGTTCGTTCACTTTACCGATTTTACCATGGCTGCGGCTGCAAAATTAGCGGCTTCCGTTGCGCCGTTCATTAGGCAACATGTGCTGCTATTATATCGGATTAATGCAGGACAATCTGAACAAATCAAGACTTTATTCAGAGAATGGTTTATATGTGATCCTCCTCCTCCCAAAAAAGCCTGCGTATTCGTTTGCCAACTAAATTATCTATGTGGATGCCTCAACATTAGATTGCATAATTGAGTATGACACGTCGAACACTGGTTTATGTTCATAGTCAACCATACCCAGCCGGTGTAGGCGTGGTGTGGCGAACAGAGAACGATTTTGGAGTCCCATCAATTGTACCTTTTGAACGAATGGATACAGCATGTATTGAAACATCACTTGATTTTTTACATTTTGCAGGCGCTATAAATTAGTGCATATGAGCCACTGCGCTGACAATATGTTTGCATGATGCTGAGCCATTTATCCCATATTTTATACGACCCCACGAACAATGATCAATCGACGGTTTGTATGACAGTAATTGGCGGACTTTATTCATGAGATCCCGGAAGTACTACATAACCATATGATGATGATGATAATTGCCATCGCTTGCTTTGCAGACATGGCCGTGCGCATTATATCTAAACACCGGGTTATCACAATGCATTCATTATTGATGGCAAGGATGGGTATACTGAAATGTACTGCATTTATTGGCTAACGTATGTTTGCCATTCATCTTAGTTATGAATTGTCAGAGATCCTTATACACTCTCTCTCTATTTTAATAGTGACTTTTAAGGGCTTTTTGTGTTTGCAATTAAAAATTCAAAGTTATTACACCGGATGGAGTATTAAGCTCAACAAATTAAGTAAAGCATCGTCCATCACCAAGTAGGCACAAAACAATTACTCACAACATGTTTTCCGGAAACAGAAAGTGGGGGTGTACGGAACGCAATGCTTGCGATACAGACAGTTTTGCTAGTTGTGGAATGATTCGTTCTTTTGATATCCCGACTGTACTTTCGATTGCTGGGTCTATTTCGACTAGCTTATTGTTCAAGAGGTGCAGCAGTCTATTGACCATAATACAATTAACATTTTTGAATAGAAAATATATTAAGATATGTGTACATTTATGTTTTACTCTACTAATATATGTAGGACAAAATAAAAAAAATTAGAGTAAGATGATTGCGATTCACGCAACTACTGTTAATCTCAGGAATACGCACCGATTGATATTGAAATACCTCCCGTGCAATATAAGCACCAGCATGGTGGCTAAGTAACCGATGTTAGCGCATATAGGAGAGAGGCATATCTATTTTCCGGAGCGATGAATGCTAAAAATCTCTGAGGTATATCAGCTGAAAACACAAATAAACTTACGCGATATCGTACACAAATTAATACACTGCATGCAAGATTTATATTTCTGAGAGTTCAGTCTTCCTTGGCTACATATTAAAGCATCCATCAAACCGCTGAATAAGCGTTGCATGCTGGTTTTCTAATAGACAAATGTAACACGAAACACATTACGGAAATCCCCCGTCAGACGTAGAGCTGCTTATTAAACCAAACGCTTATTCTGAAAGGCAAATACAATTGGAATCTAGGAGGTGGTCATAAGCAAGGGAAAAGGTGAGACATGTTGGTTGTAGATACGTAAATTGATAGGATTGACATTCAAGTAGTGGACATTGTCTCGCCTGATCTGATTATGTAACGTTTGTTAAATCGATCTTAGTTGCGGGCGTTGCTGACCAAGGTTAATTAGCACAGCACTAAGAAAGGGCACTTAAAGTACGTTAAATTTATAAATTCATTACCAACAGGTCAGGTATTAATATCATTTATTTAAAGCATCCATGTAAAATTTAGTGTCAGGCATAAGATGATAAGTTATGAGCTCGTTAAATTGTCTGTTTTTTTAAAAAGATGCAAAATTCTGAATTGAATGCACAGTCCATTAATTTATTCTCCTAGATACGTTGATATAGTTCTTCAACAACCTGAAGGGTGCCCTGGACTTCCACACATTTACCTTTTATGCTAAAGGATAAACCTTTGAAATGAATCGGATGCGTTGTTTGTATAACAGCAAATACACATTCAAATATATAAACCATCGCTTAACCACGTATATTTGCAGCTGTTAGGTAGTAATATTGCAACTTATTTGTACAGCTATTTTCAGTTATTTACAGTTGTTCCGCATTCCCTATTTCTGAGCGCTTTTGCTCCCAGTCCAACAGTTATGATCACTTTTGTTTGAACCAAGGCCGATGTTTTGCATCCCACTCACGTCTTCCCCCCGAAGGATGTGCCTGGACGTGAATGAACACAAATGTCTCTACCGTACATTTGTTACGCCCAATACAGAAAGCACTAAAACGCAGTCGCCACTGACACCAAAATCTGGAATTTGATTGATTTCATGTAGAAATTGGCGCAAACGGTTGTGCATTCCAATCTTCTTGTAATGCGTTCTGTCTTTGGTGCACTGACGGCTTGAGTCATGGAAACCACCATATTGTAAAGTAACTGGTGTTTCCAGACTTGTGTAAAGAGCAAAATATGTTCAGTTTAGATATAGTAGCACAATTCGTGGCCCACATGAGCAGTTATTAACAAATGCATCTGAGAGATAAGTCACTTAATTAGATATATTTGTGCAATTATGCAGGCACTTACACGCCGTGAAACATACGGTAATGGCGTGTTAGATAAAATACGCACGATGAGCAGCAAGTACCATTACGAGGAGTGTCTGTCGATTACTCCAACTCTGAAGAGTTGTAATGGGTTGACATCGTAAACGAGTATAAACCAACAACAGGCGAAGTCCTGTGTAGTAGCGCTATATACACATGACATTAGGGTGATGTAGGCGGGTATGGAGGGTGATGAACCATTTATATACCCTTGTACAAAAAGACGTGGTTGCAACAAATAACGTTCGTCCAGTGATGTGATACTCTATGAACGTAAGCTTATGTAATTGTCATTTTCCATAACAAGGTGCTGAAACGGCGAAGACTAAAACGGAAAGTGAAGCTTGTAGGTGAGGTATCAGTAACATTTGTACATGCAACAAGTTATAATGCGTGTGTATGGCGTAGTCTATTTTGTTAGCCCTTGAGACCTATCACACAGTCAAACAGATGAATATCCGCCATTGGCACAGTGTCTGGTTCATTACCAACAACATGATCATTGATGCAATGTCTGGTGCAAATTGACAAATTACAGTGGTGGACATGAATGAAGCATTTTGCGGAAGATAAATGGTCACAACATTGTAAATTTCGCTAGCGATCGTTAAAACACAATTTATGCATTTATATGCAATTCCTGTGTGGTAAGTAAATGCTAAGACGGAGCGAAAATCAGTATAAGTCATTTATATTACAATAGATCACACGCTTAGCAGCCGCTAAATAAATAAGAGAGATAACATAAAAAAAATTATATTTTGTCTGAGTGTGGTGCTATCAAAGTGTCTTAGCCCAACGACTCTTTCTATGATTTGTGTTACGTTTGAGACTGATTTGAGAAATCGATCGTTGCAAAATGTTTACTTTCAAGGATATTTTGAGTGCAATATGAACAAATCTATCTCTCCCTCTTGGTGTTTCACATATCTTCATTGCAGTGCTATGCTTTCAAATTACTAGTGTCTGCACACAAGACTTTATCTTCGTCTCAAATTCGATAATATAAGGATCGTCACTTGATACAAATGCGGGGGTTTGGTAGCTGAAATTAACGCAAAGGTAGTATGTTGCTAGCAGCAGAGACTGCTATACCAAATAGCGAACATGCCAAGTTGTAGTGTATTTACAACTGTTGAGCCGCAGGAGCTGTCTTTAAGAGATTAAATGCAATGAATCGCAACGCTATTTGGCGTACCTCTGAGCTGAAAGAGGGTCTTCTGTAACCTTGATGACACGTGAACTCAGGCTAATGATTCCTATCTTAGTCAATGCATGGTCGGTTCTGTGACCTCGAGTTTGCATTGCGTATGTAATTATTGCATTGCATTGGTAAACGTCACTGCCCTCATAATAGCGGCGATGCATATACCGATCAGTATTAGCGTAACAAATAAATGTACGGACAAGCAGATATAACTAAATTGTTTTGAGCAAGTTTACTTCTATGTTAATGACATAAGCAACACATAAATGTAATGTACAAACGTTAGCGATCTAGATTAGCATTACATGCCCACAAAAGTAATAACTGTAATAACGCACTTCGATTATTGTAGATTTTCATATCAACTGACGACCCGTTAGGTTGATCAAATCATTCAGCATTTGGTCTTATCAATAACGGCTGACACAAAACCGCACAACTATCGCTCTTTTACATTACTGAGTACGAAAGGAAAACAAATTAAATTGATACTATACAGAAAATGCAATGTTAGAGAAACGGGACACCACGTTTATGCATTTATCATTGTAACATGCATCAAATAACCTTCCCCGTAGGCGTTGCGGTTCAGGTGACAGGTTGATCAATCATTGTAAACGTACAGAGCTGCTATGCATACTTGCGCAATAAACGCTGAAGTCGACTCTGTGGATATTTTGCATTTGACCGTACGAACGAGTCGAAAAAGAGAAATAGGTGTTAGAAACCCGATCCAACATTGAAATACCCTAATATGTGGCAACTACAGGATGACGGCACACCAGTACCGAATTAATCCTTTTTTTAAAAAGGCGCATATGCAAGTACGAAACATCTTTTCTCGGCGCGTCGAATGACCTTTACCCGCCAAAATGCAGCGTTATGATAAATAAAAAAACATATGCATAAGGTTATTTCTAGCAAAAAAGACAACGCAGATTACAAGCACTAATTACTTTGCAAAATTAGCATTGCATTCTGTTTCAGAGGAAAGAATACCAGATACACACGATGAAGTTATATTGCCTATATAGCACTATTAAATCATACTCAAATATGATTGATTTACATTCTTTGCAGTAACTGCGATCGCTGTCATTGTCTTTTATTGTGAAAATATTATTGTAGAATCAGACCACTCTCAGAGACACATTTGAGTTGTTATACTCAGACATTGTTTAAAATATATCCTCATGCGCTGAGCGACAATATTTACGAAAGCATTTTTACTAACACTATGAATGCACCATGTTTGAAGTCAGTCATTTCGATGGGATGGGAAATATCTCTCATACAGATATAACCCTTAATGCTTTGCCTCATTTTACGCAGTACATTGTTGTGGGTATTGTGGTCTGTAGCTCAATGACCAACCTCTTTTATCATATCATCATAAATGATGCCGGACGTCAAAACACAAATACTCAGTTACAAGCAATTTTAGCACTTTTGTCATATTTGTCTTTACACATCACAAGTTATGGGGTCGGCATTATTTTTTTCCTGTGGCTGCTGTAGTTCACAATCACAATTAAAGAAGTCTTCTTCAAGAAAAGCAAATATTCTTAGTATGTAAAACACGTTGTGACGGATATATAATGTGCAGTATATATGATGTAGTACCCGGGGGCTGAGTGCAGTCATCGGTGCAGAATACAGAGAACTTAAGACTAGAAATATTACCATTCAGTGTATGGACTCAATTTGATTAATCTTATGTTTTTATGTACACTGTATAGTGGCCTTCAAGTATTATAAAAAGGCGTTTTATCTTAGTGCATCCCACATTGTTTAATTCTATGTTATATGATATTTACTGAAACTGTCATACACTGATATCCATTTGATTACACTGGGTCTTCTTGGCATGTCTAAGGATTCCCAACGAATTTTACAAATATTTTATTATCTTATTGACACGATATATTGCACTTCTGTTGCAATCCAGTCGTTTATTCATAGTATATATCATGATAACCCTTAAATGCAGGACTAGTTGTTGTTAATCCGATTTCAGTGGCCAGCACTACCATAGCAACCTGCATAATTTATAACCACTGAGTTATCACTGTACATGGTTCATCAATTAGATCGCATAATTGAGTAGGATAGGTTCGAGGCAGATTTCATTTCCATGGTCATCCATTCCTCTTCTACGCATTTGTTGTACGGTGCACAGAGAAAGGGTTACGCTATAGATTCTCATCAACTGTAGCTTTATCATCATGTGAATGAATGGACCCATTATTGTATTAGTTGGAACATCAATTAATTTACTACGTTATACAGACGCAATAACGCATATGAACCCCTGGGATATCAATGTTTTTGTATAGCGCCGAGCCACCTCCGCCGTTAAATTGAACGACCCCATGAACATCAGTGAATTGACGATTGATGCAGCCGTAATTAATGGTATCATGGCAGCATAACTGCTAATGGTGCTGATGATGACAATCGCTCACTTTGCTGATGTGGCGGTTAACACAATGGCAATATACCATGTTATCACAATTTCTCCATCCCATTTGCGTTTATGATCGAAGCGCTTATGCTGGCTTGGGAGATATTCAGCATCAGTAATTGAATCTGCACGTCCGAACACTATATAATAAGCTCAAAATGCAGATTCAAATGTTTAACGAAATTCCGCATGTGATATATCAATTCACTTATAAGCGTCACGATAAAGTAGTCAGCATCATTGCGCTACTCTAAATTACTCTGGAGAAAAGCATGCATTAGCAGATAGTTGCACCCTGGTGCTTGTGATAAAATGTCACCATGGCATATGGAACTTAACGTACGATGTGCAGACGTAAAGAATAGGATTATATCTATCTGAAAAATTATAAAAGGGGTTTCACAAGAAAAAGATACTCAGATACGCCCAAGGATTAATTTGCGTCAACAGCTAGCCGTTCAGTTAGAATACTAACTCGAGCCTATTTTAACGAATATATCTCAACATCGTTTCTGCGCAAACGCTCTTGCATTTGCCCGATAAATTGATTTTATTAGATTTTATTATGACATTCAACAATTGGATTTTGTCTCGCCTGATCTAATTAAGTGACGCTGATCAAATTTATCACTAACTTGGGTGCTATTGGTTTATGTTCATTAGTGCAACAGAGTCGAACGTTTAAAGTGCCCTCAGTTAGCACTTTGTTACGCTCCATATCCGTGAATCAACTTTGATCTTTACGATGATGCAAAATCTTGAATTGAATGCATGCTATTCATCATACATGACGACAATGATAAGATGCTTGTTGCACTAAATATCTGCCTCCTTTGGTCAATAGTCTCGCGATAGATTGCCTTACCCTCCGAAGAAACTCTCGGTGTGCGCAGGATATTGGAGCCATGTGAGAAAATACAATTATTAGTAATGATTAATTATTCAGGAATCAGCGGACGGGCCTTGAACAAACACAGCTGTCGATTCCATACGTTAGCTAATGTCTAATACTGAATGCACCCAAGCACAGACAATCTGCACAGCCTGGAGTTGCTTGATTTGATAGAGAAGATAAAGTGGTTGGGATTGCACACATGGCAGTCCAATCCAGTTGTGACACGTTCTGGCGGTGGTGCATTGACGGCTTGAGTTATTGCAAACCTTGTGTTTATCTATCATGCTCTCAGCTAGCTTAACAACCTGAATATAATATAGCAGACTTAACGGCACTATCTTGAACAGTGCGCGTATTTTTATTTGATCAGACAGCTATGATATACTACCATAACTTTGCAACGCCATTTATTTGGTTGGTCCCGAATTGTAAGCAATACATATTAGCCGATACACTGGCCCTTGGGTGACGAATCGCACTTGCTATCCTCTCGTAATGCAGTCCGCACAAACACCTAGATATCACCAAAACTGGAGATGAATCTACATGAATCGAGTAATGTCTATAGCCATAATGAAGTCTGCTCTGATGGCAATGTCTCACTTTCATCGTTGAGGACAAATAGTGATATGCTATAATACGCTCATGCTATGATGCATCCGGGTTTTATTTGAGAGATTGATGCCCACAAAAGATTGTATTTGATGGTTCTCATTAGATCCAAGTATGGGAAAATGTAGAAGCCATACCTCGACATAAGCTCAGCTAAAGGCCATGTCAAAATGTAGTAATCATCTGATTACCAGCTCATCCAAGCTGGGATGGTTTTATTTTAACCGCCGACGTAGAAGTGATACCCTCCTACAATTGACCAGAAAGTGTCCACCTCACTGCAAATGACCAACCACTATTTCCATGCTTGCATACTTTAATTGACGACCAGTATGAGTTTTGGGGTATAGGAACAGTCAGTTAAAATTTGGACGTTGATACAATAAAGCCAACTAGTGAACCGCGTCAATGATGTTAACATTTCGTCTGGGTTGTGGCTAGACCCAGTAGAGGTTCGTTGACTGTAATTAGTGATGCGATGAAATTGGTGCATCGTGATATTTGCTAAGATTTCTGTTGTACGTGGTAGCGTGTCTCGTGATCACTACCTCAGTTTTATAAGTGTTCATTGAGTGATAGATAATTGCGTTGAACTCCCTAATATAGCCTTCATATCACAACGTCAATGGTGTTACCAGACTTATGAACATAGCAAAATATGATCAACGCAAGTACAGTATTACCTGCAGAGCCCCACACAAGCAGCAATTACTGCTAACAACGTAATATCGGAATGCATTATGCAGGCACTAAGGCGCCGTGACATAAACAGTAATTGCATTTTGCCTATATCATCCACAGGGATGCGTGACCTTGGTTCGATGAAATATGCAAAAACCCCAAACGTTAACGTTAGTCGGAATGTATGAATGCAGTGCCATAAGTTGCCTAACATCAGATGTGTATTTTGTGCAGCCGGTCAAGTATACGACATAAAGCATGAGAAATGATCAGTATGCGCTATGGTATTTTGTCCAGTCTGTCCGTTGGCTATGAAGCGTGTTAATAAAAGATCCGGATAAAAATTGTAATGCCATGAATGATTGATAGATGGGAGGCCATACATTTTCATATAGGTCTAATTCAATCTTAATATAACACTGGCCTCGGTTTATCTCAAACACGGAATATATTTCTTATCATTCAAATGTGCATAGGCTACTAGGATTAGCAGCGTGGTCCTGACTTCATCTTATTTTTCTCCTTATATTGACTGGCTTATTTACACTTTGATCCCTGCTACTCACGTCTAAGCCTACACATCTTCGGTCGATCACCAACCGCCAATGGCGGCTTCCAATCCGATTGTAATGGATTGCTCCGGGTCAGATGTCATATCCAATGTAATTATTATAATATTCAAATTTAAACATTGAATCACATCGTGATAATTGGTTGTGATGTCGAAGAATTTGACATTCTTTACATCCATTGATTTTCAAGGCAACATGTACATTACAAACAATATTCAGTAATGTAGATGTTCATAAAATTCTAGCAAGCACAAGAAATAGTGATATTACAGCAGATTGGTGTTATGTCAGTAAAGACTTATTTTACTAGAGCCAGCGCCATTGTATAATCCCTCCTGGAGATTGTACCTGGACGTAAACAAACTAAAATGTCGATACCATACAAGTTCATTCGAGACAGTCTTAACACAGCCTATTTCAATGTAATTTATTAGGTTTTTTCAACACATCCTGACCTTTTGAGCAATACATATCAGCCTTGGATGGCGCATCGCACTTGTTGTCTTTTTTTGTAAAGCAATCAGCACATACCTAGGTTGAAAGTAATACCTACGTGTAAGGCAACTAGAGATGAATCTATATGGATCGAGACATATCTGCAGCGACATTGAAGTGTGCTCTGAGGGCAATATTTTTTTAAAATATTGAAGCGAACGATAAGATCATATCTAGCAGTTCTTGCTTAATCATCTACCTAGCCGTACGTTCTGTTAAAGACCATGTCAATATGCGTTAATCATCTGATTACCAGCTCATTACATCCGGGGTTGATTTATTTGAACTGCCTACGTATATGTTATATACTTCTCATGTAATTTACGAGAATGTGTCCAACTAGTGATTGGTGTCAAACATGTTTACATTTCATCTTGGGTGTGGTTACACCCAATCGAGGTTCGTAGAACACGTTATGCGATCGAATTGGTGCTTCATGGTATTTGCCAAGACTTTTGATCTTTTTGCTAGTGTCTGTTGATTATTATCTCAGCTTTATAACTATTGATTAAGCGATTGAAGTGATGGCGTTGCAGTTTCTTCGTTATATTATTATCTTTGTCAGACCGTTTGGTCATTTCATAACGCAACGTAGCTGGTGTTACCAGACTTATGTAGAGAGCAAATAATGTTCGCAGCATATACGAGTCCACCTGTTATTACCGTTTACAGCTGATAGATTAGATACCACCTATATCTATGGTATATGAGTGCATTATACGGGCACTTAGGCACCGTGAAATGTACAGTCATAGCATTATGCGTAAATCGTTCTACGGAATGCGTTATCTTTATTTGATTAAATATGATTGAACCAAAACTGCGAAACACTTCATTCCCGAATGTACATATTCAGTGAAATATGTTGCCTAACGTCAGAGGTGTATCTTGTGCAGCGAGCCAAGCATAAGACAAGGCATGATCATAATGCTCTATGATATTTTTCCAGTCTATCCAATGACTATAAAGCGTGTTGATGAAAGATCCAGCTGAAAAATGTTAAGACATTAGAGAGTGATGGATTAGAGGCATATACCATGTATGAGCCTGTAGGTCTTATGCGCTATTAACATAACACTGGCCAATGTCTGCCCGAACACGGAATGGATAATTAGCGCTTATTTCTGCAGTTGCATTTTCTTTAAGTAGTTGTTATCAACTCCAGGGTTAATGCATTTCTGTCCTGATTTTATTCGCAACAAACGATTTGTGCACATCAAGAAAATGTAAGCGCTTCTTGGGACTACACCCAGATATTAGACATCAAGATTAAATATTCAATTTGCATAAAGGTTGAGAAAATTTGCAAATATGGGTAAGCCGTTCGTGGTTTTACCCCCAGGATACTTTTTATTGATAACTGCGAGAGGCATATTCATTGTATATGGATAACTCTAAACCTTGAATTCCCATGAAGCGCCAGCGATATTTCATTGTGCGTTGAGAAGCTAGGTGATGCCTTTGATTCGATTATTGCTGATTGCGAGCTTTTGGTCTATATGACCGTCTATCAGACACGATGCGTGCGATGCTTGACCGCACACTAGAAGCGCCGACGTCCGCTTGACCCAAAGCAATTGCCTTCATTGGTTTGCAAACCCCCACAATAGGTTCGCGTTAAGGATTTGAAGGCGCATAGACTGCGGTGCCATGGATCGAAGTAGTAAATACAATAATGCAATTTGGTCCGGGCATAAGAGCTTTGCAACAGCAACATATTGGTACGCATTCATTGGTGCTGAGAAGTGCATGTTTTGGTACAATAAAAAACAGTTTATCTGTTGCAGTTACATTGAGAAATTATTATTAAAGATTATTATGTGTTGTAATTGCAGTGTTTTTGTCCTCGGTCAATTTCGGCATATAGTGCTGACTTACACATTATCAAACCCTGCTTATGTTTACTTTAATAACCAAAAATCATAACTCGTTTAATAGAATCTATATTATTATTTACGTCTTGTACCATTGAGGAAATTTATCTCATTTTGGTGGTGTTATGCATGCTGTTGATGTGTGAGTGCCAATAATACCATCAGCTGGAATAGCAGGAATATATTTTGTCCTGCTCAAAGGAATCCATAGATTGAGCGGCATTAATGTTTATTGATATGCGAGACATCAGATGATAAACCCATCATTAACATCATAGCACCTCTGTATAGTTTTTATGGGTTGCCATCTTTGGTGTGTTCGGAATGTCATTAGGAGAAGCAATGTGAAGTGGCGCTTTTTTTAATTTGCTTCTGAAACATGCTTGGTGACTGTACCATAGGTTACCACACGGAAAAACTCACGGTACATTTACAGCGTTAAGAAGAGCGATACATCGTGCAGATTTAGGTATCTGTACCAGATATGACAAAACGTATATCGAAATACCACTTGAATACTCATAACCATATGTGGATAGTAAGCAGGTGAAGTGTAATCATCCATGCATTGGCATGTGCACCTAAGAGATGTACAACTTTTCCGATTAAATCAGCGATTGCCATTAGCCATTAACTGCAAAACCATACCGGACAATCGCAATCAAAGTCGCTGTGTTGTGGGGAGTTGGGTCACTATTCACAATGTGCTCGTCTGATGCCTAATGTAGCCATACAATGCCTACGTTTGTCATTGCACACTTTGTATTGTTATTCATTATGGATTTGTTTTAAACATCGAATACTCAGGTATAGCAGAAGTGTCGTTATTACATAGCAAAGTAGTTTGTAGTAAGATAGCAGATATAGCGTAATATACGGATAACTTGCGCGTATTTAATCATGAAATATGCCGTGCTTAATCGGCACATCAGCAACCAAAAACGCGTGTATTCACCATATGCACGGCTACGTTCGATTTTATTTCAGAGGACAGTACTGTGCATGATTGTTAAAGCCATTGCATGCATCATGCATTGCGAATAATTCATGTTACGCATTAATCATGTCAATCAGATATTAAACAGATATTCGCTATGTAACACCTGCCCTCCTCCTTAGTCTTCATAGAATGGAAGCTCAAAATGACACGCACACAGTTCATATGCATGTGTCTATTTATATCACTTATTCTATGGCTTTCTCTGCGCTGATCAAACTAGATTAGTGAGGCTGTTTATATCTGCGGGACTGTGTTGTGTTATCCAAATATAACGCCAAGGTCTTTTGCGCATTCGATCGAATATAAACAACCATAAATCCCGCAGCGTTGAGCAAACAAAGCAAGATTAAAAATTGCTAAGACGTAGTTAATCTCACAGAAGTCGGATATTGTTATTATCGACCCTGGATTCCGTCTGTTATCTGCCTATAACCACATTGAAGGCCCCAATAAGGTAGTGATAAATAATTCACCGCCTCCATCGCTGACTTATGTTGGTCACATTTAGACCCAAGACACTTGTTGCTGATATTGGCGACTCGGATCCCCTCAAGTCGCAGTGGCACTTTGTCAGAATAGTCATAATACCGTAATCCGTTTACAAGATATAGTACTGCTGGGTCATCCCGATTTCAGATCTCACCCATCCACGAGAACAAATTAACTGCCAACAATTGACAATGGAGGCTAATCTGTACTCGCTTAATCATCTTACAGTAACATCACCTGCTAAAACCAATTTCTAATTTACCGTTCCGACTCACGATTGAAAGGCCGTTCAATCATTCGGATTAAATCTGTATTAGTTGCTTGGATCTTCATTTTTTCATCCTTGCCAATCATTACCAGTATTTTGTTTGTTGCTCCGAAGACAAATAGGCGCATTAAATTCTGGAAAGAGAATGTGCTTCACACAATATTCCACTATATAAAGCTGCAATCTAAGTCAATATGACTAAAACTTTAGTTTAGTATCGACCGCTGCCTTCCACTCTATTGATCGTGTTTTTTCCTTTTTAACTTAGCACCTGCTTTCACCGAGTAATCTTGGTCGACTCGTTTTAATTTTGTTTGTCAACCTATTGTGCTTAGCAATACAGGTTGCGATTCTCTAATTGTTTTCATAATTATTTTTAAATCACAGAATTTACTTTTGCAGAAACGAGATGTTTTGTTATGACTTTGACCTCTAACTAAGGTCAAGTAATCTATTAAACTTATCTTTAAGTATAGTGGTATACGAAGTGCGAAACCTATATATATTAATAACCGTGCAACTGATGAGCTTATGTGTTTTTGAAGTTATATACATTATCATTATATGAAATATGATTCTTACTATTACTTACCCAACCATGAAAGGCGATCTGCACTGGTTTGTCCTTGACTCTGGGGATATTCTATGCAATAGAAGTAACGTCGTTATTCTTTCATATAAGTTCATAGCGTAATGGTTAATGTGCTCATTGATTCACTGCACACATTTCTACCGATTGTTTAAAATCTGTTTAAGATTTTAACTTCTCAAGTCATCTATAGTCTTTAGTGCTCTACTATGACGTTTAGGCCATGTAGTTTTTGCGCCAGTCGATGCTTTAATTCAATATTGTACATAACGCGATCAGGATGATGATATATTGATATATTATTTACTCTTCCTACATGTTTGTATAATTTTATAGGCATTGTAACCAAGCAAATGTTGACCCTCAAAGGTCGGTGTTAATAACATAATGGATAATGGTCCCTTTGAATTGAGCAATGATTATCGATTTTAACCCTAGACTTTGCGTGACAATCATTGACACTATTTTTAATTTACTTCGGACAGAACGAAGTATATTCAAGTATAAGTATATTCAAAGTGTATTTGGGACGATGTTAGTACATTTAATGTGTTATGACTACATTCGCCACTAAACTCTATTCAATCCATGACACGCTCTACGGGGATGTATAAGCACATTGACAAGGTAAGAACTACGTTTGGATCTCGGTAACTAACAAACTTCAATACTGATATTGTTCCGACAGACAACAGCCTGTAGCTATCATAGTGATCATTGTGCCTTGCATTTTCGTCTGATCGGGTACAGACACTCATGCAAAATAAATAAAATGCCTTTCAATATATCGCAAGTGAAGTCACGCAGATATTGCGACACATCATTCCCCTCCATGGATTTGATATATCCATTGTTATACGTTTCATATGAGTATCTTGGTTAATTCAATGTCTGCAGATATGGCTGAAGAAGTAATAACTGTCACATTTTAGGCCTGTTAATGTAAATTTGTTCCCCATGTCTTTGTACAGTTCTTAACCCTAGCCACTGATGATTTCTAACGACATTCTTGGACATGTTTATGTTTTGTTTATTTAATATTGTATAATGCACTGATCTCAATTTGATAAACAGACGTTGGGTGCAGTAAATTTATCCGATAGCGCATTCAGATGTCTGACAGCAATCTCTAAGGATTTCTAGGTTCCTGTTGTCCCGTCGCAGTTAGTGTACGCGTGCCAGCTGTAGGAAACATGCCGCACAGAGCTACCAATTATAGGACGTCATGAGTGGTTTCGGTCTAGTTGTACTTAAACTAAATATGTCATGCTTCAACCATCTTGCGCAGCTGATATGACTATAGATTATGTTTTGATTATTTTGCAATACCATTACTATCTTTGAAACTTAGACGATTGTTGACTACAGCAAGGCTGTGATTGTGAGCGTAAGTTATTTTGTGTAAAATTGATTTCGGCAGAATTGTGATATATCCTGTTTATATAATTTCGTAGGATATTCTATCAATTGAATACGCCTACCAACTTGTAAATTTTGTTTTATTCAGACTCACCACCAATGGCGTAAAAATATGCAAACTGCTTGCCTAGACAAATCAGCATCCGACCCGTTAAAATAGAGATAAGTTATAGCATCCCTTCATGCTATGACTTTTGTAATAACCTGGCATAGGAAACAGTAAAGCATAAAACTCAGCACGTACTTGACAGCTAAATCACGCACATCCGATACCTTACATTACGTGACATAAAAAGATATAGCCAAACATCTGATACAAAAACGCCCACCCAGGCACAGCTAGCGAGATGAATTGCAGGTATCTAAAACAAAACGTGTCGTTATAGCGCTCGAATGGGTAGATTGATTGCCAGATATTTTGCTGGAATGGCTGTTGCTCTGAGCCAGTAAGCCCACAAGCTCGCTATATGGCCTTGATTCAAACCCATTTCGCAATCGGCAAGCAAGTTCAATGGCTTAGCAGAATTTGAGAAACGTGCGGAACATGTATTGCAGCATCCTTTACCTTTAATAATTTTGGCAAGTTTCATTAACAAATATCGCACATTGTCAAAATTATGTATTCATGTCCGCCATTTCCTAAAGTATCATTAACACTGAGCTTGGATATTTCATAAGCAGCCACGCTGTGACAGCCACATTACTTGCATAGCCAACATAATAACACAAAGAATAAATCCATTTTATTTGGCACCGTGCAGATATCTGAGATTGTGCTGATATTTATCGCACCATCTGCACCACGAGTAAGCGGTTGTAATGTAACAGATTAACATGTTAAATAATAACCCTTCGCCCCCACCAATACCTGTCATGCCAGCGACCTGACAATGACTCGGTGTGATTTTGACTGTAATGTGGGTAATGTCGACATGGCAATGTGAAAACCAGCTATAAAACCACTCACCTTTCCTACGTTTCGAGATACGGTCAATTCAAACATAAGGTACTGTTAAGTTGAGTTCAATTTCAGACACAAAGAGCAACTAAATCAACTTATAGTGGCGCGCTCCGCGTCTATAAGAGTCATTCACCAATGACAATGGTGATGGATGGGACTGATTGTAATGCTGAAACAGTATCCGACAATTGCCATCACACATATGGCACAAGTCTGGTGACCGCATTGGGTTGCAAGCAATCGCTGATTGGTCAACACTAAAAAGTGATACCATTGCCAAACCCATTCAAAGTAAACGCAGCCGACATTTCTTTAGCTGCTATCATTGATAATCGCTATAGCCTCAATGGTTAACACATACGCATTGGCCGCCATTAATTACAACCTATCGTTTGTGTATAAATTATGGCTCGCGCTGGTCAGGCGGCAGACATTTTATCCATAGCATAGCTGAACGCATGCACTCGTCTCGTGTTCTGAGCTGTAGGTAAAGTGTAACCATACACTGGGTGATAGTAAAACGCCTGAAATATGGTACGTTAGTATGCTGGGGAGGCAAAGTTTAATTAATTCTACTCACAATTGTAAAATCTCGTGAAGGAAGGTATATCTAACAATTGTCAGCGGCAATAGTAAAACTTAAATGGTAAAACATCACTTTTTACATTTCACTCGACTTAACTAAAATACTGTGAGCTGATTTGTAAATGGTTTATAAGCTGGGTATAGAAATGCCCAACATCAGTTCCGCTAAGTAGCGGTTAACTCATGTGGCCATACACTGAACGTACGACATGATAGAGTGTAGTTATTTCAGTAACAAAGCATTGTATATAATGCGCTGCTGTCCTACAAAGCTTTGATCAAATCTGAAAGCCACATGGCTCGCATGAATAAGCAGCAGACAGAAAATGACACCAAACAATCAATATGCAGCTCTATATCACATAACATGGCCTGCTAAAGCAAATCAACAGCACAGACTAATTGTATACGACGTGTATACCCTTTACCTATATGTTCTTTGGCCGCGCAAAGTTGAGAGATTTGCTAATGAATTTCCAAACGTTAGTTTGAAAGTGTAATGAGTATGGTTGCTCAACCCATTCGCGAGCTTACACTCTCAACCATTGGATAGTGGTCACTTCGCCTTACATTAGCACCCATTGGGTAGTGTAAGAAGGCCTCGCTGTGCCTATGCCCGACAGCCTTTCATAAACTACCGCGCGTAGGAGAGTGTAAGGAGAACGGTTTGGCATGGGGCGTGAAATAAGGAAGGATTCCTTTCTACCGAGCTTCATCAGCCCAAGATGGCGGACATACTGTCAGGTGAGGATGCTTCGATGTTTTAATTGTTATTAAATCGTCACTTATGTACACTAACCGAAGATGGATTCAGGTGTAAGCACCATGAAACTTGTCAAAGGGCACTTGTAGTAATATTTGTTCCATGCTTTAATGTTATAGTCACTTGTTTCATATTTACAAGCTCTCTATCTTAGGTTACGCAATTTATTTCGATCAGTGGAAGGGGTTGTCTTGTTTATATTACCGTCGTGTGCGGCTAGGGAAGAGGGGCTTTGCTTCCCGCAAACGTTTATGTCATGCCTATATTATCGACAATCTGATATGATGATATGGAAATGTACAGCGTTCCTTTTATCAGCAACTAGGCAAAGAATCTCAACCTCTGACAGCTCCGCTCTATTTACTACTTTCGATCTCACATCCGAGCTTTAGAGGCGAAGCGCAGCCAGTGAAATTACGGAGCTTTTGAAGTCCAAACGACCGATGAACTCACTAAAAACTTACCAAAGCCCTCCAAGCAAAACAATTTGTGACAAAATGCAAGATTATATCGCAAAATCACACGAGGACTGTTTATAATAATACAGTTTTGTCTACTTGTTCTGTTTGAGCACTAAAATACGTAGGCGCACACGACGGTAGTATAAAAATATGTCAATAAGAGTCGTCCACGGCTAAAAATATGGCACATCATGAAACTTTGTTAAAAAAAACAACATGGTTGACTCCCAAAATGCAACATAACTGCGTTAATTCTCGTTCATGTTTTCGATTGTGCGATAGCCATGTTGGACAACAATTTTAAAATTGTGTTGGATTTCGTTGATTCTGTTGATTAGAAGTATGACTGTTGTTGGACACTAGGCAAGATTGATGATAAGACATTTGTTGATATGAAAATGTATATTTTTTTAACTGTCCCTTGTCTGCGTTGCGAGAAGGAGCAAATTTGCTTATAACGCTCACGATTCTGCATAAGGACCGTCGCCTCTTAGGTGGCATCAGATCATCAAAACAGCAGGGGCGAGTTGCCTTGCATAATCAGCAACCACCTCCTCTTTGTTCGTTGGTAGTTTGGGGGGGGGGTTCCTGTGGCAGTTGTACAGGCTGTTAAATGATAGCATTATCGATAGCTATAGACAGGACAATGAAATCGGTGAGGAGACGTAAGTTGAGAGAAAGCTAAATAAACTGAATTTGATGTTTGTTTTGGCACTTTTGAAGGCTAGAATTTCTGCAGATACAAAAATATATGTGAAACTTTTGTTTAAATGCAGACCCTGAGAAGGCATTTGATAAAGCCGCTGCTAAATTACTCAAAGCACTTCGCCCAGCTAAGGCAAAATCTTCCCGTCTTGTTGTTAACTCTCCACTGAGGAGTACCTCTGGTATAATACCACATAGAGTGAAGCGCAAGCAAACCTCAGCTTCTTCAGCCAGACTAAATAATCATGGTACCTTTGTTAATTATGAAATATTCCAGAAAAAATAATTTCACAAAATTTACTGATCTCTAAGAACACATTCAGGTGCATCCTTTCAGGTGCATCCTTTGCTTGTGTTACAAACAGTTGATACACCTACTTCCGTAGAGGCCCTTATACAGGAAAATCCTATCGGTAAGATCATGATATTTGTGGAGAGTTGCTACTGCATTTTTTATGTTCAATAAAAATTAAACATGAATTAGTAGTTATAGTGATAGAGGGTAAATTTATATAGAGTTATCTTCTGACGATAGATGTTAACTGTGTTAAGGAGACGATTTAGTTTCTGACATTTGGAAAAAGTACAGCCAATTATCTGACCCAAGTTCAAGATGACCATGATGATAGTGAGCTGACCAATTGGCAAAAGCGAAAACTGGAAAGCCAAAATCTTTGGGGGACCCAAAGGCAATCGATAGTTGACTCATTGCTAGCAAACATGGCGCCATCTGCTCAAGAGCCTGAATGTTGCCTGTGTGCAAATCCATCAAAACTACAGTAATGTTACGCAAGTAATATTGTAATATCTACCTATGAATGACCTTTTGTGCACTAATGTGTAACTTTCATATTCAGGTGTCTCCAGTGCCAGATGTTTAAGTGTGAGGACCATGACAAGCCCAACACCTTTGTGAAGGATGCCATGACAGGGAATGGTTTCATCTTGATTTCTACTACCCACTCCCTACTGAGATGCCAGAAGATAATCCCAAGGCAGGATATAATCATTCAAATCGATTCCACTATACTGAATAGATTGATATTTTTGCAACAGGGTACCTGAGAAACTTTTGCCAAAATACTGAAGTCAGTGTGCTTATTCTGCCTGCAGGCAGAATAAGCACACTGACAGTGCGGTTTTATATATATATATATATATGTCTAGTGAGTGAATGAATAATAACTAATATTATATTTTGGAGCACAAAAATAACAAATGTTAAAAGGTTATCTATATAAGATGCTATAACAAAACTCACTTTCATTGGATCATTGTAACCACAGTTTTCACAAATGAAATTTGGCAAGTGAAGATCATATCTCCCTGCAAATGCACATTGGAAAAAGTCACAATATGTTATTGTAGCATGTTATATGGAAGATTTGAACATAAGCGTAATGCATGGTGCACTTCAATGCAAGAAAAGTTCACATTACAGCTAAGAAGGTATGAGATTTATGATATATATTTGGTTGATGAACTTATTTATAAGTATGTAGTGCCCTTTAAACAGCATCGTTAAAATGAAATTGTATTTATTATACATATTATGTTCCCAGTCTTATGGTGAAGAACAGCACAAGTTCTGAAAGTGAGCTTGTTAGACAGGGCCAAGTCCTACAAAAAGATCCATAACAAGTGTCAGGCAAGATGTGGAGCTGACGATGACTAGTATTATGAAACACAAGATGCTCATTGAAAGGAAGGCTGGTAATTATTCATATTTCACTTAAACCTCCAAATTTTGTGGCCATAAGGATCAAATACTTTTGTATCTGTGTACTAGACAGCAGCAAAAGCGCACAGGTCATAGGACAAAACTCTCTGCAGAACGCCAACGATGGTCACAGCTCCTAACAAGTTACAATTGCCTTGCCACAATCTTGCATGTCCCTCTTCTCAAGGGTGTTCTGAGAGTCAAGACTCTTTGCTATGGCTGAGGGTTAGCAGTTCTTGTATCTGATATGCTCTTGCAAAAACGATTTTAAATTATATTCTTATTCGATTCTTAATGAATTGTGACAGAACTGATACCTCTTAAAAAACCCGAGCTCTGGTTGAGCAGTGGCTTCGCCTGCAACGCTTCAAAGAAGAAAGGAAACAGCTGGCAAATGAAGTCAACATCTACTTGACCAACTACAAATTCACAGCAGAAATCTGGCAGACATTAACCAATTACAGTCAAGTATGAATTATTTCTAACATAATTTAATATCCTTATATAAAACTCCAGACTGTTTACCATTAATAATATGTCTGTACATTTCTCCAGGCATGGAGACAGAATTCATGGCAACAGCAGGCAAGCTTGCAATCCAACAGAGGCACCACCAT
>CM067349.1:41635043-41645043 GCA_034190875.2 Urechis unicinctus | reverse complement strand
CAACGGGGTATGTTTTTTCGGCCTCTCGACTTGTACGACAGGTTTTTTGGCCTCATACTTGTATGACAGGGTATGTTTTTCATCTTCAATCTGTATGAGGGGTTATACATTCGCATAATACCTTGTACGACAGGGTATGCTTTTGGCCATTTTGACCTTGTACGACGGGTACGGGTTTTCGAGGTCCCGCGGCACACCCCTATCCAGAATAAGGCCAAGTGCCCCCCCCAGGGTTTATACTAAGATGATGATGAAGTGAAGAAATCCATGATGTGGACAGATGATCTGAACATTTTCATATTTATTGATTCTATCCATTTGTGACAAATCTTAACAAACTTAGTGGGATGTCATCTTCTGACACTTTGTCTTCCCACTTTTCATTTCCAGGAGCTGAAAAAATACAAGAAATTGGATGACTAAACAAACACAATACCTTGTATATGTATGCACAGAATTTCCTGGTTTATTTGGGATATCCATTCACCTAATCTGAAGATTGCATGCATTTTTTTCACTATAAGGCCTTAAAGGTTAATTCTGTTGAAAATGAATCAAAACTTATGAAAAGTTAACTTAGTAGTCCAACAACCTGAAGGTTGACATGTGGTTCAGCAAAATATAACGTAACCAATAAAAGCATGCACTTTCCAACTGAAATTTCGGTTTGTTTGTCATCTGAATCAAATCAAGTTTGTACCAGGTTATAATGATGTCTTTCCATTCTAGTTATATTATCATGAAAGAGACATCCATGTATGATCACAAAGCCAATAAAAGTATTACACTTACCAACAAGTCTACTGAGTTCTGACTGGTCAGCTGAATAAAATAAAGCATACATGTAGATGCTATGGACCAATCATATTTTATCTGGGCGTTTTGATGATATAGCCAATTCTTGTATGGATTATTGAAACAATAAATGCATACACCTACCAGTGATTCTCTTTTCACTCTTCGCACCTGCATCACATATATACTTCAGTTATAATTAATCAAATGGTTATTGCAGTTAGAGAATTTATATTTTGAAAAAGCCATATACTTCAGACAGGTTATTGAATAATGTCTTGTAAGTGCAATGTGAATGTAAATATATACATTGTATGTTAGCTGTGTCAGGAGTTAGAAAAAGTTTATGCACGCACTAACTGCGTGATAATCATTTTTGTTTTTGCTCCATGTCACTAATCACATGCAAGGTCAATTTGCTGTAGACATCTTTTATATAACTTCGATGGGATGCCAGCCCTGCATCAACTTCATCACTGCCAGGCCTCATAGTAACGTGTATCCGCTTTCTTGCCCCTGTAGGCCTGGCAAGGAAGAGACAGTCAAACGCAGCCCCCTTTAGCTGTGCCATCTAAACACAAAAAAGGCAGCCAAAGTTTCTTTACCAATCAGTGCATAACAACCTAATTGAATATCAAAAAAGGTGTATTTGTGTAAGATGCTACCCCACGTTCACTGAATAACAACCTCTAGCCTTGTTTTCGATTAAATTCATGATTCTGTAAACATTGCTGTGGTGCATATTGGCCCCCTTTTTGATTCTCTTTTCATTTGCTGATGCCTGCCTTCTTTGCAAATACTCCCTGAGGCTTTACCCACTCACATGAATACCTTTTGGAGTGAATTCAGTGATGGAAAAAGTGTCTGGAATATTTTAGTTTAACCGAAAAAAACCAAAATTACCAAAAAATTTCAATTAAGCAACATTGATTTACAATCAAATAATAAATGCAACTGAGCTATGAAAATCTAGAAACAATTAACGAGTGATAACAAAATCATAGTAAGTGTAGTTGGAATTTATCACATGATTTACCAGAAACATTCATTCACTTAGGCAAGGCAAATTGATAAATTATCCATCGGTACATCACTTTTTCTTCGGAAAACGGCCTGATATACTAATTACACTCGCTTTGAGGACAGGGGTTACTTTTGGACCGGGGGGGGGCACTTAATGGTATAGAGGTAGTACATATGTGCTGCGCGACGGGGTATGTTTTTCGGCCTCTCGGCCTTTGACTTGTACGACGGGTTTTTTGGCCTCATACTTGTACGACGTGGTATGTTTTTGAGCTTCAATCTGTACGAGGGGTTATACATTCGCATAATACCTTGTACGACGGGGTATGCTTTTGGCCATTTTGACCTTGTACGACGGGTACGGGTTTTCGAGGTCCCGCGGCACACCCCTATCCAGAATAAGGCCAAGTGCCCCCCCCCCCCCCACTCCGGGCTTTTGGCCCGGCCGCAGTTTCTGGCATAGAAGATAGCTGCGACCGAGCCAATGCTAAACTCTGTGGCTGCTACCATCCCCTGTCATACGAAAATCATTTCACCTTTGACACTATCAGAAATGACCAAGCATATGTTGTCACCCATAAATGTATTTCAAACCCATCATCATAGGACGAGGACATGCTGTCACGATAAACTATAGCAGATATAATATATATATATATATATATATATATATATATATATATATATATATATATATATATATATATATATATATATATATATATATATATATATATATATATATATATATATATATATATATATATATAAATTTAAATGGAGATTTAATTTTGAGCATGCGATGTTTGAGGTCAGATAGAGGCCCAATCGTTCCGCAGGGACCATTGATTTTTTCTCAAATGCGCCGCCGGGCGCAGCGTTGCATGCTGGAAATGTGAACAAGTGCAGTGCAGCGGGGGTTGAGGTGGGTGGGGAGAAAGGTGAGGCTGGGCTTTGGGGTGGGGGATTAGTGTTGATGTCTGCTGCGTGGGTGGTTGGAGCATGGGCAGGGCGAAAAGGTGTTCAGTAAAGGGCGGGGTTTAGATAGAAAGGATATAAATAAAATAATTATCGATATTGGAGTATTCCATAGAGAGAGAGAGAGAGAGAGAGAGAGAGAGAGAGAGAGAGAGAGAGAGAGAGAGAGAGAGAGAGAGAGAGAGAGAGAGAGAGAGGAGATGGTGGTGGTGGTGGTGGTGGTGGGGGTGGGGGGGGGGGGGGTTAGCGGAGACGTACTGTAGGAGGGACGGGGAAGAAAGCGGTTGCGACGATGGTATTAGTGGGGTCTGAAGGCAGGAATTAAATTATAAAGTTCATACAATGAAATGTTGACGTGATGAGCTGGGGAGGGGGGGGTGGGGGGGAGGGGGAGGGGGTAGGTGGGGAGGGGAGACGAAGCAATGAACGTGTAGTTTGTAGCCGGTGGGGGAGCCTTTGTTAGGGGTGGGGCTGTTTGTCCGGGTTTTTTGACGTAATCTAAAGTTAAGAGAGGCATGGGTGGTACATGATGGGTGGAGAAGGGCGGGGCGTGGCGTGGCAGGGCGGGTCGGGTAGGGATGTGAAAGGGGTAGTGGAGGAGGGGGGGGGGGGGTGTTATGAAGTAGGATAGGAACGTTGGGAAGAAGGTTAATCAAAACGGAAATGCATGGAATCGGGAGGGTGATAGGTTGTTGAGAAAATAAAATGTCACACTGAAAGAAGCGAATGGGGCGGAATTTAAGGAGGACGGGGTGGGGTGGGGAAGGGTTTTGCATTGGAAGGGTACGCAGTTGTACGAGAATGAGGAGCGAGAGAGGCAATCGATCAAACAGATTGGATTTACAGGGGATGGGGAGACATGGGAGGAAAAAGTTTGATTTTTATCTAAAATTGTTCATAATTTATTTTATTTTCTTCAAATTATCAAAAATTTTCTGTTTTTAACAAATATTACATCTTTTCTTATGCTGCGGGCTATTAAACATTCTATTGACGAGCAGCGCCGTCCGCATATACAGCCGCTCGTGTGGGATTCGTTATACTATCCAAGCTATGGTATTGTAAGGGGCATTGACCACTATCCTATGGTGGAGAGTGTAAGCTTGAGAATGGGTTGGGTTGCTAGATAGATGGAAACATCGATTATTTTGATGGCGACCGTCTTCCTGCAATCCATTGAAAGCAATCTCTAACAGCAATATCTATCGCCGATAGTGAACCCAACGTCTTTCGTCAATACATATTTATATTTGATTTGCCCTCTGGTTTCCGAAGTACAATATATTTAATGTCTAATACTATTTAAGATAAACCAAGCGATAAAATGTCTCAGGCACCAATCGTTGGTTGAGGTATAAATGTGACAAAAGGAAATAAGTGGGTTTTGTTAAATGACGTTGAAAGTATGTTTGAAATATGCAAAATATCACTTGAATGCCAAATCGCACCCGCAGTAAAGTTTAAAAGGGTACGGATAGGCGTTGGATTCGTCTTTGACATAAAAAAGAACCAAGACTACTTCCCGATGCAGTTTGAGTGCCAAGGCTGCGTTTGCGGCTGCTTTTGTACTATTGATATCACTACACAGAGGCAATTATCATTGATGAAGAGCTGATCACGAGAGGCTTGCTGTGCCAATATTTGTCTAACAAAGTCTGACGTTGATCAGGTAATACTAAAATGCCGAGGAATTATTAAATAACAAGAGTATTATGCACTTAGGTAATGATCGAAATGGACGAATGTGTCAACCACTTCCTAGCAATGGCAGTTCTCCGATTAGACGCTAAATATGGTTTTGACTGTAATATAGTCCCCAATGTCAGTAAACTTCACCGTTGTTGATACATTTTACCATAACGGTGACAAATAAAACACAATTACATATAATGAAGCGAGTGCACCGAGTGTACAATAAGGGCTAGCACATCCAAACAATAAATTGTGATAAAAATTCGGAATGTGAGAATTATCAGTCATTGCAACACCTTCTGCACTACCTCATATGTACAAGAGTAAATTTTTGTGTCATGTGGAGCACAGTTGCAGTCACACGATATCACAGTTTAGCAGTGTCACGAAGAGCGGATGCACTCTACTTTTTTTTGATTTGGTGCTAAAGATTATTTCTATTGTGTGAAGGCGGCAACAACCTAGGCACCAAGGACAACGCAGCCGAGGTTAATAAATCAAGTAGCAGAGGATAATTGCGTAGGTCAGTGACATGCTATCCCTGCTTCCTGAAAATATCTAGATATATCAGATTCATGCTTGAGCAATATAGAATTAAGTCATTACGATTACTGCAGACGTGTAGTCGTGCAAAGAAGTGCGGTAATACAGCGACCTTTAGCATCATTTTTTAATACTAACATTTCAGGTTTGTGACAATGTTGTTTTATTACCAGGCAGTTACAATATACCTTGTGGATATAATTGTTGTTCTAGTGCGGTTAAAGGTCTTTCACAAGATACTTATAAACTGCTGTGGCATGTCAGAGTTAAGAACTAATCAACATTCGCCATTTTGGCACTGTACCCAATCATATTATATGCATATTGGATGCTTGATACTGAAAGCGGGAGCCCGTCTGCATAGACCTTTGCTTATCGTGAGATATGTAACATAGAAAATATATTTCGTCGAAGTATATATGGATTAAGCCGTATTTTTTTTGTCATTAGCTACTCACATTTGCCTTTAGCGCTATTACATTATTTACTTAGCAATACCGCATGCAAAAACCGAGCCACATCAAACTTAGAAGCTGGCGCATGAAAGAGAGCCAAACTGCATCACCTAGTGTATTTCAAATAAATATACGTCTGAGTCAGCGATATAAACTGTTGATATTAAAGCAACGTGTAATTGTGTATATCATAGACGTTGCCATTGATTGATTTTTACCAATGACTATAGCTTTAATCACGCCAATAAACTTTACTGTGGCAGCGATACACAGGTGTGCTGTGTTGCCAATCATAGTGTCAGCCGAGCATCCTCATTAATGGTGATTTACGTATGAATTGCACGATTGCGTAATTACGGCAAAAATGGAGATTTTAAAACTTTTCTTCTGTGATCTTAACTCATTGCATAAATGATATATTGTGTCAATTGATGGAAATTCGCGTATATACAACGCAGTTAAAAGCACCCATATTGCATAATTCGCCTATATGTTTGTCATTAAAAAAGTAGTGTGGATAACATTGAAACACGACATTACGATTATAAGAATATATGATCTGATAGATGGAAACCCGGCAATTTAATAACAATACGATGATCACCCTATCACCTGATCAGACACCATGCACTTCCATATAATGTCGCTGTCGCTCTCCTATCCCGACCTCCACGATGTTCCTCTCCCGTCACCTTATCTCCACCACTACCCACTTTATGTCTATAGAGCACGTCAATTATCCCCTCGATGGTCATCTTATCGTGCTACCGCCCTTAACTGGGCGCTATATCTATATAAAGGGTCAGAGCTATATCATGCACACAGCAAGTGTGTTAAGTGAATCATGACATTTTACCGACACACATTAAATGTGATACTGCCATATAATAATTACCACTACAGGCTGGCTGACCAAAAGGCATTTATGACAGTTGTAGTAAGTGCAAAATTAACAAATGTACTATCTAGATTTTTCAAAATATCCAATCATCTATTGAGGTGGCTTGACACAACACATATACCAATAAGAATGATCGTATTAGGTTAATCAATGCTCGTGTTCGGCTCCTGGAAATGTACAGTTGGTAAAGCAAGAATCAGATAGCGATATCCCAATTTGTTATTCGTAATTAGTGGTAAATGGAGTTACTCGATAAATGCGATATGTCTGTGCTCATAATGGTATAGTACTTCCATCATATGTCCCCATAATGGCTTACGTCTACTGGTTATAGTCTGTGTATGAACAGTTACACCAGAGGTAGTTTTTCATCACCTGTCGTACGACTGGACACGCTCTTTTGTGACCTTATCAATCGCAGCGTGATGAAAAGTTAATCGGTACCTCTTTTGAACCAAACTCAGAAGCATATGTGATCAAACCGCTTTTGGTGCTAATTTTTGGGTGCTGCTGAATGACCTCTTCATCAAGTTTGCGAGCTGTAATGCTCGGCAATTAGCTATGTTAACACCTGTTGGAAAGAACGCATGGGACATTAGCGCCATGTAGATTCATGGCCACAATTCAGGACACTGTCCGATGCTGGTTAATCATCGAACAAAACTATGAAGTGGTACGTGTTCAACCATAAATATTGTGAATTATAACATCCAATGCTTACGTTACCTTCGAAATCGCCCACAGGCAACAGTAACATCGTATGATTCGATCAGTCAATCAAAATATTTGTGCTCCTTTTGCCTCGCTGTTTACACTGTGCGAGCGTTGGAAGATGATATGAGGGTGTCTTGTCTGTTTTGTTTTACACCGGATGTGAAAAAAGGAGAATCTCTGGCAGCAGCTGAACTTTATCTGGGTCAGCCCGGCATGCTCCAAGCTCAGCTGAGCTAAGACTCACAACGGAGTCGATGCTGCAGCCTTTTGACATGAATCTGATATAAAGTCCTAGCCCTAGAGGCAGAAGTAACATAAACTTTCACACCATGCGTATGTAGTGTGTGAGGGTTAGGCTATAGATGTTATGGCCGGGCGGAATTGTATGATTGACACAGGCGTTGATTAATAGGTCAACCAATTGACAATAAATACATTTTAGGACAATACCTCGACAGTAAATAGGTAGTAGAGCATGTCTATGGTCGAACTACTAAGTAAGAAACCTTCCCCAACCTGAAATGGTGTCCCTTAGAATTCAGTTAGTCTTTAATTAACACACATAAAGGAATATAGTAAACTCTGGTCCTCTCCTAAACAATTGCACAATTTGATAGAAATTGACTTGACAGATCTGCTTCACTATATGTCTAATTTAAAAGGGTGAATGCCTGTTTGGGTTTTGTTTTGGTCTCTGTGTCCGCATTATTGTCCAAAACGACTACTGCCTTGAATGCGAAGATTTCACTCAGGACCAAATCTTGAATTTAATATAATGGATTAGACACCGTGTCAAACACCATTACTTATCCGTGCAGGGTCATTTGGATGGAGTCACGGCAGCGTCACTGGGAACTCGGTCAATCACTCGTCTCTGGAACAGGAACATCTCAATGACTGACCAATGTGTGGCCCTTGTATAGAGTCCCCGCTCGTTTACTCTTCTGCCGCCTTTCATTAGTTATTGATTAATAAAACAGGGTAATGAAATTATTTTGACCCTTATTATATATCATACATTTCGCTATTTATTGCAATAGTCACAGAAGTGCCTTTTTAGGTCATATGTGACGAATCTGACATATATAAGTTGACCATATCTTGGTCGTCTCCAATCTGTGGATATCTAGCGTGAAAAGCAAATAATCAATAACCAGAAAAAGCCTTGATGGATTTAATATACATCTATGAGATAACCATGCCCTTTTTTAATGGTGTCAGTCCTCACACACAACAATTTAGCACTGAGATACACCTAGGCATAAAAGCATAACATTGGTGTAGTGCACAAAAATTACATTCATGAGTAGACATTACAATATTTCCTGCACATCATTACCTTGGTTTCACTGGATTTACATACAAGCCACATTCAGGCTCTTGAGCAGGTGGTCCCATGTTCACTAGCACAGAGTCAACTGCCGAATGCTTTTGGGTCTCCAAATTAATTGGGCATTACAGTGTTAACTTTTGCCAATCGTCTAACACACTACAATCCTGCTCCGACCGTACCTGATCAGATAAGTGGCTGCACTGACTCCATATATCAGAAACTCTTTCTCCTTCACACAGTTAATATTGACATTCAGAAGATTTCTATCACAATAACAGCAAATTTATGATGGACAGTTAAATATAACAATTGCTGTTGCAACGCTCGCAAATATTATTCATATATATGGAAAGTATGATTATGATTTGACCTATATCATTTGCTTGTATTTAATTATTTTCAGTAGTAGCTTAATCAACTACATATTATACAAGAAAACAATGAACCTTATGTGTTCTTTAAGGTTCGCAAAATATGTTTTATGGACTATTTCTAGAATAATTCCATAATGATATTTCAGTCTTGTTGAAGCCTAAGCTGAGGTTTATTTGCACTATATTCTATGAAACACAATGCCAGAAGTACTTCTCCGTGGGGCGTTATGGACAAGACGGGAAGATTTTGCCTCGGTGGGGGAGGTGTTTTGGTTGATTTATCAGCACCTTAATCAAATGTCTTCTTAGGGTCTGCTTTAAATGAAGTTAATATCTATGTGGGATATAAATTTCGAAAACAAGCTTTTGCCTAATCCAGACATCACCGTTCTCATTGTCTTGGCTTGAGCTATCGATAATACTACGACCAACCTTCAGCCTGTACAACTGCAACAGACACCTTCCCAAACACCAATGAACAAATAGGGGTGGTTGATAGAAGAAATGCCATCAATTTCCGTTTTATACTATTAAGTAGGTTGATAATGAAGGCACGAAATAATCAGACCAACCCCGTTTGCCGATAGCTAAGGATAGTTAAAGCCTCATTCCCCCAACCGAACACCATGAGTATGGTTTAGCCTAAAATAGAGAATATGAGGCGAGTGACTA
This sequence comes from Urechis unicinctus, assembly GCA_034190875.2. Lineage (NCBI taxonomy): Eukaryota > Metazoa > Annelida > Polychaeta > Xenopneusta > Urechidae > Urechis > Urechis unicinctus. The sequence continues at coordinate 41,635,563 of CM067349.1, read as the reverse complement.
TAAAGCAAAAACAGATATTAATATTGGCACCCTTTGATCATTTGTATGGTGCTTACACCCAAGGTTATCATCGGTTAGTCACCATGAGTCCATATATGATACAACATTAAAACAATCTCACCAGATAAGGTGTCCGCCATCGTTGGCTGATGATAGTTATTTCGTGCCCCAAGTATACACTCTCATACGTGTGACAGATATCGGCAAGAATAGATCTCCTTACACCAATCAACTGGTTGGAATGCAAGGCTGAGTAACCAATTTACAACGGTTTACAGTGTAAGCTCGAGTATGGGTTGAATAATTAGCATCGGCGTTTTTTAATTGAATAACACCAGTTCGGCAGGCCATGGGACGATAATTCAAAGACCTCGAAACAGAATTACTATATTAATGTTCTTCTGTGTCATATTTGGCATTGAGTGGCGGTGTTAACTAGGACTGCCTTCGTAGAAAACTTCTACTAAAGTCTTTCTCGAACAGATACTGATGGCACGTACAAGATAACCTGCCGATATCT
>CM067349.1:41598423-41627815 GCA_034190875.2 Urechis unicinctus | reverse complement strand
TCTCGGTACCTGAATTAAGGTGTAATCGTAATGATTTTCTTTCGTGTGTCGCGTCCGATGGTAACAAACATTAACTATCATAAGCATATAGCTTTATCAAAGAATTGAAATATGCGTTATGCCTAGTGTCTTTGTTAAACTACGCTTTGCTTCACATAATATTGTTTGTTAATGCTAAGCTTGGGTTACTAGGGTCCTGCCAATATATGTTTTTATACTTGTTTCTGTCTATGTATTGCCCCTATCTCGTCCACTCTGCTGCTACAAAACGGCACCTTAACGGACGTTTATTTTGCTGACATGAGTAATATAGAGACGATACATTGTTGTCCTTTATATGCAGCGCAATATCAGATAGTCGCAGAGTATACTGATCGGCCAGTTTATACGAGAGACCGCTAGTGTATAATCTCAAAAATTGTCACAAAGCGAATGCAAGCTACCAACAGCTACAATATATCGAATGCTCTGCCGGTTGGCTGTCACGAGAATTGTATGTTTGGACAGGGCATTTTATTTATCTTCATGCTGTAAACATTTCAAATATTTGTTGGGTGCCAGAAAGACCACGCTGTGTACTCTATACGCGACTCTTGTTTATAGTGAATTGATTTTAACAGCGTACTGAACTCGAGCCTAAGTCGTTGGCTTGGTGTACACGAGAATCTCGTTTAAGCACGCCCAAACAAATGATACATGTGTAATATATGGTATAGCGGGGTATTGTGAATCTGCATGAACATACATTTCTCTATAACCATAAATGGATACATAGAAATCTATTTGGTTCTTAACCGAACGTTCGTCGAAATATTTGTAACACAAGTTGATGTTAGCAATGAATGAATTGCGGGCATATTAAGCAGCCTGTTAACATTGTCTATAGAGGTGTTTCTTACTTTGCATCATAAAATCTGTTGATGAACGCACACACGGTGCTAATATAATGTAGTCATTATTCGGTTCTGCCGAATGTTTTTCAACATGCCACATGCCGAATGTAGGTGTTATATGCAACACACTAACATGCCTGTTTCATGTATTTGTTTACACATAATTGGCAGGTTCAATTGTTTGAGACACGACTCGGATTTGATAAAGGCAACTATGGTGCTTCATCATTGTTATTAAATGTTTTTTTATGCTCCAATTGCCATGAGTAGATTAGAAAAGAAAGTTTTTCGGAGAGTTAATCTTTTATACATCATCACGCCTCTGCCAAGTTGTAATGAGTTTACATCTTAGAGGACAATGTTTTGAGGTATGTTCTTATGTTGCAGCTATGCAAGGAGATTCAGATTAAGCGCGCTCTTGATATAAATTGCATCATACAAACAATTGATTGTGACTTTGTAGGATATGTAGCTTTCCATCAGTAAGCAGTGATTAGTGTCTAAATGTATATGTCCATCCAGTAATGATTTCATTATGCTGTCGACCGCATGTAGGTTTGGTTGACATATATATTGCATGAAAGGTTCTCACAAGTGCGGACAAAACGATGTCGATTAAAGCTTTCAATGCATATCAACTACGCTGCGTTGGAAGATGAACGTGCTGAATATTTCTACAATCGATTGGCGCATTTGAGATACCATTGACACAGTTCTCTATGGACGCCTGAATCTGCAACAAAGAACACATGCGTATCTTTGCGATTGCTAACTTTACGGGGTAAACACCGAACGTCACAGGCATAGCTGCCTTTATATGTTAATACAGATGAGTCACTATTAATTGGGGTCTTAAGGCGATTCCGAATCACAAATTCCATTATGAAAGGCGATCAAATTATGCTTTGTTAGCTGCAATAAATTGTACAGCTTGTCGCCCACTTTCATCTGCATTCTGATCTGATTTTACCGCGTGCTACTTCAGTATGTGGTCGTACATTTTATTGTTACTTCGTTTTACAAGCATGAATTGACAGAGTGTACACTCTTTATGGGTCCAACGTCGCTCAGATAGCCTGTTAGTGTTGCATATAATATGCTTTAAGAGAACGTTGACTTTTAGATTGTTATTATTGATTCAATTTAATTAACAAGCAAAAACATCTAAGCATTGCTTGGTTCTCTGTACAGTAATATACGGGCACTTTACGTTATCCTGCCGCATTGTTTTATTTTGATCCTACGTGAACTAACAGCTCCGGGTTACAATTAATGCTTGTTAGCTAGATTTCAATGCACCTTTGTGTTTGCTTCATGGAGAAATCGGTGAATAGGTTAAAGCTCAACGAATAGCCTATCATTGTTGTCCAATCTATGTGGCATTATGCCTCTTACTGCTTAATGCTGTAATTAAGGGAAGAAAAACTTATAGGCAATAACCGTTTGTCTGTTTCTTGTAGTCCTAGCTAACCACCCACCGAGGCAGGCTATGCAGCAGGCTTTTGCTAAACGTAGTACGGCGGGCCGAGCTTTTTTGGAATATTGCTCTTTACAAACTTGCAATGTTGACCTATGCATAAAGCTGTGACAGTTACTATTCTCTATATGCATGCAGTTTAGGTGGACAGAATGACAGCACAGCTGTTCCTGAATACACATATGTTCTCTCTTGTAAATTGACGGGCAAGCACAATTATGTAATCTTGCGATGTGCACAATACAATAAATTGCATTGACAAGTAAGCATATTTTTCTTTCGTTAGAGACGATCAACAGAGTAAGAAGCATCAATATTTGGGGTTTATTATTTGTTATAAGCGGAACAGAGAGCTGGCCTTGTTATTGCCATATGATGTTATATTATCAGCCTATTTAGTCCTTGCTGTGTTATGTGGCATCAACTATACCTCGTATAGATTTCCTGTTTGCGATATGGTACTGTCTAAGCCTGATTTAAGCATCGGTAAATAAAATGTCAATGTTCCAATTATTACTTGACAATCCGCGCAAACTAACTGATATTTATATCAAGGCTAGTATATCTCACATACGTTTTAATTTACGGCACCTAAGTATGGACTAGCTAATGGGTTTAGAAATCTTTTTCACAACATCGTTGCCAGGAGGGCTCACAATGGAATCAACACAATATCGAAATCAGTCATCAGAGGATTATTTGGCTTATTTTGAATAGAATAGCATAGTTTGACTTATTACCGAGATCATGTGCCGGCTGCTAACGGATTACTGGTGTGCTGATATTCGGAGTTTGTTCATGAATGAAATGCAATTAATTCATGCAGTTGCTGCTGCGAATACCGTGCCATGTATGCTTTTGATTGATTTATATAACTACTGATCAAAACTAGCTTTAATGCCACAAAACTTGCACAATGTATTTTAGCATGAAATGCCGAGTTTGAAGAAGTAGGTAGACATCATATCCGTTTGATGCTTTATATGTGCAGAAATGTGTGAGACGAAGCCAAACATGGTTCATTAAAAGAATACGAACACAATATAGCATTAATATGACTTCTTGTCGTGGCCATGTGATGTCTCATATAGAGTAGAGCCTACAGAACACAGTAATCAACATATATCTGCTAGTGTACAAACGCCAATGGTCATTTAGAGCATTGTACTCCCATACTAGTGCATATGGGTCTCCACTATTGACATTTGGTGCTTTGATCATTGCGGCTTCTCGTATTAAGTCACAACCCCTTAATTTTGATATAATCATTTCTTGGTTCGTATCAGTCCGCATTTATCGTATTCTGCTAATGCAACTGTAACATTGACACGATATCATTCTTAAACTAGACAGCAAAATTTACTTACACCTATTAACAGCCGCGTTAGTAGAGAAGCTTATCATGGATCCCTTCGTACGAGCTTTGACCCCCCACTATAATTTGTAAATATTTATTCTGTTATTTTATGAACAAGCAATAGCATCGTTTGTGTAACCAAAAATGATTATTATCATAATGCAAGTCACAAATTTTTCACAAACTTGTTCTCGGTGTTTTCGTGATTAGGCACATGCATTATGCATGGTATGGGGCGATTCATCCAAGATGTTGTTGGTGGGTTGTGAGAAATTCAATTATAGCCTCGCTTACACTATGAAACCACTCCGGGAATAAGATATATTAAAGTAAACGCCCTATGAATAACTTCTATATTGGGATACAGTTATTGTCCCTAACCATCTACAGCAGATGATTACAATGGGTTATGAAATGTATACCAAGCTATTAATTGTCCAACCTGGCATATATTAAACAGTTATTCACCAAAATAAAAAGGCATTAAACACTAAAAAAAAATAGACTTGGTATTTCATTTTTATTTAAATAATACAAAGCACATACCATTTACTTGCAACAACGCAATTTGTTCTACACCACTTGGCGATAACTGCGGTCATCGGGCAGGCAATACAAACATGTGCATCAACTCTTTACTGATAATTTTTTCGTTTGATTGACCAAATGGAATATTCCGTTAATTTCAGGACATATAAGCAAGTCTATTTTATTTTCTCTCAAATATGCGCCGTCTGTTACATTGCTTAATTTAATAAAACATGAGATTTTAGAGAAGGCCGCCAAATATGATTACCAGATAATAGATTTGATCAACACTATAGGTTTTGCAATCATCTTCAAGCTAATCATAGGCCTCTTACAGCATATAAGGAAATCCAAGCGTCTTAATAGCAAACGTATGCTATACCTCGCACAAAGTTCAATTAATGAAATAGAATGAATAATCACCATTAGATTTGTCACTCGTAGTAAGTGCCAATTCATCGAAGCTAATATGACTTTTATGCCTATCATCTTACCTAACAAGATGAAAACAAAATATGGTAGCATTTCATGCCTATCCCTCGCGAGGTATGTAAATATTACAGCAATGATTTTTCGAATAACAACATTACAATAAGCAATGCAAATCCAGAGATGAGGTTTTCTGGCACATAATAGTATTGTCTGATGCACCGAAGGCATTCAAGAAGTTTTCTTTCTATTTGTAATTATCAGTTGCTATTGGTCGTAATTCTTCAAGAGAACATAAGCCTTATACGTGTCTGGAATGACAAAAGCAAATAATGGCGCAATTGTCACTGTACAAATGATATGTATTGCAATAAGAAATAAGAACGATCACGTTATATCAGTATGAGTTATGACGCTCTTTTGTGCACAGCATGGGGAACCCGGTTTCCAACATTTTATCAAATATGCGTTCTTAATGGTTGTTTATCACGTATATGACCTTCTTTTCCAGGGTCTCTTTGTAATACGTCCCGTTTGGCATTACTGCATAAGCATATGTACGAAGTGGTAAGTTAGCATGTTTGCCCAGCTAGTATGTTGGCCTACTTAGAGTTTGTCAAGGTCAGGTGTTCTCACTATGCGTCCATACTAATGGCGTGGAAGATGACGAAACCTTATTCCAAACTTTTCCAACATTCACCGGATATTGGCGTATATTTGCAAATCTCTTCCCAATGCTTTTTCATGTCATTTTTTGATTAATGGATGTATCAAGCATTACATCAAAAACCGAAATAATAATTCTGAATTCTGACTTTTTTCAGAGTTATTTTTTACCCTATATCTCCTCCTCCTGAAACACCTTACATATACGTTTGTCAACTAAATTATTTCTGTAGTTGCTTTAACATTATATCGAATAATTGAGTAGGACACATATTCTCATATTTTATACGACCCCACGAACCATAATTCATTGACGGTTGGTATAAACGTAATTGACTGTTATTCATGAGATCCCGGAAATATTACGGAACCATATGATGATGATAATGGTCATCGCTTTCTTTGCAGACATGGTGGTGCGCATAATATCTACACATCGTGTTATCACAATGCATTCATAATTGATGGCAAGGATGGGTGTACTGAATTATGCTGCATAAATTGGCTAACATAAGTTTGCCATTCATCTTAGTTAAGAATAGGAAATTGACTATTTCTGAGCCTAAAGTGTTCTTGCTCCCAGTCCAACAGTTACGATCACTTTTGCTTGAACCAGGGCCGTTGTTTTGACCAGATTGTAGTAGTGGCCATAATTGAAACATTGTGCAGTCTATAAATGATCCCAACATTTTAAATTTCGCAAACGATCGTTACAATGGGCAATTAGCCTTTTGTAATATTCCACAATCGAGCAGCTAAATATATCAACGTCCAAAATATCTATCAACAAACACAACTTATACATTTATATGCAGGGCCTGTGCGGTAATTAAATTATATGCTAAGCACACAACAACAATTTATATGCAGGGCCTCGTGCGGTAATTATATGCTAAGGCACAACAACAATCAATTTAAGTCACTTATATTACAAAAAAATAACACGATTAGCACCCACAAAATAAATCAGAGAGAATACATAGAAAATTTAATATTTTGTCAGTGTGTTGTGTTATCAAAGTGTCTTCGCCTAACGACTGGTTCTTTGAGACATATACCAATCAACATTAGCGTAACAAATAAATATACGGACAAGCAGATTTAATTTAATTGTTTGAGCAATTTTACTTCTATTTCAATGACATAAGCAACACATAACTGTAATGTACAAACGCTAGCGATCCTGATTAGCATAACATGCCCACAAATGTTCACTACTGTAATAACGCACTTCCATAAATGTAGAATTTAGCATTTCGTACCAGTCAAGGCTGCTATTGAGCAAGATAATAGTGAGTAGATTTATACTCATAAGCAATCAAATAGGCCCAAATTACCTCGTGAGCTAATTTCTACAGTCTGTCTTAGCGTTGAATGACTTTTATGCGCTAAAATACAGCTTTATGATACATTAAAAAACATATACATAATGTTATTTCTAGCAAAAAAGACAACGCAGGTTACAAGCACCAATTACTATGCAAAATTAACATTGCATTCTGTTTAAGAGGAAAGAATACCAGATACACACGATGAAGTAAAATTGCCTATAAAACAGTATTAAATCATATTTAAATATGATTGATTTACATTCTTTGCAGTAGCTGCAGTCGCTGTCATTGTCTTTTACTGCGAAAATATTATTGTGCAATCAGACCACTCTCAGCGACGCATTTGATAGGTGTACTCAGACATTGATTAAAATATATCCTCAGGCGCTAAGGGTTTTGTTATAAACCGCAAGAGTCGAATCAGCGACAATATTTACGAAAGCATTGTTACTAACACGATCAATGCACCCATGTTTGAAGTCACTCATTTCGGTAGGGTTCGACATATCTCTCATTCACATATAAGCCTTAATTATTTGCCTCATTTTACGTGTATTGTTGTCTGTAGCTCAATGACCAACCTCTTTAATCATATCATCATAAATGATGCTAAGCGTCAAAACACGTTAACTCAGTTACCATCAGTTTAAGCACCATTGTCATATTTATCGGTACACATCACAAATTAAGGGGTCGGTATTATTTTTCTTGAGGATGCTGTACATTCATAATTGAAGCGGTCAACCTCTAGATGACCAATATTTTCAGGTTCATACATTTTTGTGCTTGTAATTTAGGCACCATACAGTCACGTGTCGATACTTCAGAAGGCAACATCAATACAGTAACACCCTGTCAGTAAAGTAAATGTTCTCTGTATGTACAACACGTTGTGATGGATATATAATGTGCAGTATTTAATTTAGTACCCGGGGGCTGAGTGCAGTCATCGATGCAGAATACAGAGAACTTAAGACTTGAAATATTATCATTCAGTGTATGGACGAATTTTATTAATCTTATGTTTTTATGTACACTAAATAGCGGCCTTCAAGTATTATTAACAGGCGTGTTATCTCAATGCATCCCACATTGTTTAATTCCATGTTATATGATATTTACTGAAACTGTCATGCACTGATATCCACTTAATTACACTGGGTCTTCTTGGTATGTCTAAGGATTCCCAACGAATTTTACAAATATTTTATTATCTTATTTACACGTTATATTGCACTTCTGTTGCATCCAGTCGTTTATTCATAGTATATATCATGATAACCCTTAAATGCAGGACTTGTTGTTGTTAATCCTATATCAGTGGCCAGCACTACCATAGCAACCTCCATGATTTATAACCAACTGAGTTATCACTGTACGTGGTTCATCAATTAGATCGCATAATTGAGTAGGATAGGTTCAAGGCAGGTTTCATTTCCATGGTCATCCATTCCTCTTCTACGCATTTGTTTTGCGCGATATGCAGAGAATGGTTACACTATAGATTCTCATCAACTGTAGCTTTATCATCATGTGAATGAATGGACCCATCATTGTATTAGTTGGAACAGCAATTAATTTACTACGTTGCACAGGCGCAATAACGCATATGAACCCCTGGGATATCACGTCCGCCGTTAAATTGAACGACCCCATGAACATCAGTGAATTGACAATTGATGCAGCCGTAATTAATGGTATCATGGCAACATAACTGCTAATGGTGATGATGATGACAATCGATCACTTAGCTGATGTGGTGGTTTACACAATGCCATACACCATGTTATCACAATTTCTCCATCCAATGGCGTTTGTGATAGAAGCGTTTATGCTGGCTCGGGAGATATAAAGCATCAGTAATTAAATCTGCACGTCCGATCGCTATAAAATAAGCTCAAATTGCAGGTTTAAATGTTTAACTAAATTCAGTATGTGATATATCAATTCACTTATAAGCGTCACGAAAAAGTAGTCAGCATCATTGGGCTACTTTAAATTACTCAGGGGGAAGGCATGCATAAGCAGATAGTTGCACCCTAGGTGATTGTGATAAAATGTCAGTATGGCATATGGAACTTAACGTACGATGTGCAGACGTAAAGAATAGGATTATATCAATCTGAAGAATTATAAAAGGGGTTTCACAAGACAAAGATATTCAAATACGCCCAAGGATTAATTTGTGTAACAGCTATCCGTTCAGATAGAATATTAACCCAAGCATATTATACTGAATATATCTCAACATCGTTTTCTGCGCAAACGCTCTTGCATTGGCCCGATAAATATTTAATTTGATCAAGCTTTTTATGTGACATCCAGGAATTGGATTTTGTCTCGCCTGATCTGATTAAGTGACGCTGATCAAATCTATCACTATCTTGGGTGCCATTGGGATATGTTCATTAGTGCAACAGAATCGAACGATAAAAGTGCCCTCAGTTAGCACTTTGTTACTCTCCATATCCGTGACTCAGCTTTGAGCTTCACGATGATGCAAAATCTCGAATTGAACGCATGCTATTCTACATACATGATGACAATATGATAAAATGCTTGTTGCACTGAATATCTGCCTCGTTTGGTCAACAGTCTCGCGATAGGTTGCCTGACCCTCCGAAGAAACTCCGAATCGATGTGCGCAGCAGATTGGTGCCAACTGAGAAAAGACAATAATTAGTCATGATTCATTATTCAGGAATCAGCGGACGGGGCTTGACGTGAACAAACCCACCTGTTGATTCCATACGTCAGCTAATGTCTAATACTGAATGCACCCAAGCACAGACAATCTGCTCGACCTGGAGTGGATTGATTTGATAGAGAAGATGAAGTGGTCGGGATTGCACATATGGCAGTCCAATCCAGTTGTGACACGATCTGGCGGTGGTGCATTGACGGCTTGAGTTATTGCAAACCTTGTGTTTATCTATCATGCTCTCAGCTGGCTTAACAACCTGAATATAATATAGCAGACCTAACGGCACTATCTTGAACAGTGCGTGTATTTTTATTTGATCAGACAGCTATGATATACTACCATAACTTTGCAACGCCATTTATTTGGTTGGTCCAGCAACTCCTGGCAATTTATGCAATGCATATTAGCCGAGCCATGGGCCTTTGGGTGGCGAATCGCACTTGTTATCCTCTCGTAATGCAGTCCGCACAAGCACCTGGATGTCACGAAAACTGGAGATAAATCTACGTGTATCGACTAATGTCTATAGCCATAATTAAGTCTGCTCTGATGGCAGTGTCTCACGTTCATCGTTGAGGACAAATGGTCATATGATATAATACGATCATGCTATGATGTATCCGGGTTTTTATTTGAGAGATTGATACCAACGAAAGATTGTATCTGATAGTTCTCATAAGATCTCATACCTCGACATAAGCTCAGCTAAAGACCATGTCAATGTGTAGTAATCATCTGATTACCAGCTCATCCAAGTCGGGATGGTTTTATTTTAACCGCCGACGTAGAAGTGATACCCTCCGGCAGTTTACCAGAACGTGTCCACCTCACTGTAAATAACCAACCACTGTTTCCATGCTTGCATACTTTAATTGACGACCAGTATGAGTTTTGAAGTATTTGAGCAGTCAATTAAAATTTGGACGTTGATACAATAAAGCCAACTAGTAAACCGCGTCAATGATGTTCACATTTCTTCTGGTTTGTGGTAAGACACAGAAGAGGTTCGGTTACTAGAATTAGTGATGCGATGATATTGGTGCTTCGTGATATTTGCAAAGGTTTCGTTGTACGTGGTAGCGTGTCTCGTGATCACCACCTCAGTTTTACAACTGTTCATGAGTGATAGATAATTGCGTTGTACTTCCTATAATAGACTTGCCACTTCATATCGTAACGTCAATGGTGTTACCAGAATTATGTGCGTTGCGAAATATGATCAACGCAAATACAGTATTACCTGTAGAGGCCCACGCAAGCAGAAATTACCGCTAACAGCTGCGCGATTAGACGCCTCATGTTCGTTATGTATGGATGTATTAATCAGGCACTAAGGCGCCGCGACATATACTGTAATTGCATTTTGCCTTAATCTTCCACAAGAATGCGTTGCCTTGGTTCGATAAAATATGAAAAACGTCCAAACGTGAACGTTTGTAGGAATGTATGTATGCAGTGCCATATGTGCATGTTGCCTTACATCAGAGGTGTATACGACATTAAAATCATGAGAAATGATCATTATGTGCTATGGTATTTTGTCCAGTCTATCCGATGGCTATGAGGCGTGTTAATGAAAGATCCGGGTAAAGATTGTAATGCCATGAATGATTGATGGATGGGAGGCAAATGCCATACATTCGCATGTAGGTCTAATACTCTCTTAATATAACACTGGCCTCGGCTTATCCCAAACACGGAATGTATTTGTTATCGCTCATATGTGCATAGGCTACTAGGATTAACAGTGTGGTCATGAAATCCATCTAATTATTCTCCTTATAATGGCTGGCTTATTTACACTTTGATCCCTGCCACTCACGTCTACGCTCCTTCATATTCTCGGTCGATCACCTCCCGCCAACAGAGGCTTCCAATCCGATTGTAATGGATTGCTCCGGGTCAGATGTCATATCCAATGTGATAATTATAATATTCAAATTTTGAATTATATCTTGATAATCGGTTGTGTTGTCGAAAATTTGTACATTCTTTACATCCATTGATTTACAATTTTCAAGGTAGAATGTAAATTACAAACAATATTCATTAATGATTATGTTCATAACTTTGCACTTGCCAAGGCAATTGCCTGTCATATTTGCCTTTGATAGTTTGCATTTAGCAAAAAAAACATAGTCAGTTCTTTTCGGATTGGATGTGATTACACACTATTTACATTCAATAAGCATAAACTTTATGCAGATTTTCTTAACAATTTTTAAGCCACCTGTAGTTCAACCTCGGAATACCCATGACACATATTATAAATAACTGTGAGAGGCAATTTCAATCGCGTATAGATAAATTTTTACCTGAAAAATTCATGAGGCGAAGGCGGATTTCATTTATGTTTGTTAAGAGGCTATGTTATTCCTTATTTATGACTGCGTACTATGCGTCTGAAATTCTAGCAAGCACGAGAAATAGTGATATTACATTAGATTGTTTGCTATCCTTTTTGTAAATCAATAAACACATACCTAGGTTAAAAGTAACATCTACCTGTAAGGCAACTAGAGATGAATCAATATCAATCGAGTAATATCTACAGCGATATTGAAGTCTGCTCTGATGGCAATATATCGCTGTGTAGCGACACTCATTAAATTATGTAGAGACGAAGACACGTTGACTTTAAATGGATTCTTTATTCTCCGACTCCACACTTGTAGCCACTAAAAGTACGTAAAACTGGCACATAGTAGACAAATCAGATATTCAAATTACAACAATGACTTAGCATATAAATTTAGCCATGGGCGATAATACAGTTGACATACTACTGGTTAGAAACCCGACAGAAATTAAGTCTTACACAAAAGAATAACATTTGACATGCAAGTATTTCGGGTCTTAACACATTGAAGATGCTAAATAAATACCTCTTTGGGCGGGGATACTCCTTTAAAAGGCATAAGAAGTCCAAACTTATGTAAAGTGTACGAAACAACACCCTTCGGTTTTCACCGCAGGCGCGAACTGTGAAGCCTACCGGTAAGTTTTAAGTTTGCGTTATGATTATATCGAGGCAGGACATTGTGAAGTAACTGATTACATGATGACACAAGTAGTATATAGATAAATGAAATACTACTGGGCAAAGCACAGTAACACGCTGTGAATTGGTTATATGCTAGAATAAGCTTATGCTATGATACAATAGAGGTTTTGTTCAATATTGAAGCGTACGATAAGATCATATCTGATAGTTCTTGTTTGATCCATGTACTAGAAACTGCAGAAGCTCTACCTCGCAGTAAGTTCTGCTAAACACCATGTCAATATTTGTTAATCATCTGATTACTACCGCATTAAAACCAGGCTAGCTTTATGTTTACTGCCTACGTAGATGCTAGATACTCCAACTGGTGATTGGCGTCAAACATAATTACATTTTTTTAGGGTGTGGTCAGACCCAATAGAGGTTCGTAAAACAAGTGATGCGATCGAATTGGTGCTTCATGGTATTTGCTAAGAATTTTGCTCTATGTACTAGTATCTGTTGGTCATTATCTCAGCTTAATAACTATTGATTAATTGATTGAAATGATGGCGTTACAGTTTCTTTTTTAAATCGTTATCTTTTTCAGAGCGTTTGGTCATTTCATAACGCAACGTAGCTGTTGTTACCAGACTTACGTAGAGAGCATAGTATGTTCGCAGCATATACGAGTCCACCTGTTATTACCGTTTACAGCTGAGAGATTTTTGCCAAAATTATCTATCCAAATGCGTTATCTTAATTTGATTAAATATGATTGAACCAAAACTGTGAACCAACTCATTCCCGAAAATATGTATTCAGTAAAATATGTAAGAGGTGTACCTTGTGCAGCAAGCCAAGCATAAGACAAGGCATGATCATTATGCTCTATGATATTTTTCATGTCTATCCAATGACTATAAAGCGTGTTGATGAAAGATCCGGAGGAAAATTGTTAAGACATTGGGGAGTGATGGATTGGAGGCATATACCATGTATGAGGCTCGTCTTGTTGATTCTTAACACAACGCTGGACAATTTTTGCCCGAACACGGGATGGATTTTCAGCGCTTATTATGTATGCAGTTGCATTTTCTTTATAAAGCAGTTATCTTCTCCCGGGTGAATGCATTTCTTTGCAACAAAAACATATAGGTACGCATTCATTGGTACTGAGACGTGCATGTTTTGGTCCAGTAAAACCCGGTTTATCATTTGCAGTGACGCTGAGCAATTATCATTTATTTAGGAAATAAATCTCATAATTTTGGCGTTATACATTCTGTTGATGTGTGAGAGACAATAATACCATCTGCTTGCATAACTCTGAAAGCAGGAACATATATTGTCCTGCACAGAGGAAGCCATAGATTAAGCGACATTAATGTTTATTGTAATGCGAGAAATCAGATGATATGCAATAACCCCTCATAAACAAGAGAGTTTATCTATTATTCATTATAGCACCTCTGTAATATGTTGCCATCTTTGGTGTGTTCAAGGGAAGTTATGTGAGGTGGCGTTTTTCTAATTAACTGCTGAAACATGCTTGGTGACTGTGCCATAGGTTACCACACGGCAAAACTCACGGTTCATTTACAGCGTTAAGGAGAGCGATATATCGTGCAGATTTAGGTATCTGTACCAGATATGACAAAATGTATATCGAAATACCACTTGAATACTTATCACCATATGTGGATAGTAAGCAGATGAAGTGTAATCATCCATGCATTGGCATCTGCACCTAAGACATGTACAACTTTTCCGATTAAATCGGCGATTGCCATTAACTGCAAAACCATACCGGACAATCACAATCAAAGTCGCTGTGTTGTGTGGTGTTGGGTCACTATTCATAATGTGTTCGTCTGATGCCTAATGTAGCCATACAATGCATACGTTTGTCATTGCACACTTTGTATTGTTATTCATTATCGATTTGTTTTAAACATCGAATATTCAGATATGGCAGAAGTGTCGTTATTATATAGCAAAGTTGTTTGCAGTAAGATAGCAGATGTAGCACAAGAGCTGCGGTAATATACGGATAACTTGCACGTATTAAATCATGATATATGCCGTGCTTAATCAGCACATCAGCTACAGGGATTCTTTCGATATCATGCCCGAAGGGCGTGCCGAGAGAAGTAGCCCCAAATTGGTTAATTGTAAAAAAAACCCCAGAAACGCGTGTATTCACCTCATGCACGGCTACGTTCGATTTTATTTCAGAGGACAGTACTGTGTATAGTTGGTTAAAGCCATTAAATGCATTTTCTCAAAAAACCCTAATGGACGAATACATAGGCAAACTGGATGCAGCCCACCTAACATCAGAAGAGTTTAACCGTGCGGAAACCTATGGTATAGTCGGCACAATTGCTAACATGCATGTGTCCATTAATGTCACTTAATCTATGGCTTTCTCTGCGCAAGAGAAGTTAATCTGTCGCTGATCGAAGAAGATTAGTGAGGCTGTTTACCTCGGCGGGTTTGTGTCGTGTTATCAAACTATTACGCAAAGATCTTTTGCGCATTCGATATGAACAACGATAAATCCACTAGCCTTGAGTAAACAAAGCAAGGTCGTAGATATTCTCACAGAAGTCAGATATTGTTATTAAATACCCTGGATGCCGTCTGCTATCTGCCTATAGCCACATTGAAGGCCCCCATAAGGTGGTGATCAATATTTCACCGCTAACTTATGTTGGTCACATATAGACCCAGGACACTTGTTGCTGACATCGTCGACTTGAATCCCCTCAAGTCGCAATTAACTTTGTCGGAATAGTCATAATAAACCGTAATCCGTTAACAACAAATATTACTGCTGGGTCATCCCGATGCCGGATCTCACACTGCCACGAGAACACATTAACTCCCAATCATTATTGGCACTTTGCTCGGGGCTCCGAGGACCAATTGGCGCATTCAATTCAGGAAATAGAATGTGCTTCTCCATAATTCCGGACATGGTACACAATAGCTGAAGCAAGCGATAAGAATACGAGTAGCACTACCGATTCAGTGATTTGATCGGCATCGATTGCAAGCCAATTCCATCAACTGGCGCAATTGCGATTTGATCACGTACCATGCCGTGCGTGGTCTGAATGGCCTCGTAAAAATTCGGAGATTACCATGATGTTGGAAGAGCTATAAGAGGAGGATGTAAAAGTAGCTGAATGAAGGCCAAGCGTATATTTTATGTATGTATATATATATATATATATATATATATATATATATATATATATATATATATATATATATTATATATATATATATATATATATATATATATATATATATATATATATATGTGCATGTCATGTTATATATTTATATATATATATATATATAAATAGATATATATTATATATATATATATAGATATATACATATATATATATATAATATATATATATGTATGTATATATGTGTAATATAGTTACATGTATAATATATATATATATACATATACATATATATATATACATATATATATATAAAATATATATATATGTCTCTCTCTCCCTCTTCATACCGATTTCTTTATACAAATATATGTATTTATATTTATATATATATGCATTTATATATATTTAGATATACATACATATATATATGCATTATATATATAAATGTATATATATATAATTATATTTATATATATATGTATATATATATCAATATAAATATGTATATTTATACAAAAATATCGGGAAAAAGAGGGAGCGAGACAAATATATATATATATATATATATATATATATATATATATATATATATATATATATATATATATATATATATATATATATATGGAGAGAGAGAGGGATACAGAGAGTGGCAGAGAGTGGGAGAGAGACAGATACAGAACGGGATGGTCGGATAGGGAGATAGTGAGAGAGTGGGAGGCGAAGTGAGAAACAGAGACTGATACAGAGACAGAGAGAGGTGAGCGAGAGTGTTTGTGAAAGGGAAATACTGGGGAAAAGATAGAGATGTAGAGAAGGAGAGAGAGAATTTATTGAGAGGGGAAAAGTTAGAGAATATGAAGTGAGTAAACTAGGAGATAGATGTGAGATGGCGAGAAATAACTACAGGTTAGAAGGGGCAAAATGGTACGAAAAGGTGAGAGAATGATGTTGATTTTGGTGCTGTGATGGGGGTGGGAGCATTGGGAGGGAGAAAAGATGCAAGAAAAACGTGTCGGAGGGACAAGAAAAAAACACACCGAAAATGTGGGAGATACAGAAAGTGAGAGAGTCAAGAATGACGAAGGCGAGACTAAGAGAAAAAGACAGTACGCCCCTGAGGGATGGTGAGAAAAGGGAAATGACGATAGTGAAAGGAGGAGCGACAAATTGTTGCATACCACATTGAAGAGGATGTAGAGAAAACGTGAAAGATTTTAATGGAAAAGTGAAAGATACCAGTGGTGGAGAAAGAGAGACAGGCAAAGGGAGACCAAAAGAAGTGAAAAATAAAATGGTTTGGTAGCTATGGGTTTATGTTGTTGACAGCGTGAGCGAGAGTAAGTAAGTTATTTGCTTCCGTCTCCTATTAAACAGCTACACCCCGCCCACAGCTGCATTCAGCCGCCAGCAGCGCAGCACGTGCGATGCTGCCCAAACACCTAAAGACCTTGAGACTTCGTGCCAAGTCCATTCAATCCTAGCCTCTTCTGAAGAATCATTCTTACTGAAGTCATCAGTTGCGAACCTGCGTGACTCGAAATAGACGAGAACAAATTACGGCTTCGTTCCTGAGCGGACATCCTGTCCTTTTTGCGGCATCTGTGGGACAATGCTGAACGTCGCATTATATCAGCCTCACATACGTGATAAATAATCTGCTTAAGGACTTTAACGGTTAACTACCAAACAACGTATCAGGGCCACACAGCCCAACGTCCCATTTCCTGTAATACCTACTTCAGTCATTGGAACACTCACAGATACTGTGGCTGGCTTCGTGAAAATGCATACACTTGATGAATGAATCGAAAAGAAGTTCATTCCGTTCTTTATGTTCAATTTTATAGAATACAGACCTATGACGATTTAGAGTCAAGTAAGCCCGTGCAAAAATATCTATCGGAAAAACTTAACTGCAAGAGAAAACAGCTTTTGTATATTAGATTATAGTATGATATGGCAATAGTTTATGTTATCAATAACTCATTCACAATTCGTCATATTCGCAGCTGCATGTTTACTTTGTAAGCGATCTTTTAGTTGAAACCCTGTCATCCAGACTTTACGGGCTGTCAAACAATTTGTATTAATTAAGCCTCGCCTCTGGATAATTATTCCAAGTGTATAGAACAGCCGGTGACTCTTTCGCAGTCATGATAAGTAAATTATAAAACCTCTCATTAGAATCGCTTGTAATTCACACCTCGCCCCGACCCCTCAACAACTACTTTGAAGTGCACGTACATTAATGCTACTACATAGAACCTGCAATAACGCACCAGAGGCCAGCAATCCCATGCATTACATGCATATATGCAGCAAATAACCCGCTACATGGTTTACAGTAGAATTGCTGAATTTTTCTGTTATTCATGTTTCATTGGAGGAGTTATTTACCCTTGTTGGTGTCTGCACGATTTTCATCCATACATATTTTGAGGCAATAAGTGTACTCAAAATAAAAGAAATTAAAACCCAGTATCAGAAATGATGGGTTATTTTGTACGATGCGTTTTAGACTGAATGGTCTATATTCCTCTTGAATCGTGAACACATTGAACAGTTTTTACTCCTTCAATCCTTCACATATATCTTTTTGGAATGCCCATAATAAAACGTTTAGAGGTGTATCAATGCCCGGATAAAGTAAGCTACCGGTTCCCTAATGCTGTGATGCAGCAACATGAATTTCGTATTTGTTGAAAGACCTTCAACCGAGTGAGAATTAGATTTATAACAAAATTGTTTAATGAGCCATTAATTTGACTTACATTAGGGTAAATGGTAATTAAAGCTCAAATTAATTTGATTGGCCTTAGGTGTATTGTCCTGAGCCTGCGGGATCATGCTCGTCATCGCGCACATAAATAATTTAAGGTACCTCGTTGTAGTCATGCAATACATGATAAATCTATATCATCTGCTCTGTGTAATTATGGGATATTTGTCATCGTATAAGTCTAATATGTGACCATCGCTTAATGACCTACATCATCATAACCTTGACAATTTTGTAATACGATAGACACTGGGTGCCATGCTACAGCCAAAGAAATAATTTTTGTTACTCTAACCAATCAGTGCTGCATAATGTAAGAGGAAACAGCAATTGCTAAAAAGAAAGTTACTCACAAACCCACGTCATTGATGCCTGCATTTTGCAAAGGTAATGATCGTAAGTCGATAATTTCCTTACAATCATCTGCATGATTGAACGCGGTTTTGTATATGTGCAATCATAGTATTCGAATACTGAAGACATATAATGTCAAGAGTACTTTTCCAACGTTGAATAGCCAATGGGATGGGGTTGTTGGACGACGAAACTGCTTCTTATTTGTTTCTATACTAATCTGTCCATCGACACGTGGTAGCGATCCAATGATATTGCCTAAATCATACTTCAACATTATTTGTTTCATAGCGGTTGTCATTTCAATAACGTTATCACTAACTTTCAAGGAGTGGTGTTGTCAAATTCTACTCACTGCCTTTATTTCATAATTCTGAAGTGCTGATCGTATGACATTTTGTGTATCTGTAATTTCTATGAATAAATTATATGAATCTGTAACATACTTAGCAACGTTTTGATGTATTTCTCAATTATACAACCCATGCTGTGGCTTATTTACCATGATGATAACTATCTCAGCCGCATTTGCACAAATTATTAACGGAACCACCAAGACACAACGGGAAAATACTGCACATTGATATTCCAGTAACAAAGCAGTGGAACGTCGTTCGCCTATAATCAACGGGATTCGGTCTTGAGTGGAAATTGGTAGCTCCCTTTAACTGTTCTAGTAAAGTGGCGACACAGTTAGATTAGGCCTTATTAACATGGATGACTGTGTGTTCAAAAAATTATACTCACACTTGGTGAACAGAAGAACTTCAGATGTAATATCGAAGGTAAAAACTTTACAGGATTTACAATCAGTTTCCCTTCAATGCGACCGCTTAATTGGTATATCAGTGAATATTCACAGTCTATAAATAAGCAATAACCAAGAAAAGCAGATGCGTGAGACCTGCACCAAGATTAATAGAACATTAAATTGACCGAATACAGCATTGAACCATAGATAATATCCCCTCGGTGAATTAGTTGAATACCTATTGCAATATTTTTTGTTATATTTCATAGCTACACAATATCAGCGGTTATTATCGGTTTGTCACGGAATTAGAATTCAAATCAGACTTCAAAGTAACACAAATCACCTTGTTGTATCCTTAGATATGTAACATTTCTATGTAACCACAAAGCAATAATCATTGTTTAACGCGACAGCGATATTTAGATTTGCACATTAACTCCTCACTGTGCCGTTACTTTGCAGTAGAGCTCGAAGAGCAACCGACAATATCGATCAATCGTTCAAGAGGTACAGGTTTGCCACCAAATGTAGACTGGCTCGACGTTCGATGAATCAGCGGCATGGATTTATGTTCATGGAAAATTTATGTTCATTCTGGCATGTACTTGTACGTAACTATTGGAATGGCGACCTGCAGACTTTAGACATACAGTTGTTTGCACAGTATAATAACTGGACACTAATAATCCACCTTATCGTAGCATACGTGCATACAAGGCTTGCAAACAATCCTACGTTTGCAATTAATCATTTTCAACAATATCGCGTTGTTGTAACGCTGTTGAATCAGACTAGATGCAATATATCAAGCTATCGCTACTAAATTACAGCTTTTTATGCAGCTGTTAGACGTGTAATCGACTGGACACACTCTTTTGGGCGCGTATGTAATATAAAGCATACAATCTGACTAATGTTGGAAATTTATCAGCCCAGGCAGCAATCGGCTTTTTTATCAAACACTCCTCACCCCACACCCTCCCAGCCCGCATTCTGTCATATTCATTCCACCGAAGGTTGCTTATCAACTGACTTGATTAAACATGATAAGCAACATTACGAGCACTAACCAAATTGCAGTTACAGCCGTTGACGGGATTTGTGATCCCAAGCTGTAAGACAACAGTCACCTAAGTCAACTCAATCAACGGGCTTCCTCGTCCGGGTCGCGTATAAATACATCATATGAAGGTCGGTAACCCGGCAACTCAACCTGTCAAGCAGCCTCATAAAAGCGATGCCGTCGACGCATATGGTTGGCTGAAGCCGACTCTCTTTCATAAAGCCCAAGGGCTCTGAAATAAATGTACCGGATAAATAGACGCGATAACTCACGGCTTCACCTTGTATCACAGACCAGCTCGTTTACTGAGCAGTATATCTGATGGTTTCGTACAGAAAAAAACCTTTATCTAGCTTTAATATCAATGCCGAAAGTATTACGCTTGTGGAAGCCAAAGGAATAAATGTCTTGTATTGCAAATGTGTTTCAATATTATAATTCTTTTCATCAACACATCCAGCGGTATGTTGACTACCACAATGTTGTGATTGTGAGCTTTGCGTAAGCGTTATTTTGGGTAAATTGAATTCGGCAGAACTTTGATATATCCTAGTTATATAATTTCGTAGGATAATCTATCAATTCAATACGCCTACCAGCTTGTAAAAAAATGTTGTATTCAGACCCAACACAAATGGCGTAAAAAGATGCAAACTGCTTGCCAAGGCAAATCAGCATCCAACCCGTTGAAATAGAGATACGTTCTAGCATCCCTTCATGCTAACACTTTTGCAATAACCTAGCATAGGAAACAGTAAAGCATAAAACTCATTACGTACTTGACAGCTAAATCACGCACATCCGTTGCCCTACATTACGTGACATCTGATACAGAAAACGCCCACCCAGGCACAGCTAGCAACATGAATTGCAGGTATCCAAAACAAAACGTGTCGTTATAGCGCTCGAATGGGTAGATTGATTGCCAGATATTTTGCTGGGATGGCTGTTGCTCTTAGCCAGTAAGCGCACAAAGAACAAGCTCGCCATATGGCCTTGCTTCAAACCCATTTCGCAATCGGCAAGCAAGTTCAATGGCTTGGTTGCATTGACGAGACGCAATATCCATTGCTATTACTTATTTTTCATAATAATGTAATGTTTGCACGCTCTGGTATGTCGTAAAGACGAAAACAAATTTTAAAAAACCCACGAAAGCATCGATTTCTAGCAACTACTAGTTATATTTCCTGGGCAACCACCTCCCCTCTCATCCTTGTTTGGAAGTGTGGATCATAGATAAATTACCAAGTCAAGGTTGTGACGGCTATGTGGTGTGTGGATGGCCTCAAAGTATTCGGGTGAGTATCCGCAAATTGCGGCCAAATAATTACCACAGTCAATACCCAGAGAATTCCAGCAACCGAATCACAGCTATTGTAATATACGACCGATAGACATCATTTCGATTGAACATTCGCATGTCCGTGCTTAACCATGGCTAGATATTAGTTACAAGCACTTAGATACCATATGGCGCCTAGCAATCAATCAATCAATCGTTCAATCGATAAAATGTAACCATTGGGGTGCAATTTCCATCACTAACCAGTGCACGACCAGTCAAATATGATCATCTGCATATTCAGGAGTATGTTATCTGTAACATTCAAATTGTTATAACTTACTTTGCGTAAGACCAGTCAAATATGATCGTATTGACATCTGCTTATTTAGGTGTATCTTATCTGGAACATGTTGTAATTACAGATTTAGTCAAGTTAAGTCATGACCTAGCACAACCATAAAATGATCCGCATATGTTGTAGAAACATTGTATATTTTGGATCTTTGTGGATCATAAGAATATTATCTTGTTGAAGCTGTGAAGGCGCAAGGAACATGGGGCGGGTGTTGCACAAGTTAAGGTCAAAGAATGCCACGGTCAATACCCAGAGAATTCCAGTAACCGAATCACAAGTTGTGTTATATACGACCGATAGACGTCATGTCAATTGACCATTCGCATATCCGAGCCAAACCATAGCTAGATACTAGTTACACGCACCTATATACTACATGATATCTGGCAATCAATCAATCGATCAATCAATAAAATCTAACCTTTTTGGTGCAATTTCTATCACTTACTTTGTGTTCGACCAGTCAAATATTTTCGTATTGACACCTGCATATTCACAGTCGCTGGTAACATGCAATATGATGAAATACCAAATTTAGACAAGGTTATTCGATGACCTAGGTCAACCATAAAAGATCCGCATGTTTCGTAGAGACATTGTATATTTTAGGATCTTTATTCAATTTATATATCGTGTAAGCCAACGTTACTGCAGTGCTTTATGTCTGATTAAATACTGGTGTTTTGTCTATGTTTGCAATGTTCATCTCTGAATAATCGAAAACGACTGACATAGTAAATAAAGCATTTAACAGGTGAGTGCTTGTCTAGATTAAAGTGATGCCGTTAGATATCTCGCATTGCCTTGATATCATAGGTTCAGCTGGGTGCAAATATGATTGATTAGCGCCAATTGTACCCTGGCCCAAACGCTCCTTGCATCACGTATGGATCGCATCACAGGCAGATTGCACCGCCAAGTGACCAATCGTTTTCGTATCGACGTCTCCCTCACACAAATCACACCAAGGCTTTAGGTGACAAAAGGGTGTGCGCTTGAGAACCTTAAGCGGTTAACACTGAACATAAGCATGTACATAACGTATGCATTAAGCGTACGACATGATACAGTGTAGTTACTTTATTAACAAAGCATTGTATATAATGTGCTGCTGTCGTACAATGCTTTGATCAAATCAGAACGCCACATGGCTCGCATGAATAAGCAGCTGACAGAAAACGACACCAAACAAGCAATATGCAACTCTATATCACATAACATTGCCAGCTAACGCAAGTCAACTACATGGACTGATTATGCACGACGTGTATACCCTATACCTATATATTCTTCGCAAAGTTTAGAAAATGTTATGTTGCAAGATAGATGGCAAAAGCGATCATTGTGATGGCGACCGTCTTGCTGCAAGGCATAGATAGCATTCTCTGATAACAATAGCTATCGCCGATAGTGAACCCGACGTCTTTCGTCAATACTTTTTTTTATTTGATTTGCCCCATGATTTCCAAAGTAGTATATATTCAATGTCCTGTACTATTTCAGATAAACCAAGCAGTAAAATGTCTCAGGGACCGATCGGTGGTGTATATCGTAAGGTGACCTTGGGAAATAACTGAGGTTTTTTTAATAACATTGAAAGTATGTTTGAAATATGCACAATATCCGTTGAATGCCGAATCGTACACTGTAACCACAGTAAAGGTTAAAAAGGGGATGGATAGGCATTCAATGCCAAAATATATTTCGTCTTTGGCAAATAAAAGAACCCACACTACTCACAAAGTAGCGTTTGCTGCAGCTTTTGTGTAATTGATATCACTACACAGAGCACTTTGCATGGAGTAAATTATCATTGATGAAGAGCAGATCACGAGACACTTGCTGTGCCAATATTGGTCTAACAAAGTCTGACGTTGATCAGGTAACACTAGAACGCGTGGAATCATTAAATAAAAAGAGTATCATGCATTTGGGTAATGATCGAAAGGGACGAATGACTTTTCTGAGCACGACATCTGCTCGAGTCTTGGCCTGTGCACAATTGTTGTGTCAACCACTTCCTGGCAATGGCAGTTCTCCGATTAGTCGACGCTAAATAAGGCTTCGACTGTTATATAGTCCCCAATCACTTTGTGATCTCTGTAGATAATTTTCACATATGGCGCCAATATGATGACAGCTTAAGCAATGGCATACTGTGGTCATAATGTACGGATGAACTTTACTACTTTAATCGGATGCTTAGCCATTATGCACAGTGTGACTAAAAAGGGATTGCTAAGATTATTTCTATTATGTGAAGGCGGCCATATTCCAAAAGTAAAGGACAATGCAGTTGAGGCTTGTAAATAAAAGTAGCACAGGGTAATTATGCTGTGCCCGGTTCCTTAAAATAAGCTAAGTATATCGGATTACTGCTTGATTGCTGCAAAAGTATAGTTACACAATGCAGTACAGTGACACAGAAACCTTTGGTACCATCTTCTAATTCTACCATGTGAGCATTTCGATTAGTCAAGAGACCTTCAGTACTCACAATATACGTCTTGATTAAGTGTGTGGGGATAATTATTGTCCTCGTTCGGTCGCCGATTAGAGTGTCAGTCGAGAACATCATAATTGGTCAATTAATTATGAATAACACGATTCGATTGCCGGCATCTTAACCGACACTATCGGCTGTAATTTCAACCAAACAAAAAGAGTTTTGAAAAATTTCTTTCTTTGAACTCAATGATACATTCCAGTGGTCGAATGATGCATAAATTATCTATTTTGTCAACTGATGGGAAGTCGCACATGTATAATGTATCATTTAAATGATACGATATCTTAGTTACGCAATGTAGTGCAGTGACACAGAAACATTTGGTACCATCTTTAGTCAAGAGACCTTTAGTACTCACAATACAGGTCTTGATTTAGTTTGTCGAGATAATTATTGTCTTCGTTTTGTCGCCGATTAGAATTTCAGTCGAGAACATCATAAATGGTGACTTAAGTATGAACAACACGATTCGTTTGCCTGCATCTTAACAGACACTATCGGCTGTGATTTCAGCAAAAAAAACCCATTTCTTTCTATGAACTCATTGCTACAATCCAGTGGTCGAATGATGCATAAATGATATATTTTGTCAACTGATGGGAAATCGCATATGTACAATGCATGTAATAACATTAATAGGACATGATATCCGTCGTTATTGAAGTCGCCTATGTGCTTGCTTTTTTCCTAAGACGTTGGGTATATAATCCTAGAAGTAATTAATATTTCTTCCCTCTTGTACACCGCTGCAGCTTTAGATAGTCACGTTCTGCGAAAGCCTATCAGAGATGCCCCCGAGAGGAGAGACATTAAATTCATGCTTGTGACGTTATAATATATGATTGCCGATATGGCAAATAACTCGCACCAAACTTCTTTCTTGTTTGATGAATAGCATGGGTGACAGTAAATGTATTGCAAGACCTTCATGTATCTGCTTCAGCACGCAAACTGCCCAGTAAAGCTGGGTACTTCTATGCAGCTGCACATGCAAGATGGCAATAACATACCATGAACGTCTTGCGCCCCGAACAATAGCGTACTGCCGATCATAAAAGAACACATAAAGAATCCTACTATCTCATTTCGCACATTAAACTGTCATTTGAGCACAGTCATAAGGAAATACGAGAATGAAGTCAAATATGAAGATATCTGGTAATCAATACACAGCCTATGTTGTGTTTAGACACATTGGAAACTTAACCACAAAGCCAGTGCGATAGTATCAGTCAAATAGTGCGGACCTGTTTTCAATTTTAATTGTAAAATTACCCAAGGCTTAGTCAGTAGAGCAAGCTTAGCAGTGGATCTATGAACACTTCACTGTCAACATAGAGCACGTATTTTGTCATATGGATATAGCTTTTATATCATTTAAGAACATTCCCTTTATGTTTGATACAGGTTTTAAAGAAATTGTATCAAATTGCATCAGATGGACGTTATGCAATATGATGTTGACGCACAATGTAATGTGATAACGCTTATCATGTCTATGATTTTAGAGCGTGCTGAAGGCTGTGTTTCATTGATGTGGAACTATTGCTCATCTTTCATAATCCATGGCTAGCTGGTTCAAATTTCTTTGGTTAAAAAGATTAAACCTTAATCTCCATTTTGTAATCACACGGTAATACAAATTGATGTCGTCCTAACCACCAGGTACATAGACTTTATGGAATTATGCAAGGTAAAAAAAAGTTATATCAACCGGTAATACTTGGTCGTATACAAATATAATGTGTAACGCAGTGAATGTTACTTCCTGTATCATGTGCTCATGGTTAATGAAACTATAAAATTAATGAACGTATCAGAGAATAAAAATTACGTGCATGGTACACTCTGCCCTGATTACCCAAAGCGTTTGCAATGGGAATTGTGCAAACATGACAAGAAAATATTATGGGTGCAAATGCCACATGCTTAAACGTTAAGGTAGGGAGAAACGTCAAACATTATTCCTGAAGGTAAACGTCTACTTCACGATAGTCAAATTAAAGCTTCTAGGGCGAAACGGCACCAAAGAGTGTAAATTCATGGCGCTTTTGATTGCCATAAATAATTAAAATCGGTCTTGGTCGTCAGATAATTGTGCACAACGCGGTTAGAAAAGTATAAATCAAATATGACCATTATTTTTATGCTGTTTCTTTGTCATCGTTTGCATCAGATGGCTGTGTCAACCGTGGATGTCTTTGAACTACTACCTGGCTAGCACTTATGGTATGTATGAGATATAGGGCAGAGATGTTATGCCCTATTTAACCACTGTGCTTTCACATTACGTCACCTATATCTCAGCATCAGGTAGCGGAATAAAGACTCATCTGTTTTTTACGCTACATGCTTGAACGAATAAGGTAGCGTGCATCACCCATTGGGACGTTACTTAGCGTTAGAATGTCGCATTCAAAATGTAATAGTTGTACCTTACTGATATAACACCTAAGATAACCTAGCTAAGCCCATTGGTAAAAAGCCACAACCACTTTAATGTCGTGATCAACTTCTGTGTTCAGATCGCCCCTAAATAACCGCACTGCCCTGTCACGCTGCTAATGTTCAATAAGGTTGAACGCGGCTGCAGAGAAGTCAAAAATTGTATATGCAAACGGTGATATGACATATTGTATTCGTGCATCGTACATGCAACTATATGCGTACCTGCGAAGTTGCTCTTTGATATACCTTCATAACTAGTCTAATGCATCGATATAACCAGAACCTAACCACACTTTAGGTATAATGTGACGCTTGGTGGTGGTCGTAGCCGAACCAGACATATGTCTTGGTCTCATGACCAAGCCGGGGCTTTTATCGCGAAACGCTCATTGAAGGTGGTAAACCACGCGATTGATAGGAAGCAGTGTGGCTAAGTTCACGTAAAAGTGAACCGGCTTGGGATTTTCTTACTGAAACTAAGTTCACGAAACAGTTGTTCTTATTGAAATGGCATAGGTATTCGCAGAATAACAATTTTGTGTTGATATGGGGCCATTCGCTTTTGTGTTAGCTTGTGTAATTAATGCTACTCGTCTGTAGCTTTTTCACTGTAATTTCGGTACTTGTATTTGGTAGCAGTCGTTGGTCATTTGCAAAAAAAATGCTGAGGCTTTGTTGGTGCGCATTATTTAAATAATGTGACAGATAAGATAGCAACGTCTCTCGTCGATGATAAATATGACGATTGCCAAATATTGGAAAATAGATGAAGAAAGAAACGATTGAAATTGTGACCAAAAAATCCCGACTGACAAAGTAAATCGCAAACATCATCGATCCATTGAACTGATTTTGCGTTCCCGTTTCGATCACGTGTCGTAACGTCTGACATTGCCGTGGTAAGTATGCTTAACGGCGCTTGTTGACAAATAATGAGCAGTTCTATGAGCTGATGCCAATGCGGTATTCTCTCGACCGCCGAACTCAATCGTAAACATTTAACAACAATTGTAACATTTGTGATGATTAATAGACAGACAATATGCATTGATATAAATATAGTCGATCGCATTCATGTATTCAATCATTTTCTATCAAATAAACAACTAAAGCCCATCATTGCTATGACCCTTGGTGTGTCATGTGTCCATCGCGCTTTAGAGAGGCAATACGTTCCATGGGAGTACAACACAAATCCAGTCGCCATTTAGCCTGGCGTGTATAGGTTATTAAGGTTCCTTTGATTTGTCACTGAAATATTGTTGTATAGCATTACCCTATTCTCTCAAGGACATTCCTTTGATATTATGTTCACCGGTACCTGAGTACGACATAGCAATGATGAATATGCTGTAAATAATCTGCGGAATGGACCATATTAAAAAGTGTCTGTCTATTATCACCAGATTCAGGATATCATTACGCAATGATCACCGCTGAGAATTAGCAAAAGCTACAAGCTATATTGGAAGTTACGTAAGGTAATATACTTTGAGTTGATAACGATAAAATTACCTCAAATATGTGACAAAGAGGTAGTGCAATATACTGTAGTAATTTAAAGGAAAATCCTTTGACACTAATAGTATTTGTATGCTATTAGGGCAGCATCATTGGATTGTTACTGTCTTCCTCAGTTTGACGGTCAGCTTGGCAAATAAGCCAATATATCAGAAATGCGCTTTCTTACTTCTGCTTCATGGTATGTTCGCGATCCTTAATCACATAACCTCTCAAACCTCACATTCTTTATTTGATCGTGTCCAGTCGGAAAGTAGAAATGTATGTCTAACTTACTACAATGCATAAGAAGTTTAAAGACCTGACTCTCAGGAGGTATGAGCAGCACGCGATGAAATGATTCTAATTATTACCATGCTGCCAGAACTATTCCACAGTCTGGTTTTCATCCTTGGTTTGATATTTATCATCAGCACCCGATTCCCAACTACCAATGTCAATACAATAAAAACTTGATTTGATCAATATGAAAATAAATGGCAGATGTATGAGAAAATCACCTTGCAAACCGCTGTCTGGTCGGATGTATTGCAACATCCATTAGATACTTGGCCTTTTAGTGCACGGACAGATGACGGATTATTTGTGCTCCTTCGAAGCGGTGAAGTCAAACGTTTCCATTTAATAATCACTTATATAGCAAAGCAAGCCAACAAGCGCATAAATATATAAATCGTAATAAATGAATACATAGTAAAAGTGTGAAAAGTTGTATGAGACCAACCAAATACGATAATGCTC
>CM067349.1:41518423-41595923 GCA_034190875.2 Urechis unicinctus | reverse complement strand
TGGTAAAGCAGCATTTCGGCGCATAAAACACATTCGACAGTTCGTTAATTGCGTCTATATAACCCATAAGGCAAACGTGTGAGAGGTAAGGTTGAAGAAAATAAACCAGTCTTGGACGTGTTGTAACCACCAATCCGGCCTCATTGCTGAAGCAATTACAGTGATAATTAAGTTGGCTATCAAATATGCAGGCTTTTTGTTAGGGGGTAGGGTGGGGGGGGGGGGGTAGGATCAATAACAACCACTATCTGAATAACAGCGTACTTATCTGTGAAGGCTGTCTCACCTTGAGTCGACATAGTAGCAGCTTATGGTGCCGAATTTCCGTCGCAGCGGCAGCCTATGATTTGACAGTCCTTAGTGAAATTGGTATAATGAGCATGTGTATTATGACGTGTCAAAAGTAGGCATTTTGTTTTTCAAATTTACTTCCGTTTTTGTTGGCGGGCTGTATTTATCCATAGTTTATATCATGAAATGAGGAAGGCAGGGGAAGGCATTAGCAATTACATGCCAATACTCGGTGAATATTGGAAAAGACATGAATAAGTAGAATCATATGAATTGTTGTCGTCTTCTACGCCATTGGTATAGACGCATAGATGAGTACACCTGGTCATGACAGGTGCTTAATATGACAACATGTAAGATGGGCCAGATTGCTAACATACCACTTGCGTACATGTGCTAATGCACGAATACTATGCTTGAACGGCTGACGCAATTTGCACTTCTTTTTGTCGCTCATATGGAGATTAAACATGTTTTGTTCTTCTCAGGCAGGAACGCTTTTATGCTGTCCGCCAGAGTAGATATAATAAAGTCATTCTAGGTCAAAGCTCAACCAATAAGTAAAGCTCGATAGCTGTTTACTGATATAGCCGCTGAACGTAATAGGAAGACATATCAGGCGATTTTGTCTGCAAATCCATTCATTCCAATGGCAAATATTACAGTATTGCAATATCACGTAGTAACTCATTTGGGAATTATTTCTTATACAGTTTCTTTATTCAGTGTTGAAAACCGACAAACATTAGAGCATTGCTATGCATCCATCACAGTTGCAGACCAAAACGCGTGCTGACCCTTATTAACACCGTCTATATCCAATTGGCGACATGTCATCCCATATGTTAAAATAGAATGAGAAATTCGATCGATCAGAATTATAAGGCTTTGTTCACATTGGTACAATACATAATGTAGAATTACGAAGCTCACACTGTTGGCGCTGGGCTATACTAAACTATTTCGTTTACAACAGTGATAGTAAACAGTACTAGTGTGTGGCTGTCTTTTGTATAGAACACGTCCCTATGCTTGCTATGGAGTGGTCTTTTTTATTCTTAGCTACTTGTATACAACACATGCAGCACCCTATACCATTAGGCGGATCATTTTGCTAGTTATTAATACACCTTTGTGTTGAAGGCAAATGAAATGGAGATAGAAGCAAAAACTCTCCATCATTTTAAAACATGTAATGGTATTGCGTTTTGGCAAGCTGGTAGTCGGTACTTTTTATCACTCGACAGTCAATTATGTGCACGGAACCAAAAACTATTTTCTCAGGATAACTGTCACTTTTAACGACGAGATGATATACCGATAGTTGTGGATGAAGATCATTGTGAGGCTAATACAGCTCCCCCTAAAGTGCCAGCGCCTACTTGGCACAAACCTGTTGCCCAGACAGGGCTGCAAAACCTACTGATTATCCAGCACGATACTATTTGGCTACCGCGAGGGGTTTATCCCGTTTTATGTATGGGACCGCCATTTAACGTGATCCCCCATGTTACGTGAAAGCAATCTATGTTTTACACCTTTGTATCCACTAACAACTTTTGGGTCAAAAGGCGACGCCGTATATCACCACGCCACGACAAGCTGCGCTCAGTCATCGCAATGTGGCCAGAATAAACAAGTATTGGGTTCGCATTCTCCATTCGACGGCATATTCAACGCAACAAGAACAAAAGCCGTTTGATTCATATATTTATGTTGTGTACCATGTCGCGTGTTAGTTGGCGTGTGGGACAACGAACAATAACAACTGACAGCTTAAAAGAGAAGGACACCTAGTTGAAAAACTTCTGCACATCAGCAGAGTGATGTTGATTAAATCAACACATTATGCTAAGCCGAGGTTTCCCGGGGGACAAAAATGAGTAGATAGTAATTGCTCAATGTTTACTGCAAATGGTAAACCTGTTTTTATTGCACCACAACATGCACGTCTCCACACTAATGAATGATGGCTGCCGCTGTCGAGCTCATTTTTCTATAACGTCAATAGCGTAACTCAGGGAAATTTTTATAAACATCATGAGCTGGAATATGTGTTTATGACGGTATTGCTAATTCATTTACACTGGGAACCTTTGGCCTCATGCAGTTTGCTACATGAATTCTACATCGTCATTTTTCTAAAGCAATCAGCGCATTCTATGTCAATAAGCTTATGTTTGCAATATTTATCAATGTGAAGACCCCTAATTGCATAATGGTAGTGTAATAAACATTAGACCCTTCTGAAGTGGGTTGTCAAATCAGTGCAAGCAACAGTTTTGAGTCAAGCGAGCGATGAGCCACCAGGGGTATCGTCATATTATCATTTCTAGCCACCTGGTAGACTGCGTTTCTATCTAATATTTAATACTTGCAAACAGATATTAAGGACGCAGCCTTCTAACACTTGAAACATAATCCCCTTTTGCCCCTTACATTTATCAAAAAAAGTATCATGGGAATTCCATAGACGCAATGACAATAATAATAGTTGGCCGGCAAACAGCTAACATATGTAAACAATTTTACAGCTATCCCTTGAGGCCAGCCAATTAAGTGATCCAGCTAATCTAGTTTTCGTGTTATACACAAACTGTTTCTGCAATATAGAGGCTGCAGACTTTCCTTTTAGGCGAATGGCTTAAAACGAGAAATATGTTTACCCCCTTGAGATTATTTGTGCAGCATTAAAAGTAGCCAACAAGGCCTAGAAATGTCTACCTCATTGAATCCCTTGTATTTCATATTTAAATCAGTTATGTCTTGCACAAGTGAAACTGCATCGATGAGACGATTAAGATCAAACTACTAGCTGTCGTGCATGTTAGTTATCCATACACATATAAGCTATGAAGCACCAGGGTTAGTATTTCGTCTATGACCTCGAGGCCCATAGCGAGCATATGGTGTCCAACAATCAATCAATCACATCTAAACATATATGATCTGGAACTTTTATGCACTCACCTTGTATTTTATCAGATAAATACGTAGAGCCTAACGATTATGCATTTGCATCCACCATTATGTGAAGTAGCTACTGAAACTCAATATCGATATGTCGACGGCGGCTAGGATCACACGGCGTGACGTGACAGGCTATCTACGCCATTTGTCGGTTTTAGTGAAAGCAATGTGCATAATGTTCGTCTCTGGAGATTATGATAGCTTTAACTTGAGTGTAATGATGCGGGGACGGATGTTCCGCTCGTTACGTGACCAGCAGCGCAATTAAGAGCCATTCCTTACTGCAAGTCATTGCCAAGTGGTGATTTGATCTGAATAATGTAAGGTTTGTAATGAAAGGCAGCTATGGGTGAAAGTCGAACTGGCGCTGATCCCAGGAGAGGCTCTTTACCTCTCTGGGTATGGGTTATGTTATCAAACAGTTACCCCAAGTTCTCGTGCACATTCGATGGATATAAACAGCCATAAATTTAGAAGCATTGAGTAAAAAAAGCTAATAAAGTAAATGCTTAGACGTAGTCACTCTCACAGAACACGGAAAATGTTATTAATGACTGTAGATTTCGTCTAGTATTCCCCTATGATCACATTGAGGGCCCCCATAAGATGGTGATCAATAATTCACCACCTCCATCGCCGGCTTATGCTGGTCACATATAGATCCAGGAAACTTGCTCTCAAGTTGCAGAGGCACTTTGTCAGAATACTGACCCGTAATCCGATTACTGGAAATAGCACAGCTCGTACTTCCCAATGTCCAATTTCTCTCTCCTACGCGAACAAGTTTATAACCAGCAATTGACAAGCCGATGGCAGCTATCCATCATCGTTTGATAATATTAACCTGCTGAAATAAATTACTAATTCATCTTTGCGAATATTAGGCTTGCAATTGAAAAGGCTCTTCGATCATGTGGATTCAATCAGTTACAACGGCTTATCATCGCTGGGATCTTCTTTGTTTCCTTGTCAATCATTCATCGGGTTTGTTGGTTCCTCCATAAAACGAGCGCATTCAATTATAGAATAAGTAAGGTGCCTCACAGAATCGGGATTGTTTCTTGTTAATTGCGGACGCGGCACTGAATCCAAGCCGCATCACCGATTCGGTGATTTGATCGACATCGATTGCCAGCACATTTTATCAGCTGGCTTTTTTTCGGACCGGAAATTACATTGATATATGCAGCGAGAGTGTGAAGAGGGAGCAAATACAGGAGATCATGCACGGTGAGAGAGAGTATGGAAAGGTGAACGAACGATGTAAAATATGGTGCTGTGTGATGGGATCGAGGGGAATGCAAAAAGAGGGAGAGATGATGCGTGAAAAGATAGAGCGAAATAAATGTGATGGCAAGAGGGAACAAGAAGATATTTACCGAAATGGTGTGAGGTAAGTATGATGAGAGAATAGTGAATGATGAAGACGGGGCTAAGTGATAAAGACAGGGGAGATGAGAAAGAGACCGCACGCTGGTGAGAGAGGGTGAGAAGAGAGGAATAAAGAGAGAAAGGAGATGAAATAAATAGTTGAATAAGAAATGACAGAGGATGTGAAGGATTTTAATAGAGCAGTCAGAGCCATATGGTGGAGAGAGAGTCAGAGACAGACTGACAAAGAGACAGAGAAAGGTGGAATAATAGTTTGTTGGCCATCGATTTACGTTGTTAACAGCTTGAGCCGCTGATAGCAATCAATCATAAGTAGCTTAGCTTCCATTACCTACTCAACAACTACACCACCACCCAAAGCTGCATTCAGCTGCTTGCAGCATTATATGCTGAATGCTATTTATCCACCTCTCACTTGTTTTGAGAGTTGAGGTATTGCTTGCTGTTAGGGCAACGGTCATTCACGGTCACTTGACTCTGAATAGGCGATACCTAGAACGATTTACTGCCTTGTGACTGAAATTTACCGACAATGTCAACAATGGCATTCAATTTGCTTTGCTCTAGAATGCGGATCTGATCATGTTTTTTTACCTAAATGGCCAGTCGCCGACTGAAATTTTTTTCAGCCATTCCAAGTAGCCCACAAGCGACACTAGTAGCACCCTACATAGTGACAATAGGAATGGCAACACTGTAGACATTATATCTACACCACCTGCGCTACTACCACAACAGCGTATACTGCATACACTGAGTTAACTGTACGCTTATATTTTTGTACATAGCACAATATTTTTCAATCTCTTTCTCAATGTATTGATTTCATTCAACGGATAGGAGTGACATGGACTCTCATCGGGCAGCTCGGGATATAACGGTGCAATTAGAACGGTTGGTTGTTTTTGCATGCCACATGTCAAGTGCAATTAGAAGTGATATTAAAGAACAACTTGCCGTTCTATTTGGAGTGGTAGTATAACTGTTAATAACGTTGCCTTGTTCCAGCATTAAAGGTTGGTCTTAAGATATTACAGCAGCCCGTTGGTCAGTAGACTTACTTATTCCTACCGCTTGCTTTGTTCCATTAATAGCAGTAGCAACTGTTATAGTACTAGTATCAGTGCCCACACTAGAAGACAGCCCCATATGAATGACCTTACCAATTGATAACATGGTTTATTCACAGCTTTAGTCTCGTGAGGTTTGACCTCTGGCCTCATCAGCAAACGACCACTTGTACCCTTTGCGAAGGGCACCACTTGCTTCTGTCCAAATCGTAATTAGAGGATTCGTTTGTGAGTTTAAATATTCTTTTAGGTCCCTGTTCTGCTGTCTATGTTTGTTATTAACATACTATTTATTACCAGCATCCTTCGGTGAAATCGGGTCTCCCAGCCCATATATCTTATTTCAAGGTCTCTAGTCATAGTATAACCAGGGTAAGCAGATTTTTGTCTAGGTCCATCAATACTCATTTTTATTGACATCTTGTAAATTTAAGAACAGGCAGTTCTGCTAGTACCGAAAGAGCCATCCATTAAGCCAACAACTTCAAGAAGCGTAGTGGACCCACCGTCAATAATGTGGTGCGTCGTATTGACTTGATCGATGTGAATATAAAGTGTGATAAACATGCTGAAGTTGATATGCCCGTCACCTGTATAACAACCTCAATAAATCCGCCGCCTCCCGAGGCCGTCATCAAGACCCAACATCGGAAACACTCAATCATCAAAACATGCCATCCTATCAAAAGGGGTAATAAGCCCAACTACAGCCCCAACTTCCCATTGCTGTTATTGCCTCTTACAGGAGCTTGAACTTCCCTAGTGCGGGGTAAAATTGGTTTCTTCCTCCTTTTCCAGCAGTTTCAGAGCACACTTTCCTAAGGTGTTCAGCTGCTGAAGTGACCTGGTTTCCGGGTGGGGGGGGGGGAGTGTATAGAGGTAGTATAAATGTGCCGCGCGACGGGTATGTTTTTTCGGCCTCTCGACTTGTACGACGGGTTTTATTGGGCCTCATACTTGTACGACGGGGTATGTTTTTCAGCTACAATCTGTACGACGGTTTTTTGGGGGGACTTCGTATTGTACGACGGGGTATGTTTTTCTCTTCCCACCTGTATAACGGGTTGAATATACATATTTCCTATCGATCATTGACAATACAAATGCATATATTGTACGACGGACGCATACCGCGTCTTTCACTCTACATAGACCGCGTTGCTCAAAGTGCATTATGACGTGCGCGGACGAGGACTTGACTCTGGTGCTTATTATGCTTGATCTCAGCGCGACCTTCGACACCATTGATCACGGTATCTTACTCACTCGATGTGAAGAGCGATATGGTGTAAAAGGCCAGATATTGCAGATTTATCTTTGTAATCGGAGCTGAAGGATCA
Source organism: Urechis unicinctus (assembly GCA_034190875.2). Lineage (NCBI taxonomy): Eukaryota > Metazoa > Annelida > Polychaeta > Xenopneusta > Urechidae > Urechis > Urechis unicinctus. The sequence goes on along the minus strand of CM067349.1, from coordinate 41,588,860 downwards.
TTGCAGAAGGCGAGAAGTCTCAGGAAATGGAGCTATCATATGGTGTCCCCCGAGGGTCCATTCTCGGACCGTTGCTCTTTACCATGTATGTCGCACCACTGAGAAACCATAGCTACATCAACGACAGGCAGCTCTACTGTGCTTTTAAACAAGCAAACCAGGAAGCGTCACTTAGCAGCCTAGCTCATTGCATAGATGATATTCGCAGATGGATGAAAGTGAACTTGTTCAAGCTGAATGATGATAAGATTGAAATGATGATGTTTAGCTCCAGGATGTCAAAGGCTAGAGAAATAGCAATGACAATCACGATAGGGAATTCAGGAGGTTCAAACAGAGACCATGTTAAGATTCTTGGTGTGATGGAGGACCATCCCCTCTCACTGAATAAACAGGTAAATTCATTCTGCAAAGCAGCATTCTACCAGCTACGAAATATCTCCAGTATACGCTGTTACTAGCCTGATTATGCCACCTAGATTCTAGATAACATGTATAAGCTGCAGCGAGTGCAAAATGCTGCTGCTCGTCATGTTAGCCGTAGCAGTAAGGCCCAAATCACTCCAACCCTCAGACACCTACACTGGCTACCTGTCACATACAGAGCAATTTCAAGGATTTGGTTCAAGTGTACCGTGCTCTACATCATCAGGCACATGGCTACATCTGTGACATGGTTACGCAATACGAGCCAGCAAGGTCATTAAGATCTGAAGAGAAGTTGCTTGTTGTTGTCCCAAAGAGCACCAAAAGCATGGTGGTGAAAAAGCATTTTCTCGTTCTGGTCCTGTTTTGGGTTTCTTAACTACCATTGCCCATTAATCTCGACCTCGTCAGACATCAGGATTGCAGGTGCAGGCCCACATACTGTTTGTTTAGCACACCGGCGCAGACACCCTTTATCTGCCCTATCACTTCTTGTATACGTTACTGAACAAAGGGATGGGAAAGATCATAGCTGCTGGTCACTATCTTCTTGTATGTATGCGTAAACGTCCGCTGGGCAGATCTCCTCAAGCAGGAACTGCACGTATGTGTGCAGGTACTGGTCATGAAAGTCGCCCATGTTTCTACACCCGATCACGTCCACACGGAATCGTAGTTTATGCTTTCGGATAATTTTTTTAACTCCAGTATCAGAAAAGCACAAGGCAACTGCACTATCATATTTGATGAAATGCATAGATAATTTCTTTGAAATGTATCCATGTGTCTTTGTAAACATTTACATACTTTAAGGCTGTGATGAATGAAATTGAAGCCTACTTATTGTATTGATACCATAGAGAAATATTTCAGAGGTACCTAAGTTAGCCCATCTCAGCACCGCATAGGGACAGAGTGCAACTTGCTGACCGAAAGTGTCACCAGGGCCTCTATACTGCATGCAAACATCTGTCAACAATATTAAATATGCTGAGGGTATAATGACAAGGCTACATTGACCAGCCAAGTACTACTTGTTGTAGCAGTTAGGTCTGTCAACATACTATCCTCAACTTACGGAATGTGTAAATTCATTGGGCAACATATAGTAACGATTACTTTTTACCAGTAACCATAGTTCAGTAAAGCTTGGGAAGGGTATTCTAAGCTCACCATTCGTCGAATCTTTTGTGGATTCTTCATCCGAAGTGGACTCTTGAATTACAGCTCCCGGTATTATTTCGAAGTGTAACTTGGATGATTCAACTCCCACCCCTATTGGCTAAGATAAATAGCAATGGACATAATTTGCCCTAATGTTATGTAATGGGTCCTCGTAATCATCATCAGAAGACGACATGGCTTCATGTAAATACGGTATAATCTTGAAACCCAAAAAATCGTTGTTTGCTTTGCTAGCTCGCTCGCTGTCAAATTCTCTTGGAGGCCGCGCAGCAGGTATTACGTCACGCAACCTGCTCCTAGCGGCCAACTGAGGCATACTGGCATCGAGAAGATGGCTTCGTATTTTCTTCCGAGTGTAACCTTATCGTTGGATTTTTAGCACTTATGCATGCGGGTGGAATGAATTATAGGATCCCGTTGGTTAATGAGTTACTAATCTCCATTTTTAAAAATAAACATAATACAAAAATGATAAAAATCGTTGTATTTGACTTTTAAGCAGAGCGTCTATGCAACTGTACGAACCAGCTTGATTATCCAAGATCATTAATTCATTTGTATAGCACATTCATTGGCCATAAATAGATGCATTCAAGAACATTTAAATCAACTCACAGTGGCAAAATATGCACAGTATCCCTTGTATGCCATATTATACATTACAACCGCGGTAAAGGTTAGAAAGAGGACAGATAGGCGTTTGACAAGTAAAAGAACCCACACTGCGTTTGCTACTGCTTGTGCGTGATTTATATCACTACATAGAGACTTCCCATGCCGATATTAGTCTAACAGCTCTGACGTACATGGTTGTCAATCATGTAAACCGAGGAATTATCAAATAATAAGTGTTATCCGAAGTTAGTAATAAGAGTTCATTCTGCGCCATTATGCTTGTGCATATACGTGCCGTCGATCATGATGCAAATTATCGAAAGGGAACAATGACTTTTCTAGGCACGACTAATGCTCGATTCATGGCCTGTGATCAATTTCTGTCTGTATCAATCACTTCCAGGTAATCGGTCAACGCTAAATAATGCTTCGGATGTTATATAGTCCCCAGTGTCAGTGAATTACAACATTGTTGATGCATTCTACCATCACGGTGAAAAATATTCCACATTTACATATAATGGCGACAGAGTGTGGGTGCACTTTACTCAGATTTTAGTGAGTGCCTAACTGTTATGCATTGCGCCTCTGAAAGATGATCGCTACGTCTTCTTCTATAGTGCGGAAAAAATCCTACAGTCCAGAGCAATACTGAATCAAAAAAGGAGAGAGGGTTTTCCTTGTCTGCTGACATACTAAGTACGTGGTAATTTGAAAGTAAGTAAGGTACATCTTGTGATATATAGAATTAGGACATTACGTGTACTGCAAAAGTATCAGTACAGTAATGCAAAGGTCATTAGCATCGATAATAAGAGAAAATGTCATGCGAGGATTTCAAAAAATATGTATACATCACTAAGCTGTGACTGCTTCGTGACTTAAGAAAGCCGTTATTGATCACGTTAGATCTTCAATCAGCTCGTCGCGTTCATTATTGTACTTCTTCGGATGAAGCATCTGTCTACATATAATGATTCAATAAAGCCGAATCGTAACATTTTCAACCTTATAAAAGTTGCAACCCTTGCAATAAAGCACATAAATCACAAAAGTGTTGATCTTTGATTCTGCAAACGGTAGCGCGTCATCCAAATGCCTTTTCTAATCAGCCGCGACATTAAATAGTTATGTAACTTAGATACATTTCTCTGTTGTACTGTTTGATTGAGTGACAATTTTTTCACCTTTGCACTGAACGCTTGTTTTGGCAGGTAAGTACTCGACTCGGTGCCTGCAAAAAGGGGGACACAAATGCAAGGGCTGAATTTATCCAGATCTCACACGGTTTGATTGTGTAATCACAGTACTATATGCTGGAATGAAAGATATGCACTTATGACATATGCTTAATTTCAGTGCCATTTTTGCACTGTTATTTCCTTACATTTGCCTCACGCCTCTTTAGCAAGTGTCTCATAACCACGTTGCATACATTGATATTGTTCTGCCAGTAACGTTACAATTCACAATGCATTACCATCGTATGTTGCTGATTGTCAACTGAAGCTGCATGAAGCTGGATGACTGTTACGATTATTAAGTCATAGTAACTTCACTCTCTGACTACGACTGACTGGATCATGGATCAGCGTGCCAATCAGCTAATTTCTGCATATTGCTTACTATGCTTAATTCACGAGTTGATAGCAGACCTTGAGCGAAATGTGTGTCCGAATTTTGGTTCAAAGCTCTACTTTTTATGGGCCGTTAAAATGTGGTTTGGCTTAAATTCCCAAAGATTGTAATGAACAAAATGCACCGGTGTCGCTTGTATACATCGGATACCTTCAATCTGCTTTCCGTGAAGATATTTGAGTCTAAACAATAATCTTAAGGCAATACATTTCAGTTGAGAAGGGAACAAGCTCACATGTTAAGGGCTGGCATTCGCGTACTGCCCGCAACGTGCATTCTTGACCGGGATCAATGTACAGTAATTATCTGCACTTGAAGGTCCTGTCCACATCGCTTATATTGATTCGCCTTATTGGTCGGCTCGGATGCTATATTTTGTGCCTTTGCATTACAGTACCGTGCCTGTGAGTCATTAGACGGAGGAAGGGTAGAACATACCTGGTAACTCTGATACAATTGTCAGTTAACGACATGCATTTAATAACCATAAATATTACTCTGTTGATAAAACCCAATATGTAATAGCTAGGGCATGTTTCTGCAAATGAAATTAACATCATTGCCGAACACACATGTCATATTGCAAATGTTGAATACCGGATACATGCTATTCAAAGATGAGATTAATACGTTGGTTGAGATTATTGGCGACAAGACTGATCCACTCAGACGTTTTGTTTGCTTGGAAATGTTCTTCACAGAAACCTGCATATCGCTATTAATACTAATTAGAGCAAGATACTTGTTGTTGATCAGCGCTTGGACACAACTTATTGCTAGCCATGTGGATAATGGTTTTGTCATGTTCTATATTATCTGCCTGGACGAATACATCAAAGATATTCTCTCCTGATAGGACAGTCTTGAGTAATAGAAGCTAACAATGAAATCGATGGCAAGTTCAATGACAAACCTCATCAACGGTCTCAAATTGCTAACTTTTGCCAGATAATTTAACTACCTACTATTGCAGATTTGTTATATTTTACGAAGTTCCAATAAACTGCTGGTGTGGTTGCACCTGTCAAGGAATCAACTGATATGTATATATTTAATCTTGACGATAATCTTGTACCCATAGGTTCTATTCGTCTAACAGAGTGTACAAATAAGTATAATAATAGGGTACACATATGCTACTCACAGGATTACAATTTGGTTGATATGGGCTTATTCACTTGTGTAATTACCTGTGTAATTAATGCTACTCTGTTTTTTATGAATTATGCAACAGATGAGATAGCAATGTCTCTCATTGATGATGTGACGTTTGTGCTTCAGAAAGACAGTACGAGCTAAGGAAAGACGTCACAAATCCAATCATGTCGCCACATAGCCTTGCTAGTATAGGTAATTGAGGTTCCTGTGATTTGCCCCGGAAAAATTATTGTATAGGATTAACCTATTTTCTCAAGGACATTCTTTTGATATTATGTTTACCGGTAGTTGAACAAGACGTAACAATGACAAATATGCTGTAAATTACTGCGGAATAGGCCATATGGTGTCTGTCTATAATAACAAGATTCAAGATAACTCTACGCGACAAAACCGCTGAGACTGAGAAAAAGCTACGAGGTATAAGAGAATTTACTCAAGGGCACATACTTGAACACGATCCAAGAACCTAAATAATGTGACGAAGAGGTGCAGGCTCTTCAATATGCTGTAGTAATTTAAATGACGATCCTTTGACACTTATTGTATTTGTAAGCCAACATGGTAGCATCATTCGATTGGAACTGTCTTCCTCAGTTTGACTGTCCGCTTGGCATTTACACAAATATGTCACACATGGCTCTTTCGTACTTCTGCCTCATGGCACTTTCACGATTCTGAGAACTTAGTACCATTATGCTATATGATTGATGCTATACGATTTTTGCAAAAGCATGAAGATGCCTGTAGGCCGAACAATTAGCTAATGACAAGGGGAGCGGGTGCTATATTAGATTCCATGCAAATCACAAATCTGTTACCATTCTCCATGCCGGTGTAACTTTACGTCAAGTTTGAAATATGTTGATGAACTCACACATGATGCGTAAACAATATTGCAATCCGGAGGCTGTGGTAAGTGACTAAATAAATATGTGCATCCAGTGATTATTTGGTCTCATTTCGCTGTCGTGCCATTTTGCTGTAAAAATCAGCCCAAAAGAGAATTCAATAACAACAAATTACATGCTGTAAAGCTGGTGCTGACCTTCGTCACACTGTATTTTGCAGCAGGACAAACATGCAAAACTGAATGAGCGATTGTTTGTAGGCGAGCAAGATATACCTGATTCCACCAAGTGGTAATGTCCACTACCTTATAACAGTTCACAGTTACGGTTGCTAAACAGTATATATCTCAACTGCATGAAGATTAATGGGACTTAAACCACATCTCGTTGCGATTCCATCACGACTTTCCTTTATTAGTGCTAACAAACATGTTTTTTTATGCTTACCTTTGACAGGAACGTTATGCCGTTTTATCTCGACATATCTACTTCACTGCATTGGTAGATACATGTACTAAATATATCTGAAATCGTTTGGTGGTATTTAGACATAAGTCGCCTGTGACACTGTTTTCTACTGCCACCTTATGCAGAACACCAATGCGATTGCTTAATGTACGTGGTAAACACAGAGTATAACAGTTTATATTGTCTTCATATGTTAATACCGATGGAAAACTGTATTTCGTGTATGTAAATGCACAATGCTGTTAACATGCAGTCCAGAGGCGACATAATCTACACTCATTCTATATCCAACATGGTTAAGATAACATGTTGGTGTGGTATATGATGTGCTTCAAGAGAGATTTGACTTGTGGCCTGTTATTATGGAGTCCAATTATTATACAGTGAATCTAAGCTTCGTTTATCTCACTGAACAATAATAATACTGGTAACTAATGCTATAGAGCAGCCGATTATTTTGATCCTAGGCGAACTTACATCTAAGAGTTTAAGTTTAAACTTAGCAGGTAGATTTCAATGTACATTTGTGTCTGCTGCATAGATGAATCGGTGACTGCGTTAAAGCTCAAACAATAGTTTCTTATTGTTGTCCAATTTATGTGGCATCGTGTCTAAAACTCTTGGACTTCTTGGAGCTCATTTCAAATAAAGACAGTCGGCAACTGTATGGAAAATAACCAATAGCAGAACATATTGCTTTAGTTGTGCTTATCTGTATGAGACAAAGCTAAGCTTGGTTCATTGACAGGATCCTAGCACAATATTGCATCAATATGATTTATTATCGAGGATCTGGGCGTTTCAGGAACAATACCTCCTAGTTCATGTAAGATGATTGATGAAATTGAATATCGAGTTTGTTTTACGGAAGATATGTGAGTTTGTTTAGTATTCTCTCAAGGATGCGATGAAAGAAGGCCGCCTGTTCATTTGCCTTATTTACAGAATATGAGATTTTACAGAAAGCCGCAAAACATAAATAACTAAAACACGAATTAGATAACAACAAGCTGTCGTGTTATCATTTTCAAGCCAATCACAGAGCCTCTGTCAGGCTTACTAACAGGCACAATTGTAATTTGATGTGTTGATTTGTTAACTCAATTTAAAAAATAATCGCCATTAATGTTTTAAATCACTGTTAATGCTAATCTATTGAAGCTAACTAACCAGACGATCACATAACTTTGTAGCATTCCACACAATTCATCACGTAGAGTTTAAATATTGTAGCATTGATCGACATTGCACCATAACAAAAGCCAATGCAAATCCTTTGATGAGGTTTTCCAGCAAAAATTTTGAATGCCCCCTTATGACATATATCAGTACTGTATGATGTGCAGAAGGTTTTCAACAAGGTCTCCTTCTCTTTTATAGCTGTTATTGTTCGTCGTTCCTTACGCCAACCCATGTAGGCGTGCTTGGGATGAAAAAAGAGAGATCGCATAATTGAGCAGAACACTTCCAAGACTGGTTCATTTTCATCAACATTACCTCTCCCACGTATGCGTGATGGTTTGTATAGAAGTAATGGACGAACTGTATTTCTGCGTTCCCGGAAGTACTACGTGACCATATGCTAATGATGATGATAATGACACCCGCTTGCTTTACTGAGATGGTGGGTTTACTCATTATCCACACATAATGATATCAAAATGCATTGGTATTTGTTTGCGAGGATGGGTAAATTGAAATGTACTGCACCAGTTGCTAACGTAAGTTTGCCATTCATCTCGCTTAAGATTAGTCGCTTTCAGTCTCTTTTCAGAGTTAGAGTCTACATATTAAACCAATCTCACTACCGCTGAATACGCATTGCATGCTCGTTTTCATATAGACATGCCACGTGAAAACGCATTAGGGACATCACCTTTCAGACGTAGATTAGCTTAATAAATCAAACACGTACTGTGACCGACAAATGCAAGTGGCAGATGATAAATGTTTCTATGCGCCACGTGTACGCGACAACAGGAGGAGATATGTTGGTTCTATCTGCATGAAATTATTGGATTTACCTTTCTATTTTACATTCAAGAAGTGTCTCGTTTGTCTCGTCTTATCTGATTTTGTTGCGCTTGTTCAATTTATCACTGTCGTTAAGGAGGTTAATTCGCACAGGAGGTACGGGCATTCAATGTACATTCAATTTGTACTGATTCAATTCATAGAATCAAGTCAGGTATTTTGGTCGTTTATTTAATGCATCTATATTACATTTAAGTGCTAGCCCATATATGTGTAGTAATTCGGCCTTTGAATTATCAATGGACCAACAAGTTCTTATATGATAATTCAATCATTCGATTTGAATACACATTAAATGTTTTATATTATTTCATTACATTCATTTATTCTCATAAATACGCTGAAATGGTTGTTTTACAATCCGTGCCGCACCAATGATCACCAGACATTCACATGCTCGAACAGATCATTTCAGTGCCGAATGTTCATTTGTTCCCAGTCCAACTGTTATGATAAATTTTGTTGGAACAAGCGGCATTGTTCTGTGCCCACCTGCCCCCCCCCCCCACCCACTCCTACCCATGACGGTTGTGCCTGGACCTGAATAAACATAAATGTGTTAGTATTCCTTATTGAGGTAGCTAACCAGCAAACACTCTTGACATCCAAACCTGAAATTTAATCGATTTTACGGAAAATTGGAGCAATAGGGATTGCACTCTTGGCAGTTCAATCTACCTATGATGCAATCTGTTTGTGTTGCACTGACGGAGTCATAGAAAACCTTCACTTCGCCAAGTATCTGGTGTTACCAGACTTATGTAAAGAGCAATACGTTCAATGTAGATATGATAGCACTATCAGTGGCCCTCACATGCAGTTATTAACGTTAACGTCTTGAGATATATTAGTGCAATTATGCAGGCACTAAGACGGCATGAAACCGTTATGGCATCTTGCCTAAATCAACCACCGGAATGTATTACCTGTGTTGGATAAAATACGCACAATGAATAGCAAATACCATTGAGAGGAGAGTCTGTCCATAGTTCATTACACTGCCACTGAAGAGTGGCAATGGGTTGACATCGTAGAAGAGAACGAAATAACAACAGGCAAACGACAGGCATCTATAGTTCTGCTACAGAGGTATCAGGAATAATAATGCAGCACGACCTGCAATCATTGATGCAGAAATCAGTATAAGAACTCAAGACTAGAAGTATCACCACTCTGTTACATCTACCAAAGCCTAGTTAGAACAGAAGATTAACGGGGATATTTTCGTGTGACATTTAATTTTCCCACGAATTTTATATATATTCTTTTGCCTTATATACACGATATATTGCATCAATTAAAAGTACTTCAATAAATTTATTTAGATGATTTATACATGAAAACCTTTAAATGCAGGAAGAATGTACAAGATTAAGGTTTTGTTAATCAGATAATAGTTGTTGCTTATACTACCTGCCCGATTTGCATTACCAAGAAAACCTGCATAATTGATAGCCGACGGAATTATCACCGTGAATGCTTCATCAATTAGATCGCATAATTGAGTAGGATAGGTTCAAGGCAGATTTCATTTCCATGGTCATCCATTCCTCTTCTACACATGCGTGTTGCGGTGTACAGAGGTAGGTTATGCGGTAGATTCTCATCAACTGTAGCTTTACTATCCATGAATGGACCCGGCCTTAGTTGGATCATCAATAAATTTACAGGCGCAATGAATATACGCATACATGCCCCTGTGATGTTAATGTATAGGCCGAGTCCCCTCCTCCTTTACACAAAACGACGCAATGAACAGCAGTTAAAGGAAGGCTGATGTCGATGAAGCTATCACTGGCAATAGAATATATATATGGTATCTGCCAATGGTGCTGATGATTAAAACCGCTTACTTTGCTGATGTGGTGGTCTACACAATGTCTACATGCCACGGTATCACAACACATCTATCCCGTTTTCTTTGATGTATGAAGCGCCTTTGCTTGTTTGGAAGATATATAGCTTTGGTAATTGAATCCGCACGTCAGAAGAATAAATAATTATCTCAAAACGCAGCTTCAAATGTTTTATTAAACTCAGTTTGTTATATATCAATTCACCTATAAGCGTCACAATAAAGTAGTCGGCATTATTGCGCTACTCTTAATTAGTCGGGGGAAAGCATGCATTTATTATGAGTATTAGTAGTACCCTGGGTGCGTGTGATGAATTAAGTGTCAGAATGGCATGTGGAACTTGACGTATAATTTAAGCACAAGTACCACATATATCGAAAGAAAACAATTGTCATCTTAGAGACAGTTTCTATTAAAGGGAATTTCACAGGACCAAGATGCGCTGATCAGCCGTATGATTACTTTGCGTCAGCAGCTAGCCGGCCTGTTTGGCGTACGTATATTCTTGAAAACATTAATAAGCGACAAGCTCGCAGAACATTAACTCGAACCTATTTCACTGATTATTTCTCAACATGCTTTTCTGCGCACACGCTCTTGCTTTACCAGCGTCGTCCTTCAAAAAACGTCCTATGCATTTATCCAATAAAGGTAAACTAGTAAATTTGTTGCAAGGAAGATCTACGAGATTCTATAGCGGTATATGTGTTGTTACGTTTACTAACCAAACTAACTGCAGGATACTTAAGCCGGCTCCCTGAAGCAGCTATGTAATGATAATGCTAAGATAAAAGGCTTAAAACCGACTGAATAGTATGACTGTACGTCTGGTTTAGCATTAATGATTCATCTCTTTTTGCCCTGGCTACATATCATCATGAGATTTTAAATTTTGAATTAGTGAGCACTTGTATCAGTTGACTTAACGCAGTTGCTGGATTGCACGCACAAATATTGCCTCCAATCACGCATAACTGCTATTGTGTTCGCTATGGCACTTTCAAGTAAAGACGAGAATCATCGGTACGCCATTGCATTGCTTCCTAAATCACATAATTATTGTGCAAGACAATTAGTAGGACAGAATATTGTTAGCATCTTGGAGGTGGTGAATATTTTCAAGCGCTGCATGGATTACGACATGACAAGACTGTTTGCAATTGCATCAACCGATTTGATTAAGCTTTCTATGTGACATTCAAGAAGTGGACTGAAATGATTAAGTGACGCTGATTAAATCTATCACTATCGTGGGTGCCGTTGGGTGATTTATATTAGTGCAGCAGGGTCGTACATTTAAAGTGCCCTTAGTTTGTACTTTATGATGCTCCATAATCGTGAATCAACTATGAAATTAAGATGTTGCAAAATCTCGAATTGAATGCATGCTGTTTTGCTAATGGTACGAATTGCATTGAAAGCAGAGGTTATATCTATAAAACCCAATCTCGCAATTTATTTATGCCGCTCCAAAATACGCTGATGTTGCTATTATTCAATAAACCAGAAACGTTGATATAGTCATTACCTCCTACCTTCTTTATATGCTATATGCAATAGGTTAAATTCCTTTGAAATACACCTAATCCAATTATATATATCCGAAAACATCGTGGAAATATATTGCGTGTATAACAACGCTCCCCAATGGTGACAACACGATAAGCTGCCTGTTGAACTAAATATCAGCCTCTGTTAGTCAATTTATCTCACGATTGGTTGATTCCCCTCGGCCATAGCCCAGAATCGGTGCCGACCTATGCTTTCACCGCGTACGGAATTTCTTATCGCTTATATGTGCATGGGCTTCTAGCATGTGAACCGCAGTCATGACCTGTATCTAAGCTATAGGAAGTCATAGGTTATCGAAAACGGCATTCTCTAATACGAGCTTATTTACACTTTAATCCCTGTCATTGCGTTCTACGCGCCTTCAGAACCTTGGTCAGTCACCTCCTTCTCACCACTATGTCCCGCGCGTCCAGTGGGTGCGTGGGCAATATATAGCACTTAAGTCAGACCTCAAATCGTATCGAATTCAAGTACAAAATCTCATCTTGATATTTGGTTGTGATGTCGACATATTATTCTGACACTATTCGCATTCATTGATTTACAATTTTCTTGGTAAAATTTTAATTACAAACAATTACAATTATGATAATGTTCATACATGTATTATTTGCAACGCAATCTTTAGACGAATTTGCTTTTGTAGGTTTGGCACAAATATAGATGCTTCATCTCCCGCGTAATTTGCCTACAAGGAAATGCCATAGTTTATACGCTACAGGAACAGTCTGCATATGGCAAGAAAATATACGCACTCCTGGGAGCTTTGGCGACCGCACCCTTAGCACCTTCTGTTTGTAAATTTACTTATATATGTTAGCCGTCCCCATTTCCACCTCGGAATACCCTGGATACTAATTATGGATAACTGCCTAGAATTTACCTGGAATCGCCACGAGGTGCATGCAAATTTCACTAAGTGGGTTAAGAGACTGCGTCATTCTTTTGATACGGTTTTTTTTTATGATTGCATGCAATGGGTCTGACTGTCTAGTAGGCATGAGAAATAACAGTACGAGTGTGACGCTTGAGCGCAGCAAAGACGTGCTAATAGCCACTCGCAGAACAGCTGCTGCCTTTCTATGGTTTTCAAATCCCAACCATATGGATGTGTGTTCCGTGATATACCATTATGCATAAGAGCTAGCGGTAACAACGCATAAGTACGCATTCATTAGTATTGAAAAACAGTTTTATCATTAGCAGTTACCTTGAGCAATTTGAGAGATAACCTGTATTTCGCAATTGTTCACTCTGCATGATTTGATACATTATCGCCATAAATCTCAGCGGACGAATAGAAAGCTTCTTCAGACCTTGAGCATATAGCACCATGATTGCGTAATAATTGAAATGAAAGCATAATACAGCCATTGTCTGAAATTTACATCAGTTTGTTGACCTCGAGAGCTGTATAAATGTAATATTTTTTAAGTACTGAAGGAAAAAACACCATATTTGTTGCCAGAGACATGCGTCATATTCGCTTTATGTGAATGTAGGGGTGACTGGAGGATATGTAATAGGTTGCTTAATTGGTAGCAGTTTAGCATTGTATAATCATAGTATTTATCATCACATGCGAACATCCATCTTTATGGTGGTTGTAGTTGTCCAAAAACAAAAACAAAACACGTTATCATATACAATCCAAAAAGCTGTACTATTCCCGTTCATTGACATTCCTTACAGTTCATAATTATATTGGTGCTGGAACCATGTGCATTCTAAAGCATGTCTATCACGCGACTAATCGCCGAGAAGACTGTCTGAACGCTTTTTACGGTTGTGTTATTTCGATCAAAAATTAATTACATGCCGCCTTCAACAGCTTTAGAGTCATTCATCAACCCAATTGTATGATTCATGTATGTGTAATCTGGATGCAGTACATCCCTACATCTTATACAATGCAGTCAAAATGGTGCATTAGTAGAGAATAAAGAAGGTGCTAGCATCATCGAGCACCATCGCTGTAAGACATTCCCCTGTAAAACACTCCGCCCAATGAACAAATATTTCGATTCGATTTAATCAAAACCCTCACTACTGCTAATACTTCTCACATGGGGTCCTCCTCTGGGCCAAACGCTCGATTTGTTTCTCATATACTCTTCGAATTTAGCCTGAGTTCGGAGTCAACGTGATACACTGAATATGATCGTTGGGGTCTTTTGTATTTAACTATGAGGATAGGTTCAAATGCAAATGTGAGTGCAGTTTTGTGATATTACGATAGGCTGTAAACAACAACGTTAACACCATGTATCTTTATGTGACATTGACGAACATTTAATGTAATGCCTCTGTAGTAAGTATAACAATAGGCACACATCGTTACGTCATGCAGATTGAATCATTTACAGTCGCTTATTAAGGCTGGGATTTTTTTTCTTTGCCAATCATTGCGGGGGTTGTGTTCGTTGCTCCGCAGACAAATTGACGCATTGACTTCTGGAAATAGAATATGCCTAAAAGGAACGGGATTTGTTCTTGCTGAATTGCGGATGTGGTAACCAATAGTTTCAGCGAGCAATCAGCATCCGTATCGCTGATTTGGTGATTCGGTCGGCAACAATTGCAAGCCAATTCCATCAGCTGGTGCAATTAAGAATTTATCACGGATGAGAAATATCGTCAGGGAGAAAGAGGGAGAAAGTGAGAGTGAGAAAGGGCGAGAGAGAGGATGAGAAACTGTAAGAAAGAAGGAGAGATATACAGAACACGAGAAGGAGAGGGGGAGGGGGAGAAAGAGAGAGGGAGAGGAAATGTACGAAATTGAAGAGGGAGTAAACTATCAAAAGAATTGAGAACAAATAGAAAGAAGCGGCACAATTGTATGGAAAGGCGGGAAAAAGGTGTACAATATGGTTATGCTTTAAGGGATGGGGTGACAAAGTAGGAAGGAATGATGTGCCAGAATAGAAAGCGTCAATAATGTGGTGGGGAGAGCAAACTAGAAGATATAGACCGACAAAATATGAGATAAGGAGGGTGGCAGAATAGGAATGGAAAATGATGAGGGCGAGACGGAGAGGGGTAGTCAAAGGGAGAAGAGAAAGATACTGAACGCTTGTGAGAGAGGGCGAGAAAGAGATGAATGACGTAAGCAAGAAAATGTTGAATAAGATATGGAGGAGGATGTAACTACCAAGTGAAGTATCTTAATAGAAGAGTGAGAGAGAAACGTGGTGGAGAGAGACAGACACTCCGACAGACAGACACATAGAGACACACAGAGAGAGACAGAGCGGTGTAATGAAAAGGCTCGGTATCTATCGATTGACTCTGTTGACTGGCTGAGCAGCCGAGAGCAATACAAGATATTTAATTAGCTTCCATCTCCTATTAAACTGCTTTACTGCCACCCACAGCTTCATTCAGCCGCCAGCAGTGCTGCACACTGGACGATACTGCGACACCTCTCACTTGACGAATATATGATCGAGTGCCAAGCTCATTCCTAAGGCCTCTTGCGAAGCTCCAATCAACTTAAGTCAGGAGTTGCAAACCTACATGGCCGCGCGTTTGTAACGTACAGTTTTGAGGGATTGCTGGTTGTCATGGTGTCGGCACTACTGCAAACGATTGACTGAAACAGATGTGCTAAACCTTTTGCGGCTTCTGTGACGTTATTCGGGATGTTGCGCTACATCAGCTTAAAATAAGTGATCAATAACCTGCTAAGGGACCACAACGGTGAATTATAAAGCAACGTACGAAGTTCAAATCGCCCACCATCCCATTACGTGTAATAGTCACTTCAGTCAATAGAACACTTATGAACCATGTAGCTAGCGTAGTGAGACTGCCTACGCTTGGTGAATGAATCAAAACGTATCTCACTCAGTCCGTTTGTTATGTTCAGTTTGAGAAGATAAAGGCCAATGAAATACGGCAGATCCATGAGGATAACTTGACTGCAAGATAAAACAGCTTTGCATAGGTTTATGAGCTGTCTGCTAGCACAATAGTTTATTTGAACGATAACTCATTTACAATTAGTCTTTTTCGCAGCAATATATTTACTTTGCGATCGATCCTTTTAATTCCCCTGCCGTTCATAATTAACGGGCTGATAAACGATTTACATCGATTTGTCCTCGCATCTGTTTATATATTTCTATTCATAGAACAACCGTCGACTTTTTGGCAGTCATGAGTAATATAATTTAATAACTCTCATTCGTATATCTTTAAATAGTAAATTTGCCTCGACCCTTCGTCATCTCCAATCTAGCATTTGGCTGTGCCGATCGAAATGTACACCTGCCGGATGGAAGTCCCAGGGAATGGTCAAACAAGGCTAGCTAAAAGGTGTTTGATGGGAATTTTAGATTCAATAAGTGAGGTATGCGGGAGGCTTAATAATCCGATAAAAGTCAGATCCATTAAACCCTGATTGTCTTCCTGTAACACATGTTGGTTGAACTGGCTCATGCCGCGAACAACCCACGTTGTCTGGTGTATATGAGCAGAAATCAGAAAGCTGTGGCGATGGGTTGGGTGTGAGCTGTCCTGTGTGTCTGAGTAGATATGTGATCGCCTGCATGTCATCAGAGATCCAGTTATTATCTGACTTAGTGTAAGGCAGCAGCATATCTTGCGTTGGCAGTGGTTAAAGAGAATCTGC
The DNA here is from genome assembly GCA_034190875.2 of Urechis unicinctus. Lineage (NCBI taxonomy): Eukaryota > Metazoa > Annelida > Polychaeta > Xenopneusta > Urechidae > Urechis > Urechis unicinctus. The sequence goes on along the minus strand of CM067349.1, from coordinate 41,572,424 downwards.
ATGTGGCAGAACGCAAACATCACTACCCCATTCCATGTGGATGGTGTTCACCATAAAACGTGTTTGCTTTATATTCTGCCCCTTGGATTATAAACTGTGTTTTCGCGTTTAGGACAGTCTGTTTTATGAAGCTTTGTGTCTCGACTGAAGAACTTAATGTACTGCCATCAACTAACACTAGATAAATCATATCACATGAGATCACCACAGTGCCTGCATAGCCGGAACAAACGTACCACGACTACAGTAAATTATGTCAGCTGAAGACATTAAAGCACCTCGGACTGTGTTGTGAGGATATTTTACTCTCCCCTTATAGCCGGAATATCTTTCAATATATTGGAAATTCATGATATATTGTATTCTTCAGAATTAGTGCAATGAGCTAGTTATAACAAAAACACAACAAACAAGATCTGTCTAAGGGTATATGTGTATAAAATGTTAACTGATATACAAGTTCAGTCAATCAGTATTTCTCTATAATCACCATAATATATTGTACATGGCCACTGCAACCTTCGCCACAGTCTGAACACATGTCACATGGTTATTGCAATAAAACAGCTAATCTTATGAAAAGCATGTGCTGATTACCACCGCAAGCTACATGATTGCTCATTCATTGAGCCTTTAATGTTGCTTTCAAGGTAGACATTAGATTATTTACACTGTCCTGTGAAGTATATAAAACGTATACATGCAGCAAACAACCCACCAAGCCTAATAGTGGAATTGATGCAATGTGTTGTTATTCAGGCAATATCTTGATATGTGGAGGTTTTCTTTTCCAATACACAGAACACAGATGTGCACAGGGGATGCTGGGTGTCATTATTTGTAGTGAATAAACGATATCCCCCATACATCATTTAAAGGGAAAAAAGGGTATCCAATCTTTTTTACAAAGCATTCGAAATGATAGTATTGCATGTATCACTCATCTTGGACTGTTTGCTGTTGTAGGTTGCTGTGTATGGTAAGCCGAATTGCGACTTAAGACAATTTTAATCAATTATCATCGTAAGCACAAACAATGGGACAATGCATTGCATGATAACAATTTGTGATCATCGTATACTCATTGCTTTATTGTGATGTGCTCTCAATTATTCATCATAATAGTTGAGCTGTTTTCCTGTACGGTAAATTATCTGAGAGTTACAAGGAAGTTCAGCTTACCGTGCATCACATATCTATGTGGTTTTTTTACTGAATACATCCGTCGAACACACACAAAAAACCTTCTTCGGTTGATGACTGAGTCAGTTGTAGAATGACGAATTTCAATGGTGGCAACTGTAGAAAGATAACTGCAACCCATATAATTATGTGCTTAAGGGTGTATTCTGTTGCGTTTAATCATTGCGAGTATGCTTCTGAGTAAGGAAGGAGATTGCTCTGACTAACGTGCAAAATCTGCTGCTACACGATGGGTCTAAAGAAATGAATATGGTAATTAAATAGGTATTCTATATTCTGTAAAGCCGTGCATATTTCTGTAATTTAGGAGTGAAGGAGGAAATTGTGTCTGTAGTACTTACGTTATATTGGGTTTAAAATATATAACATAATTATAATATGTTTAAGGATCGTCTTTGCATATAATCTCTTCCATTTAATATAATCAATATGGTATCATATTATTGTTAATACGTGTTAATTTCAGCCATCAAAACGATGATTGATGAATGAAACAAGCCTGGTACATGATGCGCATTTGGCTTGTACAGTTTTCAGAGAATTGTTCATGTGGGGCGCAAAACTATGGACCTCCATGTATGGTTTTCTGTGAATGTAATGCAGTAAACTTCGTATATCATTCCTCTTCTCCGTTTTGTATTTGCATAGATATGCCGATATTTCCATGCGATTAGCTTTTGTTTTTGTTTCTGCGTTGTTACATGATATCGTCGACTGAATGGAAAAAATGGGAGGCGTTATTCATGGAAGCTTTTATCATTCTGTATCGCCCGATAGGAAAAGTAATAGACTGTCACCTTGTAATGTTGTAAATTAGCTTTAATGGTGTGTATTGTTCATATGCTCAAATGACTGTGAACTATAAATACAGTACAAAAGCTTGATGGATCATTGGCTGTGTAAAAACTGGAATATGACGCGATAACAGAAAACAAACAGTTATACGAGGTTTTGCATGTACGGGTTGATTATTTGATGAATCATAAAACGAGACAAGGTTTCAAATGATAAGCATTAGCTGGTGTATTCATGCTTAAAGGGTAATATTTGATATGTGACGGCATTTGCTCGACTCATTGTGTTTATGAAGCCAACTATTCATAGAACTGTTTAGAGCAATCTGACCGAATTGTGGCTAGCAGGCTAATGTCGGTACCTCATTTGCTCAGGGCAAGCTCCAAACATGTAACACCCTTGTGTTATCTATGTGAGCAATAGTTCTGTGGGCCGTTTAGTTGCAATTGACACAGTATTATTAAGATCAAATACACATTAAGCATTGAAGGTTAATCCCAATAAATAATTTATATGTACCCTAGGTGTGTTCAAGTGCTGGCAGTGTATACCTGTCCACTGTAATCTCCACCCAGAGATATCTATGTGTACCAGCGAGTGTGGCCTGCTGTATACGGTTATTTATCAACATAAAAGAAAGAAATGAACTCACGGTGCGTGAGCCATAGAATTGATCGAACCACTAATGCATACCCACGTGCACTCCAGTTACACTCCCCTATTGCTTATGTATTCACGGTTACTGTAAGTCTAGTGTGCACCTCGTCTGCTCTCTCACCTGGAATATTACCTATACATTTATACATCATTCTGGTATACATTGTGTCTAGACATTAAATATAAATAAACTCATATCAACTAACACAATACAGCATCGAATATTACACGTTCGGCTTACCCCAATGACTGCAGATAAGATAATATATGCCCATAGCATGAAGTTTCCGATTGAACAACTGCATATATTTCAACCGATTGTATCAAACTTTGTTTAACTTTCCAAGTCATCCATAGTCTTTACAGCACTAAAGGGGTATAAAAAACATTCAAATATCCCAAAGTTGTGCTTCAATCGCAGCTAATATTAAGTCTTACATATAAGTAATATATCAAGGTGCTGCCATACTGAACAATTATACACTCTTCCAGCTTTTCTGTAACAATATATAGGTTTGGCAATAAAATCAATGTCGACGATCAAAATTCGTTGTTAATCATATGTTGCATAACTATACTCGGAATTGTGCAATAACTATCAGATTCACATATACATTGTGCAACAATCGTTTATTTTGATTTTAATGCCAGGCCGGGAAATCTTTGACTAATTACATAAACCGCTTTCCGGGCGTATTCAACGACACAGCTCCATGATATTCATACATTGTATAATGCTTTACATTCCACTTTGGTTACCAACAGCTACGTGCTTCATTTGTATCTATATTGAAACGTTTTCACACCACAAATCGTTCGTAATTATCTTTTTGGACTGCACATCAGTAGAATAAAACAACGTTAATGACTATAATTTGGTTTAAGTTGCAGCAACGCCAGGATGGTGATTCTGGCTAATTTGAGCAATATATTTGTAGTCATGCAATGCATAATGGATAAGCTCCCGCTTAAAGTAAAGTGCATCAGCACTCCGAAATTATGAGATGTTTGTCATCGTATCGGTATTGTAAAGCAATTGCTACATAGTGACTTACAAGACAACATGGTTGATGCCTGCATTATGCAGAGGTCATGACTCAACAACTCACTTTTACATTTTTCTCTTCCAATTGCTTAAATCAATATAGGCAGTGTCGTATATGTACAATTTTATGTACTATTGTAGTATTCCAATAAGGAGGACGTTTACCGACAGCACGACGAGGTGATTTCGTCCTGTTAATTGATATACAGAAGGTAATTGATACAGTGTAGGATTTTAGCACACAATATATATAGATAGAGAGATATAGAGATAGAGATATAGATATAGAGAGAGATAGATATATATAGAGAGATATAGAGAGATATATATATAGATATATATAGATATATATAGATAAAGAGATATATATGTATACAAATATATATATATATATATGTATATATATGTATAGATCTATATATATAGACTATATATATATATATATATATATCTATATATATATATATATATATATATATATATATATATATATATATATATATATATATATATATATGTCGTGCTTTAATTCTAAAGAACAGCTTGCAAAACTAAAAGATGTCATGGATCTAGAAACAAGTCTTTATTATCATAGTCTACCAGGAAGTAAACAAGCGTTCTAGAACGCGAATGTTGGGGTGTCTATAACTGCAAATTGCCTATTCTCACAGTATAGATTAAAGCGCAACTATCAATATAGATCAGTGTTTTATCATGTTCTATGCAAGGTAAGGTTTTAAGCAAGTAACAACTTCCGTGTGTGGGTTAGGGGAAGAGGGTCACAAGGGTGAAATAGCAGTTGGAACTAGGTTGAGATAGCGCGACTGAATAGAAAGTAGAGCAAGAACACGAAACAGTACGTCAAGCTGTGGCTTTACATCAAAACCTTTTTCACATGACAAAATAACATTGAGCTGGAAAATGTCTTAGATACTAGTAGCTATATATATGTATATATATATAAATATATATATAAATATATATATATATATACATATATATAGATATAAAAATAAATATATATATAAATAAAATAAATATATAAATATATATATATGACGAGTATATATATATACATATATTAAAATATATATATATAAATATATAAATAAATATATATATATATATACAAATTTATCAACATATACATTTAAATATGCATATATGAATACATAAGATAAACATAATATCCATACATATATTAACATTTATATGTTTATATGTAATTAAATATGCAAACATAACTTTATATAAATGTAATAAATCACATATATAGAATATATAAAGATATATACAACCATGCATATATATATATATGTGTTGTTATATATATATATTATAAATATGTATATATATATGTATTTATATATATAAATATATATATATATATATATATATATATATATATATATATATATATATATATAAGTACGCACATTTACAGACACGTTTATATATATCTGGTTATATTTTATATATATAAATTTAGATATAAACATATATATATGTATATATATATATTCATGTATATATATATATATATGTTTGTATATATATATATTTATATATATATGCATCGATATATATATATATAATTATTTATATATATATATATAAATACATACATATATTCGCATATGTGTGTTAGTATATATATACATATATATCAGTACATAAATGAATATATACGAATATATTTAATAATCACATATCCATATTTATGTACATACATAAAAAAATTCGATCCGTTTATATTCATGCAAATATTTGAGATTTATAAACAGAAATAGATACATATAAATGTGCATATAAATATGGGTAAATATGAACAGGTGGATATAAATATATATATACACACATATATAAGCGTATAAATACATAAAATAAAAATATATTTATATATCTATTTATATATAAATATTTATATATATTTAAATATATATACAAAATTATATATACATATTTATATCTATATATATATATATTTGAAAATATATATATATTCATATATATATATATATATATATATATATATATATTTATATATGTATATATAGATGCAAATAAATTAATATATACTTATATCTATGAATATATGCACATATACATATATATCAACATATATAGACATGTATGTACATGTTTATACACAAATCATATCAAATTCACATATGTTTATATTAACATTTATACATACATTTTCATTGTTATACATGTAAATATATATGATACATATATATATATAAACATATATATATATATATATATATATATATATATATATATATATATATATACATATGTATGCTTATGTATCTATATGTTTTATATAAATATATCCATACACATATATACAAATATATATGGATATAATCATATATAAAATGACTTAATACATATATATATATATATATATATATAAATATATATATACATACATTTACTTAGATATGTATATATATATAAATATATATATATGTATATATATATAATATATGTATATAAATATATATATATATATATATATACATATATATACACATAGATATATATGCTAATATTAGACTATATATGATTTATATATATATACTTGTATAGATATTCATTTATATTAATATTTTTACATATAAATATAACATTCATTTGTATTAATATTCTTATATATAAATATAAATGTAGATATATGGATATATAAATATTCACACATATTTTTTTGTATTTATATATATTAGTATTTACATAAAAATATATATATATCCAGATTACCTAAGTTAACATATATATGCTTATATATGGGTATAAATATGTGAGCATATATATTTATGTGTATATTTTTAATTTCAGACATATAATATATATATAGAATCAGACATGCATATATATCATTTAATGTAATTATATATACATAAAATATATATATATATATATATATATATATATATATATATATATATATATATATATATATATATATATATATATGTATATATATATACATATATATATATATATATACACTTATGTATATATGTACATCTGCGTATATTTATATATACATAATTTTATATACATAAATATATATTCAAATATTTATAATCATATATATCGGTATATATAAATATATTCACTTACATATATTAATACATTTATTTGTAGATCTATGTTGATAATAACTTGTCGCTGAGAAAAATACAATTAGTTTTGGATCCCACTGTCTTGCCTATTCCTTGACATTAATTAAATTTCCGCTGTTGCAGTATCAAGTTGATTATATATTAGATCGCTTAGCCCAAATGGTTGACATCAACCGCCGGTTCTTTCATATCGCTAATGGACTGTGCCATAACTTACTACCATGCGCAATAATCAAACGTTAATGATACAAGACCAAACGAGTCTAACGCTGAATATCATAATATGTTCTACGCTAACCATTTCCAAGAACGCACCATAACATCTAGATTTGTTTTCGAACCGCACGCGCTTATGTAAATATGTTAAATTGTTAGAACACTTTTATGTGCCGAAATACATTGCGTGTTTTGATCAGGTTGCATCATAATTATCTTAGGGGACCATGTATTCCTGACATTGTAGAAACTGGCAGCAATAGGATTTAGAAAAGTGGTACATAGTTCGTTGCAGTTCCAAAATGAGATATTCCTGATGAGTGGTTTGTTCTGTGGGAACAGAAAGTACATTATACCAGACTGAGCTTTGCATTTCTACAATTTATGGTTTTGATTGTAATGCACTATAGTTTAATTACAGCTTATTGTCGCGCAAGCACATTATTGCAGCAAAATCTATAGCTACGCACATTTCTATGGCATTAATTATGTACTATAAACGTACAGTTGTTTTGCTACAAACTATCGCTTGCTGTTGGTTGCTTCACATGTCACACTTTTTCGCTGTCTTATTCTTGATGGCGCTCAATAGTTCTCATTTGAAATATGTCATCTCACAGGAAGTACACTGTTGTCAAGCCATCACAGATTTACAATATTCATATGGTGAATAATGGATAAACTCTCGCGTAAATACACGGCTTTTGTCATTGGTGGCGAGTCAATGAAATCACCGACATCATATAACATCAATGCCTACATTGCGCATCTATTAAATTCGTTCATGTGCCTGTCGCTTTGTCAACAGAGCTTCTAATATAATCAGCGTCAACTAAGGTCTACATTGTAAATTGTAATTACTCATAAATTATGTCGAATATCAATACGGTGTTCTGTCTCAAACTATTGACCTCCCCTTGAGCAACTATAGATTAGACACATTCAATGATTTACCTTTAATTATCGTCACATTTGTAACTGTTCTCATGATACCATGTCCTGGTCGTAGAGAAGAGTCGAGCATCGTAGCCGCTAAATGAGGAGTGAGTCAAAGATAATTGAGAAAATATCGCTGTAACATGGGAATTGCTAAGTCCGACTTCATATAATAAAACATGGGCAATGTGCATTTGGTGATTCGCAACACAATGCTAATGAGTAAGTAACTACAAAAGTACAAAACTGCTGCTGCCTCAAGCCCTTATACCACACCAAAATTGAATAACAGTCTGAAGACGAACATCCAGCCCTGTGCAACTAATATGCCTCTTGCATTTAGCAATAAGAAGCATCCTGGGTGTTCCACAGGCAGATGTCAGAAAAATATTTTGACACCACAACCGTTAATCAAGATATTACATGAATTAAAATACACAAATGATTACATTAGATGTCAATACTTTTTTTGTCTCTGAACCACCCTCACCCTATTTTTCGTACTTGGTGATTATAGCGTAATGACAGAAAGCCGCGGGTGGTTGTCAATAGTGTGAAAGTGCTTGGACAGTTGTCCACATGCTTACACCAATGAGCGCCTTGCTTCCTGTTGGTGAAGCACCACGGCTGGAATATTGTTGAGACTCTATAAACTAGAGGCATGAATAGCAAATGATGTCTTTTAATCAATCAATCACAACTAAACATTGTTGATCTAGATTTATTATGCTCACACCTTTATTGTTATCAGACCAATACCAAAGAACCTGATGACTGTGCATCTTTATATGCTTGAATGGCCACTTGGCAACCCATCTGTTGTCGCGGAATACATGAATTCTGTGAAGTGATAGCTGATATTTGACATCAATACAAAGAAAATGATTAGGCTCGTGCGACCTCATATGACAGGCTTCCTCCGCCTTCAGTCAGTCTAATTGAAAGTTGAGTACATGATGTAGGTCGCTGGAGTGTACGATAGCTTTCGCTTATGTGTAATGATGCGGAGATGGATGGGTGTTCTGCTCGTTACCTGGCCAGTAGCGCAATAAGTAGCCATTACCTGCTGTGATTCATTGCAAAGTGCTGCTTTGACCGCAATAATGTATGCCATGTTCCTCCAAGAGGAAGTCAATCTAGCGCTGATCCCACGAGATTATGAGGCGGTTTACCCCGCAGCTTTGTGATGATTGGATGGTGTTGTTCATTCAACTATGCAAGAAATAAATGAATCAACATCCTGTGACAGTATTCTCTCGTACATCACACATTGCCCATGGCATGGTAGGGATTTATCCCGTGTGCTTCTGTTATCGAACCATTTAGCTAAAATATATTACAAAGTACACCGCATATAAGCAATCATAATTCCAGCAGCGTTGTGTAAACAAAGCAAAATAAAGTAAATGTTAAGACGCAGTGATTCGCACGGATCTCGGTTATTATTATTAACGATGGTTGATATCGTCTGCAATCCGCCAATAGCCACCTTGAGACTCTCCGTATGGTGGTGATCAATAAGTCACGGTCTCCATAGCCGGTAAATGTGGGTCACAGATAAGCGATTGAGTGATTTATTGAGTGATTGGTTGATTGGTTGAGTGAGTGAGTGAGTGAGTGAGTGAGTGAGTGAGTGAGTGAGTGAGTGAGTGAGTGAGTGAGTGAGTGAGTGAGTGAGTGAGTGAGTGATTGAGTGAGAGATGGCAGTGTGTGTACATGTGTGTGAGCGTGTGTGTGTGTGTACAAGAAAGAGTGGGAAAGCGAGAGACAGTGAGAGCGAGGTAGTGACGGATATAAGGAGAGCTAGATAAAGAGAGAGAGAGGTGAAATAAAACGATTTGTAGCTATCGATTCACTTCGCTGACGGCGAGAACAATAAATTGTAAGTACATCAGATTCTGTCTCTTATTAAGCGGCTACATCACCGCCACAGCAGCATTCATCCGCCAGCAGCGCTCCATGTAGGGCGCTGCCTAATCACCTCTAACGTGCTTCCCTTTTCGCCCCTTCTGTGGCGCTATTCGGGTTGTCGCATTATATCGGTTTCACCTAAGTGACAATAACCTGCTTTGGGACAATAATGGTAAATTACTAAGCAACGTAATCAGGGCCAAACAGCTCACCGTCCTATTTGGTGTAATACCAATTTCCGTCGTTGGAACACTCATGGCTCATATGACTTGCGTAGTGAGACTGCATACGGTGGTTGAATGAATCGCAACTGAGCTAGGTAAGTCTGTTCTTTATGTTCAGTTTTAGAGGATAAAGACCTATAAAGTTAGCGATTTAAAGTCACTGCTTACAAATCTAGTGAGCTCGTGCGAAAAAACAATGGGTAGAATTAAACAACTAGTGAATTTAAACGATTACTCAGTCAAAATTAGTAATATTCCCAGCAATATATTTATTTTGTAATGGAACTTTTGGTTGGGTATCCCCTGCCATCCAGACCTCAGGGGCAATCAAGCGATTTTGGTCGATTTATACTCGCCTCTTGATATATATTCCGGATACTTCAATTGATAAAACACCTGGCCAAGCCTTAACAGTCATGACACATGCACAATAAATCCTCTCATTGGAATATCTTGTAAATTGAAATTGGCCCCGACCCTTCCTCATCACCCACCGAAGCATTAAGTTGTATTGATCACGATGTGAGCCTAAAAGTTAATAGGAATGTTATATTTAATTGTCAAGCGGCGCGAATTTCTTATTATTGTGTCAAGCAGAGACGTTGAAACACGCCATAGAAGTTATATCCAATTAACCATAATTGTCTACCTGTGATGCATACTGACTGACCTTGCCTTTGCCGAGATCAACCGAAGTCGTCTGGTCTTGAGGAACAGTAACCCTAGAGCTGCGTCGCCGGTGGAGGGGTGAGTGTGAGCGAGCCTGTGAGTACGAGTGGACCTGTGATCCCCTGCAGCCATTAGAGCTTGACTGATTATCTGACTAGCCCAGCGTCTAGCACAAGGCAGCAAATCTGCGGGAGCATTGACCGTAGCACTGATTACGGAGGTCTACACGTGGAAATAGGGGGTAAACGTCACTACCCTACATATGTGTTCTGTGTTCATCATAGAAGTCACGTTGCTTCTTTATTTCGTAGTAGCAAGCTGCGCCTATTTCTGCTAGAATTGTGACCAGGGAATGAATTGACGAGGCCATAATACAGTATGGAGAAGTCTTTCCTGATAATGCTGTTCACAATAGTTGGTGAGTTCTTCACTTTATGTAGATACGACACGTGCGCTCAAACAATACAGCTTGTTCACCAAACTAGTGCCAATGTCCAGTATATTGTGTATGTCTTTGTTTTATAGGTGTGGCAAGTGCTTTACGATGCTGGCAGTGTATATCCGACGACTGCCATCTCAACCCAGCTGATAACTATAAGGCAACCAAAAAGAGATGTTTACCTAGCGAATCATGTCAGGTAGGTATGCAGTGCTAGTTCAGTTGGTTAACTCAATTCTTGTATGCGATTGCCGTTATGATTTATATTGGTATGTCTCTCAGAAAGTAATTTACTCGCAAAAGGATACAAAAGCTGTCAAGGCCTGGGTGTCTGTGACGAGAAGCTGTTCTCAGCAAGAATGCATCCCTCACCTGGATAACTGCTCTAACGCGACGTTGCTCAATCCCGGCTGTATGCAACGTTACTGCTGTGACGGCAATCTCTGTAACTCAAGTCCCATGCACTATGCCTATTCTCTCACCTGGATAATTATCTGTGTGTTCACATATTGAATAGTCACTTATGGATGGCATGGAATCTCGACGGAGGACCAAAATATTCTGTCATCTATTACCACAAAACTACCCGTATCACAGCAGTGAGCCTCTTTGGCTATACAACTTGACGGTAAAACAATTGCTGATGATGTCAGCTGAAACAATTATGCAGCCATGAGGATATTCCAGTGTCTGATGATCCAATGTCAGAAGCGCCAGAATATTCCTCACTTTGTATTTGTGTAATACCTGATGTATTAGTTTTGTTTACAGATTTGGGCAGTGTTTCTTATCTATTGATAGTGTGCCAAAATATGAACATATTTTAAAAATGCACAGCAAATATGTCACAAATTAGGATATATATTTTACATTTTAATTCACATCTCTGATAATTTGTTGTGCTAACCCACTGCAACCACCATTGGCACAATCTTTACTCATGTCACATAGCGTTTGCAATAAAACACCAACTGCTATGAAGCTACATTTATGATAATTCATGGAGCCTGTAATGTAGCATTCAGGGCAAACACTGCCATTTGATCATTTCAGTGGGCCTGCATAATGCATCTAAGGGAAATATACGCAATCAGGTATTCCTGCTATGCGATTGCCCCCAGGCCTTAAACTGGAAATAATGAAAGTTGTTGCTTTTCCGGCAATATCTTGATTTGTGGAGGCTCTAATTTCTGATAAACAGAACACAGATCTGCAGATCTGCACATGCTCGGTTTCATTATTGCTCTTGAATGTAGACATGTTGGTTACAACGTGTACATACAAATGTAGCACATTTTCACGTGATTTCCCCATGCATTATTGAAGGGTAGAGCATATTCAGTTATAATTAGTTGTAAAACGAGTTGCTGCATAACACATTGTCCTCGTATTATTTGAACATAGCTTAGCAGATGTTGAAAGCATGTATATGACACTATCTGCACTGATGTTTTAAAAATTATGTGTGGGGGGAAATTAAAACATCATTGTCGTGAGTGATCTTTAACTTGCATGATCTTCATACAGATTGATAATATTCTTAACTTTTTTTTTATTCATCCTATAGAAAATACACTTGATGTGTAGGCTTTAGCCAGACACAGTCCCAGTTACCAAAGTGGGTAGATAAAGTCATCCGTAAATAACACTGCCGTGTGGCAAGATTCTCGTTAATAAATTAATTTGATATGTTCGTAAGCTCTGCGATATGACGAATAGCAACCTTGGGTTCTAACAACTCCTAATATTGATTTAAAGACGATTCTTAGAGCTTTTTATTTGGCAACAACTGTGTGTGCTAAACAATCGGTAACTTGTTAGTGCATTTGATACGTCATTTCACATAGATGCATGACGTATCCCTCTCCTGGCTAATTAAACACTCATGTAGTATGCTGTTATTTGAAGCCTTATGGAAATTGGAAGGCAACACCATGCTCCTGATGCACACTTCATACAGCATATTATTCTTAAAATAATTCCACCTACTCTCCAGGTTGAACAGAAATTTGACAAGCCTTCGTAGCATCCAGTGAATGATGGTTAGGTGTTGATATCAGTAAACACAAAAGATTACAGACTGGTAAAAGCCTAGGACATGAAGAGCGATTGGCTGATCTACTTTAATTATGTCCACTTTTAAGAGAGTCATTTGAGGAGAGCGCAAAAAATGAACCTCCTAATGTAGCAAAACAATGCACACAATGAATAATTCCAATTCAACATTTGTATTTGCAATTATATGCAGTTATTTCCATGGGATTAGTCTTTTATTTCCATATACTCAAACCGAATGGGAACGAACAACGCCAATAGATAATTCATGATGGCTTGTGAAATGTTACAAGTTATATATCCTAGGTCGGTTAACCAATCCGCATCCGAGCGGGGAAGAAAGAAGATGAGTCTAAATTTAGTTGAAAATAACTGTATTCACTTGTATGTTGGAACGATTTTTCGGTTCAACAACGGATTGTGAACCATGCACACAGTGCGAGAACTTAATGAAATAATGTCTTTGTAACCGATGAAATCTGACGCAAACATACATAGTTACTTGAGGTTCGATCATATTATTTGATTGACAATCGAACAACGTTTTTATGCTGAACGATAACTGCATTATTCTTGTTTGATGGTAAAACACCTCTGTGTTGTTTCACAGCATAAAATATCACGTAAGGTGTCATGCACGGTACTCAGGGGTACATTCTTTATATGCCGACGCCTGCACGATTAATTATACTCGAATTGCAGGCATGTATTTTTACCATGTGCATGATATGTATGCAAGATGACTGTACGGTCTTAAAACATCTATTCAGATTACGTTGTTATCATAAGTAGGTTACTGACCCTATGGACTTAGATTTTTGACAATGTCTTGTGCAGATGGTGTAGTGTATAGACATTGAATCTACATAAACTGATTTCAACAAACGTACATCCTCCAGCACAACATCGAACATTGAGCGTTTCACCTAGCGTAACATCCGGCAACTAGGAATTGCATGACAGCAAGTGCTTAAAACACCCGCTGTGTCTTTGTTTTTTGGCCTCAGGTGTGTGCACCTGGCTTTGGGGATTATAGCCGCACAGAAGTTATTGCAACGTTCGCTTTGTAGTCACGCAATACATAATGCATGAATAAGCACCTGAATAAATCTAAGTAACATACGTCCACTCTCTGTTATTGTGGGATATTTGTCTTCGTATTGGTCCAATATGTGACCACTATTCACTTACATCGTCATCACAACGTGGTAATACACAGACACTGGGCGCAATATAACTGACAAATTAATAAAGTTTGTGCTGCAGACCAATGGTAATAGTTTTTGTGTAATTGGAGCTCCGAAGGCTTGAAATGGGCGCTTCGTCTAATATTGTACTTAAATACTGAATAATCGTACTATATCTTATTGCCTTGACGTACATGCTCTTCCTGCATTTGCATCAATATCGACCAATATTACCACTGCTATAGATGCATCATTACATCAATGTTTCATTTGGACAATCCGGTAAATTCACTGTCTATAGTTATAGTGTTTGACATATATGCAGTGGAGGCTGTCCAAGATCACGATGGCGTACTGCAATTGTCAAATGAATATGCTGGGTTTTTTTGTATATCATCATCACCATCAGTTCAACAAAACTGCTTCAGTGTTACTGAAAGTTATTCGCTATATCAGTGCACTTATATCTCGTGTCCTGTAATTGCATAACCGCAGGCTACAAAGCACCCCGCTGCTACTTTGTTTAATTGGCCTCAGCTGTATTGTTCTGGCCCTCAGGATTATGGCCGTCGTCACTCATAGAAGTAATTGCAGCGATCCCTTTGTAATCATGCAATGGATAAGCTCCTACATAATTCTAAGTAAAGTACACCCGCTCTCTGCGTAGGTTATGTGTGATATTTGTCATTGTACTCGCACTTTATGTGAACATCACCCACCGACAACGTGGTAATACACTGGCACAGGCCGCCATATAACAGCAAAAGTAACATATTATGTTAAGAAACACGATGTCTGGTGACTTGGCACGTGGCTGATACCTTCATTGTGGAAAGGTCATGACTTGCCCATAAATCGTCTGTAAATAGGCTTTATTTCCATGTCATAAATTGCACCATTATAAGCAGTGTCGTACGATGTACAATCGCTATAATGCCGCAATGCTGGAGACGAAGGAAAGCAAATTTATTCAGCATTAACCGACAGTATGGTTTGATCAGTCATCTACCATATGTAAATGTTTAGCGTCACTGGAGCCTTTCGTCTATTATCGTACTTAAACGCTCTATAATCTTACTCTATTGCCTTGTTGTCCATGTTCTCCCTGCGTTATTTGTATCTACGTGGACCAAATCTAGTTTTCATCGAGTTTTATAATCACTGTAATGACTTATTGTTAGTGATTTATGACGACATTTTGAGCCGTGTTATTGTTTGATGAATTTAATGTAAAACAGACATTGATCTCATAGAGCAAAAGCAAAATTGCACATGTTAAATGCAGTCAATGTTTACGATTACGTATTGCAAATGCCACCCTACAATAACTTCCAAAATGGAACCCATAAGAGTTTTGGTCTAATCGTATGTACAATAAATATGTCATGCTTACATCCTGTGCAGTGAGGTTACAATACCATTACCATATTGATAACTCAGTAGCCTACGAAGTTGCAATTGTCTGTGCATAATAGTATGTCCCACTACGATCCACCACCAATGAACTTGAACACATTTGAGTCGGCAATGGAATTGGCTTGATAATTGACATTGCAACGGAAGACGAAGCTGTCAGCCGACTTAAATCTTCGACTGTTGCTTATTCATTTATGAACCAATCTGACCGTCCAACTGTTACAGAAAATGACGATCCAATGATATTGCCAAATCACCATTCATACATTAGTAGTTTTATAGCTGTGGTCATTTCAACCACGTTATCACTAACGTCCAATGAGTGCTTTTGTCCAATCCTATTCACGCCGTTTCTTCCTATTTCTGATGCGCTGATGGTATTTACTTTCTGCCTTTGTATTTTGAATGTAGAAATTATGTCTATAACACACACTAGCAGTTATGATATGTAACCATTACATACTTAACAATAGATCAATAAATCTGTTCAATCCAGACCATTGTTGCCTTTGAACGTTACCTTGCGACTGTTGACTACCATCGACATATCTCTCTCAGCTTTAATTCAATGTCCACATACTGCACATTAGTATTCAAGCGACCAACGTTGCATATAATGTGTTTATGTTCACTGAGCTTCAGGTGCAATATTAATCAGGGAATAAAGATGGATTTACAATAAATTCTGTTTAAATGCGACAGCCTGATTCTTATATCAGTGCATATTAACTATCTGTGAATAATACTTTGGGAACGGGAATTACCAGCAAATAATTGATATATAGTTGACGGTTTATTTAGTTAAAAACAATGGACGATGTAGAAGATGTTACATATAGCATCCAAATTGTGGAACTAAGTCGCCGAGAGTTGATTTCATCGCTAATGGAAAAGCACGTCATTTAATCTCACTGTCTTTAATCTAAGTTCATATAAAAGAATATATCAAGACAGTAACTTCGATAAAAAGGTGTTGACCGTTCCTCAGCCTCTTTGCAACGTAGAAGAGAACATATCTGTTACATCAATACATTAGCCAAATAAAACATGGAACCATAAAGAGTAGCCCCTCCGTGAATACGTTGACCCATGTACCGAGTAATGTTGTACTGCCAAATTTGTTTACAAGAGTGACTAATGCACCTTGTAACGAATACTACTGCTGCATCTTGAATTATCCAACATGGCACGTTTGGCTGTATTCACAACATCAATGAATATTACCGTTCTGTCCTAAATTGGAATGCACGATATTCAGAATCTTGTAGAATTTAATACTAAATGTGAGGGGAAGGCGGGATATGTAATTGGCATAGACATCGCACGACATTCCAAGTACAGGATTGGTTCAGCGCCTGGTGAATGTGTCTCAGCATAATTTGATAGCCATGGGGAATTAAGTGAATTTATTTTCATGCTGGCATTCACTTTATCAATACAATTGTAACCACAATAGGCGCGGTTAATCCATCCATATACCAGCTTTTCATTATCTACACCTAGTCCAGCTGCTTATGACTATATTATCTGCAAATGAAATTCAACCAGCGTTTTGAAAATAACGTTGCGCATTGAATGTGGTGTTCGTTTTTTTTTAGCTCAGTCAACTTGTACGCGACAAGATGAATTTCCTAGGTAACTTAAATAATAATAATGTTGCTGATGATCTGAAGATGCATTATAGAGAGGTACGTAAATGTACAAAACATCGTTTAAATAAATGATTTGATATGCAACAGTGCCAGAATGTAGTCTGCACCAACGTCCTTAACGTTTTAAAGCAACTGCATAAATAAAGAAATGTTTCGCTTCCACATTCTCTGTTCCGACATAAATAAGGAATATTTCTATAAAACAAAATAGTAAATAATGGTAAATACGTTAATCTCGTCATTGAGCAAAGCAGACGACGGTTGTGTATGAAAGAAGATTGCTTAAAACGGCGCATGTTATTATTAATAATTATCATTTCAACCGAATTACTTGCTCCGTGTGATGTGGTAGTATGCTAGGCTTATTAGCTCCATAAGCATTATCGAATTACTGCAGTAATGCATGCAACAGCATAACTTGGAATGCTGAGTAAGTTAACTCCTGAACACCAACGTTGTTCATTAGCTATAGGTTTGACCTTTTGTAATCAACGTATTATAAATAAGCTCCCTCCTAAATCAAAGAAAGGTGCATTCGCTCACAAAGGCAGTTACATGTAATTGCACCGCCTGTTTGATATTTGTTCTCGTATTGTACAATATGCAAACATCAACCATGGAGATAATGCAGTAAAACAGGAATTCATTTCCACTGGGCACCAAATTACTGTAAACGTGTTAAACAGTCCAATTTCCCTCTAGAATTGGGATTGGGAACAATAATCACTAATATATGGCTGACAAGAGCATGTGGCTTATACCTGCATAATGCAAAGGGCTTGACCACATTACTGTGAATCGTGTGCAAAAAATCCGTTCCTGTCATTTGTTCATTTGCATCGCCATCGGCAGTATCATATATGTATGACCAAAGGAACGATCAATATCATGAATACCGTGGGTACTGGCGGGTATTGATGAGGACTATTTAGCCAATAAACGTCACACTTAAACATTGTGTGTTACAAACTGTTGGTCAATATCGGGATGAACAAATATTGCTAAACTTGCGTCTTTATTCACTTTTGATTCTGCTCATGGGTCCCCACTCCATCCGTTTACTTCAAAGCTCATGCGATAATCATATTCAGTTGTTTTATATGCATAATTGCATTGACCAAACAATGAACATAGCCAAAAGTTCTTATTCCTTTCAGCCTGTTGCTGTTCAATATTTCCCCGCACCTCTAAACATCACAATGTCCTTTCATTTGAATAAGCAGCATTTCTTTAATTATCATTTGTGGTTAATTGTTGCTATGCAATGCAATGGCATGCTATTCGTTTTTATGGAAATGTGCTATAAATGATAACTCTGTTCATGGCCAGATGTGATATATTTTGTATCTGCAGTAATCTCTGCTAAGCACTTATTCCCAATATTCAGGTTATAAACTCTCCAGTAACCCTATGTGGTGTGCATGTGGGTGAAATGATTGCAAATGAAAGTCTACTGCGCTAACATTACAGGTTAGCGGATTAGCAAGGGAACGACTCTTTATATTAATTGAATCACCTTCGGGACCCTACTGGAAAGCGTTATCAGTAAGCTACTAAGTGCAACCCTCAAACCTTCAATATCCATCACCGCATTTTCAAAAGCATGCCTAATCGTTTTTTCATTAACTTATTGGTGAATACACAAAGCAGTAATGTTGCTCTAAGAATATGAGCCATTTATTTCAGCAGTTTGTAACGCATGTAAATCCATTTGATTATCGTCCGATGCAAAGAAAAGAAGAATCGGGAGGACAATTAGCTATATTGACCAAAACGTATCTTGAGTTATGGATTCCAGTCGAATTTGTCAATACCTGCAAAGGTGTTGATATGCATCCACCTTAAAAAGGGCTGCTGATGATTAAGTTAATGTGGAGGAACCACGTGGTAAACAAGAGTTAAAATGTTGTTGGATCAGGAAGGTGGGGCAAGGTGCAATCTGCATTTTTTGTCATATACCATATTTTAAAGACTGCAAGAAGGGCTGAATATGAATTAATTGGCAATGTCGTCATCTCCTTATTTAGATTTGTGCTGTGTATTGTGGCATGCAGTTTATCAACTCATGTATTTGTCGATACTGTTCAATAATGGGCACTCAGTTTAAAGAGACATCACGGTCACCGCGCTCACGAATATTGAAATATGAAAAGACATTGCAAATGTTATGTATCACACCAGAAAAAAGTAATAGATACATGCCAATGGTTTTTAAAAGAATCCGTGTTTTGCACGGAATCGCCGAAAAGAAAGGGACCTTAACGCAATTATCTAAGGGGATCGTAACCTTTATTTAACATTAAGATGGTTTATGTTCAAAGCGTTCTATATAAGTTGCAATACAGTGGTGGGCAGCGTTATTCTTATGTATCGTGTTCATGAATTTAATTTTGTTTCGTGTTATATTGTGATTCTAATTAGTGAGGACAATTGAAATCATTTCCACATGTGTAGTTGAATTGTTATTTATCATAACTGAAAATTGAAGAGCAGATTTTTAGGCCAAACTTTGACTCTCAAATGCTGCTAGCACTTAATAAAACTATTACCAGCGGAGGAAAGGTACACCGCCACGTGTCCGTAAGCGAATTACGACATATAATAATAACAATGGGCGTTACATGTATTGATTTTACTTACTTTGACAAAACCGGTTTTATCAAAGGTGCCAATGGCACAAGGGCAGCTGTCCAACAATCACAATCGTCCCTATCCACCTTCGCGATAAGAGAGACAGTGACGATCCATTGATATTGCCAAACCGCTATTTCAACATTATTAGTTACTTTAGCGGTGGTCGTTTCAATAACGTTATCGCTAACTTGGAACAAGTGCATTGGTTCAATCCTACTCACGTCTTGTCGTAATATTTCTGATACGCCGATCGTATAATATGTGTTGCATCTGCATTTTGAATGTAAAAAGTCAATGTTTGCAATTCGTATTAAGCATCTGTTCTATGTCTCCAATACCTACTTAAAATCATATATGGACCAAGCTGGCCGTCCAAATGAGGCAGACAGTGACGATCCAATGATATTGCCAAAACGCCATTTCACCATTGTTAGTTTCTTTAGCGGTGGTCATTTCCATAACGTTATCACTAACATGGAATGAGTGCTTTTGTTCAACACTACTCACGTTTTGTTCATATGTCTGATGCACTGATCGAACTAATCTTTCGCATAAACGTTTTGAATGTAACAAGTCTATGCCTATAATGCTAACATAACAACAGTTCTATGTCTACAATAGATACTAAGTTATATGTACTTTGCAATTCAGACCAACGTTTGCTTTGAACGTTATCTTCCAGCTACTCACTACGGCTCAAACAATTGTAATCTGGCCCATTCTACAATCTGAACTATGTTTATCTTTGTCATATCTGCCGCTGCACTAGTCACCAGTGAAACCATGTTGTTACGATGACTACATACTGCGCATTAATATTCCAGAGACCGTTCCCTTTAATCCAAGGGTTTATATGTACTTGGAAAATTGAGACCTGCATTAAACAGGCAAAGCGACGTGGTGACATGGTGGGATTGTATTGTATTAATGTCGCTGTATTTGTAACAAATATTAATCACAAATGCTATACCCAGGTTTGTAGCATTGTAGAGGTGCAGTATTTCAGGGAAACCGATGTTTTACCATAACCCCTGCTTCATTGTTATATCATTGCTTAATAACTGTTTATAAATAAAGCTTCTGAAGGAACCACAATAATATAGTATATAATTGATATATATATTATCCATACACAAATGATGGACGTTTATGCAGATGTTTCATATTGTATTCCCTTCGGGAATTATGTCTATGTGAGTATATGCTATTCGATTGCTTGGATTGCATTGGGCAACTGAGGAGAGGAATTCCATTGGTTTTAACATCAAAGATTGAGAAGTACGTTATTTATTATGCCTGTGTTTGGATGTCAAATATAAGTATCCATTAAAACTGGAACTTTGCAAAAATGACTTTCAATGTATGTCTTCCGTTTGGTAACGAGGAATAGGTTAGTGAAATATTGTCAAATAGAATAATGTCGTTCTAAGCACAGATATTAAAGTCGATTCCGACCCTTTGCGATGAAGGGAACATTAACCATACAATGGCGAAAGCCTGAGATCTTAAGCGATAATCTCAACTTAACATCTGTTACATCAGGAAATTTGCCGAGTGCAACATGGAGCTATAAATAGAAGCCCTGTATTACAAAATAGTTCTATCAGCGAGACTGGCACATATTGTCACGAATACTTCTCCCGCATCTAGTATTATCTAACGTGACACAATTGGTTGCAATCACAATATTCATGGAGATTACCGTTCTGTCATAAATTTTGCATTTATGAGAATATGAATTATGTAGAACTGAAAACAAAATGCGACTAAAAGCTCAGACAGTTAAGCGACTTAGACATTGCACGAAATTAAAAGTACAGGATTGCCTCAGCGCTAAATGAATGAATGAGTCATGTCATGATGATAGCAAAGATGAATTTAGTGATTTTGTGGATAAATAAGCACCAGTAATCTGCCACATTCACAAAATGTTTTAAACGAAATCCTCCGTTAGTAATTAATCTCTTTAATCAATATAGCAATGTTGTTACGTTATACAAATCCGACTAGATGTGATACAATCGGCTGCCTCCGCTAAAAAAAGATCCTTTCTTAAACAGTTCTGAATACTTTGACAAACCAGTTTCATCAACCAAACAAAAACCTGTTTATGCGTCCATGTCACGCCAAGCCAAGCATCTACATATGTTGGAAACGCATCAAACCAGGTAGCAGTTTGCTGGTCAATTAACCCTTAGAGGGGTTATTAACCAGACCCTTAAATTGCTCTGAACTGATGACAATTGGAATTTGTCCACTGCGTGCTGCAACTACAACCTAACTGTCAGTAACCGGCGTAGATAATTCATTTTGATACCAGCTTTGCATTATGTACACCTGCTTTTCTGGTTATGACTAAATGATCTTCAAATGAAATACAACAAATGCGAGGTAACCGTCTGTGAGGCGCAAGCTTAACATATGCGACATGAATCTAGATTTCTGTTTGGGGAACAAGTATTGTTAATGAAATACTAGCAATCGCGCAAGCGTTTGGCTGTGTTCATTCCGCGCTGGCTCGTTGTTAATTATCTAGAGAGGATTCATGTGATTTCGATACTAGCGTTTTTGAAAAACGTTGCACAATGAATGGCATACTTATTGCGGCTCAATTAACTTGATTAAATCAAACAACGTAACTATCCCATCATAACATGTGAGTATATAGAATAGAATAGGATTTATCCATTTATTAAACGACAATTCATTGATATTAATTGGAAAAAAAATACATGCATAATAAAAATAATGTTGTAAGTAGGGAGAAAGTAGCCAAGGGCTGGCTTCCCATTGTCCCTACTTACAAGATACTGTTGTGGCTCAGTAATGAAAAAACGGACGACGAAATTTTATTATACCCTAAATAGGAAGTGCAGTAAAGAAAACCAAAGTAAAATATGTTGTGATGATTAATGATGAGGACTATTTGTCCCGTTATAGTTTGGTCAGCTGTCAAAGGTAATGTTGTTTGCGTCATTGACACCAAAAGCTCAAGGATCTCGTAAAAAAAGCGGTTCTGATATTACATCAAATTGCAAAATACACTGATTCTGTTATACTGTCGTGACTCAGTAATTCTTGCAGCGTTAATATAAAAACGAAAACCGATGTTATATAACACAGGCAGAGTAAAATATGTAAACTGTAGCAATTTAACGCCGTATAACGTACCGCTGCATAACCTACCGACAATTTGACCATGAGAAAATTATCATAGATTACCTATATTCCGTGGGCCTACGTTTGCGGACATAATTAATACGATCCTAAACCAGACAAGGCAAGGTTCTGAAATGGTTGGATTTAGACTGACCTTAAAGGAAATGTTCTATATAGCCGCATAATTGCATTGACCATAAAATGAATATTGCCAAAAATTCCTCTTCATTTACCCCTTTGTTGTTAAATATTACCACGCACATGTAAACACCAAAATGCACCTTACATCTAAAGAAGCAATAAATCTTACTTCTTTAATTATCATTTGTGGATACCTGTCGTGATGCAATACAATGGCATGCTATTTGTTTTTATCGTAATGTGTTGTTAATGATAACTCTGGTTATGGCAAGCTGAGATGTATTTTGTATTTGCAGTAACCTGGAGGTGAAGTAGGCTTTATGTGACCAGAAAGTGTCTTGAATCTAATTTGTTAATGCTTGCAAAGGTGTTGATTGTCAACCACCTTGAAAGGTCTGGTGATGGTTAAGTCAATGTGGAGTAACCCATCTTTCACCTCAGTAATAATCTGCATGTGGGGATCTTAATCAAATCATTTACAATGTGTTTGTAAGCAAATTACGACAATGAAAACAATGAATGTTAAATGTACTGATATGTATTTTCAAAATTTCCAAGCTGGCTATGGCATAAGAGTTGCTGTCCATGCATCGCAATCGTCCCTATCCGCAGTAATCACGATATAACGCTGCTGTTGCAAGTGACTGAAACCCCCATATATTTAACTTTAACATTGAATATGTTTACACCGTGAAGCCAACCCAAATTAAGCATTGTGATCTTGCGGGAAAACGTCAGGGAAATATGATATAACGTGAGATATTCTACTGACAGATAATTGCAGCGTCTGTAGCCTCTGACATTAAGTGCGGAAATGATTTCTTATAATTCTACATATCAACAAGCGATTTTGCAGATAACATTAAAAGAACAGCATGCACTGAAGTTTCATCGCGATATATAAGTTTTAGGTTATTCTATGTAACCTACCTCTAACATAAACGACGGGACGCTGTCTGCTGCATAACATAATTACGAACTTTTAAAAGGCGTTGCCATACTACACTTCTGCATTACTTGCCAAACAAGCAGGGAAGGGAATTATTCCATACATGGACGTTAATAAAATCAGGAAGTTCATGTTATGACATTAACCAACCATCTACATTAATAAACAGAGCAAACCCATTCGTGAGCATGTGGCAGCATTCAATATGGAGTTGTAGACACTATATTGCTTACCAAGAGATTCAGAACGCTACCATGGCGAGCAGGAGGGATAAGACTATCAACTTATTGGATGGTAGACATTGCCTAAGAACTTAAAGAACACAGGTGTCCGTATGCTATGGCGAGATATTGGTGGTCCGTATTATGTCCATGAGCAGAAATATAAAGGATACCACATAACACGTTCAAATATGAAACATCGCTTGGTGTTTTGATGAATGTTGTCTTCCCAGTATCTGAGTGAACTCTTAATGACAAGCATTTATATAACCATGAAAACACTAACAATACTTTATGTTTAAAAAGTTAAACTTCTTTTAGCAATAATAGAACCTTCCAGCAATGGATCAGCGAGATAACGTTTAATTATTTAGTCTGCCATTTAATGTATTGAACAACAAAACGGTGCAATGCTGAAGTAAATCACACAATTATATCCTCGACTGCTTAATAGCGCTTTTATTGTGGTTAAGCACATAACTACGGCTTTGATTAATTACGGTCTACTACCCAAAAGAAAATCTTTTGATCGATCTGTTGGGTGTAAAATGTACATTATGCAACAATCTTGTCCATCAGTATAACGCGCCCCTCTCAGTCATAACCACGAGCGACCTACGTGTCACCTTGCCAGCCCCCACCCCTCTCCTAATACATACACCATATCTTATAGCCATGCCCACATTATGACCAGGCTACTGCATGACCTACGAGAATTTTGATAGTCGTTAAGGGAAACACTTTAATCTTCTGCCCTGGTCTTCGAGCTCAACACTTCTCTCTCCATCTTTTAGGCAAAGCCTCATCTTAAATTCTTAAGTCGTAGTAATCAATACATTTCAAGTTTATGTTAAACCCTGAAGCTCACGTTCTTTTACCAATATACACAAGCGCGTGTCGCACATAATCACCACACCAAAGATTGCTATACTACAGTTCTTCCTTGACATGCATTCACGACCGACGCAACCTTTACCCTTCTGGCCACCTGCAGCATTTCGATTCAGGTCAGATTACATTTAACTGAACACTGAAAGATTTGTAGTTCAAGGTGCCGACTAATATTCACCAGCTGCCAACAGCGCCATGAGGCAGTGACGAGGTTATCAATAATATTCCAGTGTTATAATCGGTGGGTACTATATATTTTAATGACATAGAATGCGGCGGTGGTTTTGGAAAGCTATCACAAAGGCTATGATTAACTTTAAAATTCAAAAGTGGTTAACACGGTAACGGTTTATGGAAGAAATATTGCTCTTTCAGGTAATCACATCGACCCGTTTATTTAGGTTCACAATTTAGAATAAGCACTATCACTTTAACAATATTAAAAAAATCCATTCGCTTGGTATAACACGCAAAATATTTCGAAGCAGTATTTATGATGAGGACAATGGTACCAACAATATTGAAATAAATAAATGTAAAATTCAGACAATGGCAGTACTACCTGTTTTCATTTATCCACGCGTTTTACTGTTGCAATCATAATGCAGCCATAATTCTATAGGTTCATGATTCATTTATATTCGTCCACTGTAGTTCATGGTGATCATGTACTCAACTGCTTTGCCAAAACATCACAGCGCTGCATCGAATGCATATTAAGTTTTCACCGCCAGTAAGCTAGAAAGTGACTTTGTAGCCACATAAAACGAGTCACATAAATTTGCCATGAAATCAGGAACAAAACACGGTGGGTCAATAAGTCCAAATGCGATTGAATTACTCACTAGTGCAAAACAATGTATTACTGGAATTGGATATCTAAGTGCAACAACAGCACCCGCCATTTGCTATATGCGGAGTTAAAATGAGATGAAGAACAATATATCATGTAAAAGCTTTCCCTCAATCAACTAAGGACTATGGTGGAAAAAACATCTAACGCCTACTGCTTGTTTGCACCACTTCAGCAAACACAGAATCGCCTGGTGTTATTTCGAGCACAGAAGATACCTAAAAGCATTCTCTTCTAAGATTGCATCCGTTTACAGCGCTACAGAGGTGTTAGGATGAATAATGGATACACTCTCCTATTATGCCGGGTTGTTTGCCAATCATCTGATGAACAGTCTCGCTTTTACTAAAGACTATAGAATCATTTAAATCGCAAGCCATTTGTCTCTATTTGATTCGCTCATGCGTCTGCCTCGAACAAAACTATTGGCTCGGTTTGACAGCCGCGCATTATAGATAATCAAATTCAATTAAGTTATACATTGCAAACTGATATTACCCATTAATCGTGTCGTGTTTGATAGCATTCTGGTATGCTCCAGTTTAGCCGCTATGGACCCAGGCATGCAGGCTAATGAATGCATTTCGCCATACTTAGGGGCATATCTGCTATATATGCGAACAATAATATTCATAAGCACCATTTCTACATTAAGACGAATACTTATTATCATAAGCCGGATTAATTAAATCTCAATATAATCGCTCCATCTTTTGCCATGGTCTTTGAAGATATGTGATGTATTTACTGTCGTTTCTGAACAACTTGGTCAACTATAAAAGGAAGTCCACAATCCAATGATATTGGTCATAGAAAATACTGCCGAAACCGTACGGATGGATTTGCTATGTTTATTTACGTACATGGTTGGTTTCTGTCGTAAAATAAAACCTTACCAAGACTAGTTTGATTCCCGTCATTGTACAAAACAATTGATCTTTCTGTTTGTACGGAAAACCGCATAGGATTGTAACTTTGCAACACTTTTGAGAAATACGTAATATTTTTATGCTATAAAAAGCTTATCGTCTTTTCTGTCAAAAGTCGGTTATATGACAAAACCTAGAACCTATATGCGTGAGAAAACAGCTATGTATATAGTTCTTTTTATGTTATCTGAACAATCTTCATGTTCTTTAATACGTTGAATTAAGTAAATTTATCAGCACCAAATGCCCGAGGCTTACAGCTGCGGCAAGCATGTAAAATATAAGTAGGCATGTCCGTAAAATATATCATGTTATATCATAGTTTACTGACGTTTTCCGCATGTTCATACTGTTAAATTTGGCTAGGCTTCACTGTGTTAAACTATGCAATATAAATGTTTCATTTGTGGAAATGAAAGATTAAAGGAAACACTTGGGGTGTTCAGTCACTTGCAACAAGCATGATGGATGTGGATAGGGACGAGTTTGATGCTTCGACAGCTCGTTTTGGGGAGCTTATTCAGTCATAAACAATTAGGCTTTGGCTAAAAACTTCAAAACGTTAAAATACTTATAAATGAATTAACGCCAAATGTTATATTTGCATGTCGCAATTTACTTACAAACGTGGTGGTG
This sequence comes from Urechis unicinctus, assembly GCA_034190875.2. Lineage (NCBI taxonomy): Eukaryota > Metazoa > Annelida > Polychaeta > Xenopneusta > Urechidae > Urechis > Urechis unicinctus. The sequence continues at coordinate 41,544,472 of CM067349.1, read as the reverse complement.
TCCCTTTTCTCTTCGAGTAATAAGTCGTACACTATTTTAGCAAATGCCAACAGCATGATATCACCTGCTATTACCTTAAATCAATTGCCAGCTAAGTACAATAGCATAACAACCAAATATGTAGCTATAATTTCAACTTTCTTTACCAATTAAGCCACCACATCAAATGAAACCAAAATAAATTGATGAACAAGACACCTGAAGAAAACACTGTCCATCACTGTATTTTACACATAGAATGCTTGCAATATAAACAATCTGATGCAAAAAGATTAACTTAGTTAACTGAGTTGTGTTCCCATCGTTTTCGACATTTTCGCGGAAAACACGGATTCTTATAAAACCAATGACATGTGTTCATTATTCATGATAACTTTAAAACAGGTATGATACATAACATTCGACCAGAAAACGACCAATGTGTAGACCGCACAAGATTATTGGAGAGTTCATCATCTGAATATTCGGTATGAGTGCCTAGCAGAGTTTACTGCAGACACGAAATATATCACAACTGGACCTGATCCGAGATTTCATTAACAATATATTTTCATACCAGCAAATAGCATGCCACGATAAGTAGTATGAGATGTAAGGTATATTATAAAGTTTTTTAGGTGCGGGGTAATATTGACCAGCTACAGGCATTAATGAATTAAATATTTCGACAATAGTCATTGCTTGGCCAATGCAATAATGCGGATATACATATATCACCCAAAATCAGCACAAATCAAACTATTTCGACACTTTGTCTAGCCTGGTACAGGATCGTTATAATTGTGTCTGCAAAACATAAACCAACGGATTATAGGTCGGTGACTAAAATATTAATGTAAGTTCACTTAGTCTCAAGGACAAATTGTCATTGAAGTGTAGAGTAGAAGCGAGAGGTGTGGGTCAAGTTGGGACCCATGAGTTGAATCAAAAGTGAGTAAAGACACATTTTGTTGATCCCATTAGAAAACAAATTAATAACATAATGTTTAAGTGTGATTTAGGCAATAGTATTGGATCGATACTGTCTGCCACAGATTGATGGCTAGCTTAACGAATAGATCTATAACTGAACTACGGTGTTTAATTGCTACAGTTTTCACATGGCACTCTGCCTGAATAATATAATCTCGTTTTCCGTTTTTACATTAAATCAAAATTACTGACCAAACATATACGGGCCAAATACACCTCATCACTACCCACTAGTTCACATAGTATTACGGTTCCCGTTTTGTGCTGCCTATTTAGAGTATCATATAATTTCGTTGCCCGTTTTTACGCTACTGACGCAAGAGAGTATCGCATTATATTTTATATACAATATCAGATTATTTTGAGTTAATTGAGCCTTTGAATGCAAACAACATTTGGTAGCTGACCAACATTAACGGGCCAATTAGTCCTCATCATTACCCGCCAGTACCCACGGTATTCACGGAATTAATTGCCCTCAGCATTGAGTCTACTATGGTCTTACATCCGCCGATAATGATGCAAATGATCAATGGCAAGAATGGATTTACTGCACGCGATTCACATTGTGCTCAGGCCCGTTGTTTAAGCAGCTATCGACTACATGTTCATGTCATCCATATCTTAGTAATTATTGTTCCTTATCCCAATAGTAGGGGAAATAAGACTGTTTAACATGATATACTTTGACAGTAATGTGGTGGCCAGTGGAAATGAATTCCTATTTTCTGTGTTATCTCCATGTTTGATGTTCACATATTGTACCAATACGAGACCAAATATCCAACCGGCTGTGCAATTACATGTAACTGCCTTTTGGAGCGGATGCACTTAACTTAGATATAAGTCGGAGCTTTTTTATAATACATTGACTACAAAGAAGTCACAGCTAAGGCTAGTGAACAACTTTGGTGTTCAGTAGTTAACTTACGTGGCATTCCACGTTATGTGGTTACAAGCATTACTGCAGTATTTCGATAATGATCATGGATCCATAAGTCTAGCATATTAATACATCACAAGGAGTAAGTAATTTTGTTCAACTGATTATAATGCATAATAACATCAGTATTTTTAAGTAATCATCACCATAACTAGTCTGTGTCTACTTAGCACAATCACGGTATAATGTATTGACCATTATTAACCATTTTCCTTTGAATTGTTGAAGCAAATAAATTTTTGTGCTATGTTAGACTTACATAACATATTTGTTCAGGCTGTTCCAAAGCAACATAAAGGACGTTGAAGCCGACTATATCCTGTCATAGGTGCATAGCAACTGTTTTGTCTTATAAAGATACATACATCTCCATAATACATTTTCAGATCATCTGCGGCATTCCTTCTCCGTACAAAATGACTGAACCGCAATAAACACCATATTCATTGTGCAACATTTTCCCATATCGCCAGCAGCGAAAAACACGAATCATCTATAATGTAATGATAAAAAGCCATGGTGGAATATACACATAGTACGTAATGCTAGCCTGTTCTATCTTCCAACCATACGCTTGCACGATTTGATATTACATTAAAAAAACTTCCTCCACTAGTAACCCTAAATCATGTCGCGTATAATATGTCTTCGCGTTGCTGAGGGTTACCTTGGTGTTGTTGTATTTCATTTGCCAATCATGAAGCTATGAGCTCAAACATATGTATCTATTACAAACCTACGTATATGGATGGATTATCCACGCCTGTTACTGACTGTCGGTGTGTAGAAGCATCATGCAGTGGACAGATTCTGATTATCATCTGCTCGGAGTAATTTTCGGGTCTGGTTATTGACCTTGAGTTGGATGTAGATGATTCGGCACAATAAAGGGGCCACTGCTCTATTATATCCAATCAAGTCAGTGAATTAATAACGATAGATGTAATCAATATGAATGAATGCGGGAGGGATGAGGGTTGATTAACCAGCCAACTGCTGCCGGGGCTGATGAATTTCCAACATACGTAAAATGCTTGGCAGATTGTTACATCGACGCATGACAGGTTGTTTCTGGTGGACGATGCAGATTTGTCTTAGTATTCACTGCATTGTTCAACAAAACCTGTTTACTGCAAGATGATCATGGAACTATTATGGCTGATCCTTTGGTAGAACACTCCACCCACATACAGATGAGTATTATGTATCACCAGTTTACGACCAACGTTTATTTGGCTTATTCGGCTATATTTAACGATATACATTACAGATAAAGGGATGCATTATCATCTTAATTCGACCTAGGTATGTAATCTGCATGTCATTAAGGTGAATGTTTAATCATATATTCTGACAATAAGGATGACGTTATCACAATAAACCGGGCTTCTAAATTGGTGGGAGCGTATTAGATTAGTAAGCGTACCTTGATGAAAGGTAGCTTACATATGTAAATTGTCACAAAGGATTGCAGGTCTTGCAGGCACAATTATATGACCATTATCTATGCTACAGAAGGTACCCAATGCGTATACTCAATATTGATTTGATATTGCAATAGGCTGATGTTCAAAATAATCTTAACGATGATGTCGACAAGAATAGATTAGCAGTTAGTCTATATAATCGCACGTTACTTACTAAGAGAGCGGATGTACTTTACTTGCATTCAAGTGGGAGCTTATACACTGCATGACTACATAAATCGCTGAAATAACTTCTATGCGTGATGACGGTCATAACCCCAAGAACCAAGGACAATACAGCTGAGGCCAATAAAACAAAGTAGCAGCGGGCAATTTTGTAGCGTGCGGTTTTCCAATTACTGGATACGAGATATCAGGTTAGGTTTACTGACTACATTCGCATTAGTAAATGCATTAATTGCGTGCATTGCGATGAGATTTTTAAGCACAAAACCTTCAGCAACAGCATAAGCTATAAGTAGCTTTGTTTAAGTGATGATAATGATGAATATAATAATGTCTGATAGTACATTTTACATTTGCAATACGCTATCATGTTCAACTCCATTGTTTCAAATGTACCACAAGATGAATGCTGTAACTTTATTATATTCATCGAGCAATAAACGTCCTATTTACCGAACAGAGATATGTCAGCTAATGCCGATTTGCAAATTTATGATATATTGATCAATCGATCAAGTTACTGGAAAACATATGGTATGATGAGGTCTTTATACTGTCGGCACTTAACTTGTTTAAATGCTTATTTATATTTCTGCCCGAGTGTCCGTGCACGATCAAATGAAAAATAAGATATCTTTTACATAATATTTAACCTACATAATGCATGTCCGGGAGGATAAGCCAGACGCCATGTCTTCCCTGACTCCAGATAACAAAAAGATAAGGTCCAACTTTAGCTTTTTTGTGGGCTATTCAACGAACAGCCCATATTATACTTAATTCGTTTATCATTTTCTATGAATAATTATCCTTATGGTTTGGGATAAAGATATTGGTCGACAGCTAATCGGTTACAAACAGCACCACCAAAAAGGTATCGGATGGGCTATGGAAGCCAATATATATTTCGCCTCTACAAACAAAATGTTACTACCCCATTTAGTTTGAGTGCTTTGACACGTGGTTTATAAGATGAAATAAATAGACTCGAGAAGGCAGCAGTGGAAATTTTGGTCGACGTTGATGCAAATGCAGAACGATAAGGACGCACATGCAATAATATGGTGTTAGATTATTCAGTACCAAATTAGGCAATACTCCAATTTCTAAGCCTTTGGGACTCAACGATCCTATCACACAAAAACCATTACCATTGGTGTGCCTAACACAACATATTTCTTTGGCTGTACCTTGGGTCAGTGTATTGTCACGTTGTCAAGGTCACGGTGATGTAAGTCAGTGAGTGATGCTTTCGTATTTGACCAATACGATGGGAAATATTCAAAGGGAGAATTTACATTTTCGTGGTAGCTTGTCCATAATGCATTGTTCGACTACAAAGAAAACGCGGCAATAACGTATCTGCCAACTGATGGTCATGATCCCCATAGCCAAAGAGTCATACACCTGAGACCAATACAACAAAGATGCAACGGGTGTTTCTAGCGCTTGCTGTCGTGCAATTCTTGCTTACAATCGTAAGGTTTACTAGGTACACATGCGTTAGTGGATGTAGTCATTACATGTGGGGCAATAAGAAAGTTAAGCTAACCTCCTTCCGAAAGAAAATTCGTAATAACATTTGCAATTATGAAAAAAATAGTACCCTTTTAACTATATTAATACGTGACTATCGCTATACCGGTTCGCTTAATTAAGAGATAGCTGTGTGTATAATTATATACCACTTTCTTAAGGCACTTAATATACATGGGTAATTTGCGCACCGTCGCTAAAATACATTGTCCCCACTCGGTTCTGTGTGACAGAATTAGGTAGAACATCAAGGTTTGGCCTGATGAAATGGGTTCAATGTAACAAACTGCAATGCTATCGCTCGACCATTATACCTATCTCAAAGCAGGCACACAATTAATTAACTTCAAATATGCTTGTGCATAATTACACGTAAATTGAAATTGACTCCACATCAAGCGCAGTGTAAAATAATGCCAAGGCTCGATTGATGTTTCATCTTTGTTCTGACGCCTTACTATCCGTCGCGTCATTAGTCGATTTGGATGAAAACTATGTGTGCACAAGTATCGTCAAGAGGACGGGTGCAGTCACGCGGCCCACATTCACAGCATGCCAATTAAAAACTGCGAAATGTCCCCTTCGTTTTACTTTGAACTTTTCATTTTTGACCAATAGAATAAACCATTTGAATTCATCAGATATTTGTCCAACAATTGGAGGAAGCAAGAGTTATTGTTTTGCATGAAACAGAGGAAATTAACGGTAAAAAATAAGAAAAGTATTCATTCATGCGTAAAATTAGCGATTACACAATGCACGAGTCGCGACATTTCGTCGATTGGACGCCATTCCCCCGAATCAAAGATATATCGTGACGACTTCCTTGTGGTTTTCCATGGGATAGTTTGGTGGTTGTGATAGAGAGGGGGGGGGGGGCAATGGTACAACTAGTCTTGGCTAAAATGTTATATAATAATGGTGAACACATTACAAACTGTTAACCCATTAAGCACTGCTTGAATCTATCACATCGATGTCTTCTTGTTAATTGCTCTGGTGATAACGATAGTATGCATCAATGCGTAGATAATACTAATGCCTAATCAAGTACTTAATTCGGAATGTGAGAATTATCAGTCATTGCAACACCTCCTGCACTACCTCATGTGTACAGGATAGACTTTTTGTGTCGTGTGGAGCACAGTTGCAGTCACACGATATTCAAGAGTTTAGCAGTGTCACGAATAGCGAATGCACTCTACTTTTTTTAATTTGGTGCTAAACTGTGATGAATTGCGTGACTACAAAAGAATCGCTAAGATTATTTCTATTGTGTGAAGGCGGCAACAACCCAAGCACCAAGGACAACGCAGCCGAGGTTAATAAATCAAAGTAGCAGAGGATAATTGTGTAGGTTAGTGACATGCTATCCCTGTTTCCTGAAAATATCTAGATATATCGGATTCATGCTTGAGCAATATAGAACGAAGTCATTACGATTACTGCAGACGTGTAGTCGTGCAAAGAAGTGCAGTAATACAGCGACCTTTAGCATCATTTTCGAATGCTTACATTTCAGGTTTGTGACAATGCTGTTTTATTACCAGGCAGTTACAATATACCTTGTGGAGATAATTGTTGTTCTACAGCGGTTAAAGGTCTTTCACAAGATACTAATGAACTGCTGTAGCATGTCAGAGTTAAGAACTAATCAACATTCGCCATTTTGGCACTGTACCCAATCATATTATATGCATATTGGATGCTAGATACTGAAAGCGGGAGCCCGTCTGCTTAGACCTTTTGCTTATAATGAGATATGTAACATAGAAAATATATTCCATCGAAGTATATATAGATTATGCCGTATTTTTTGTTTGTCATTAGCTATTCACATTTGCCTCTAGCGCTATTACAAAAAGGTAATGAATTCGACCCGATTTCTCAAAAATGCAAATGCAGTAGCCAACTACATCCTGAGAATTTGCGCCTGAACATATGTTTATATTTTATCATTCAAATAACTCGTCACTCATATTTCCCAGAATCAGGTTATCGTAATGTGAGGTGACGTAATGTGAGGTGACGTAATGTGAGTGTAAGTGCCTGCATAGGTCTCTAAGATACATTATTTGCTTAGCAATACCGCATAGAAAACCGAGCTACACCAAACTGCATCAAACTTAGATGCTGGCGCATGAAAGAGAGCCAAACTGCATCACCCAGTGTATTTCAAATAAATATACGTCTGAGTCAGCGATATAAACTGTTGATATTAAAGCAACGTGTAATTGTGTATATCATATACGATGCCATTGATTGATTTTTACCAATTACTATAGCTTTAATCACGCCAATGTGTTAACTTTACTGTGGCAGCGATACATAGGTGTGCTGTGTTGCCAATCAGAGTGTTAGCCGAGCCGTATGAATTTCACGATTGCGTAATTGCGGCAAAAATGGAGATTTTAAAACTTTTCTTCTGTGATCTTTACTCATTGCATAATTGATATACAGTGTCAATTGATGGAAATTCGCGTATATACAACGCAGTTAAAAGCAACCATATTGCATAATTCGTCTATATGTTTGTCATTAAAAAAGTAGTGTGGATAACATTGAAACACGACATTACGATTATAAGAATATATGATCTGATAGATGGAAACCCGGCAATTTAATAACAATACGATGATCACCCTATCACCTGATCAGACACCATGCACTTCCATATAATGTCTCAGTCGCTCTCCTATCCCGACCTCCACGATGTTCCTCTCCCGTCACCTTATCTCCACCACTACCCACTTTATGTCTATAGAGCACGTCAATTATCCCCTCGATGGTCATCCTATCGTGCTACCGCCCTTAACTGGGCGCTATATCTATATAAAGGGTCAGAGCTATATTATGCACACAGCAAGTGTGATAAGTGAATCATGACATTTTACCGACACACATTAAATGTGATGCTGCCATATGATAATTACCACTACAGGCTGGCTGACCAAAAGGCATTTATGACAGTTGTAGTAAGTGCAAAATTAACAAATTTACTATCTGGATTTTTCAAAATATCCAATCATCTATTGAGGTGGCTTGACACAACACATATACCAATAAGAATGATCGTATTAGGTTAATCAATGCTCGTGTTCGGCTCCTGGAAATGTACAGTTGGTAAAGCAAGAATCAGATAGCGATATCCCAATTTATTATTCGTAATTAGTGGTAAATGGAGTTACTCAATAAATGCGATATGTCTGTGCTCATAATGGTATAGTACTTCCATCATATGTCCCCATAATGGCTTACGTCTACTGGTTATGATCTATGTATGAACAGTTACACCAGAGGTAGTTTTTCATCACCTGTCGTACGACTGGACACGCTCTTTTGTGACCTTATCAATTGCAGCGTGATGAAAAGTTAATCGGTACCTCTTTTGAACCAAACTCAGAAGCATATATGATCAAACCGCTTTTGGTGCTAGTTTTTGGGTGCTGCTGAGTGACATCTTCATCACGTTTGCGAGCTGTAATGCTCGGCAATTCGCTATGTAAACACCTGTTGGCAAGAACGCATGGGACATTAGCGCCATGTAGATTCATGGCCACAATTCAGGACACTGTCCGATGCTGTTTAATCATCGAACAAAACCATGAAGTCGTACGTGTTCAACCATAAATATTGTGAATTATAACATCCAATGCTTACGTTACCTTCGAAATCGCCCACAGGCAACAGTAACATTGTATGATTCGATCAGTCAATCAAAATATTTGTGCTCCTTTTGCCTCGCTGTTTACACTGTGCGAGCGTTGGAAGATGATATGAGGGTGTCTTGTCTGTTTTGTTTTACACCGGATGTGAAAAAAAGGAGAATCTCTGGCAGCAGCTGAACTTTATCTGGGTCAGCCCGGCATGCTCCAAGCTCAGCTGAACGACGGACCGAGCTAAGACTCACAACGGAGTCGATGCTGCAGCCTTTTGACATGAATTTGATATAAAGTCCTAGCCCTTGAGGCAGAAGTAACATAAACTTTCACACCATGCGTATGTAGTGTGTGAGGGTTAGGCTATAGATGTTATGGCCGGGCGGAATTGTATGATTGACACAGGCGTTGATTAATAGGTCAACCAATTGACAATAAATACATTTTAGGAAAATACCTCGACAGTAAATAGTAGAGCATGTCTATGGTCGAAGTAGTAAGTAAGAAACCTTCCCCAACCTGAAATGGTGTCCCTTAGAATTCAGTTAGTCTTTAATTAACACACATAAAGGAATATAGTAATCTCTGGTCCTCTCCTAAACAATTGCACAATTTGATAGAAATTGACTTGACAGATCTGCTTCGCTATATGTCTAATTTAAAAGGGTGAATGCCTGTTTGGGTTTTGTTTTGGTCTCTGTGTCCGCATTATTGTCCAAAACGACTACTGCCTTGAATGCGAAGATTTCACTCAGGACCAAATCTTGAATTTAATATAATGGATTAGACACCGTTTCGAAAACCATTACTTATCCGTGCAGGGTCATTTGGATGGAGTCACGGCAGCGTCACTGGGATCTCGGTCAATCACTCGTCTCTGGACCAGGAACATCTCTCTGACTGACCAATGTGTGGCCCTTGTATAGAGTCCCCGCTCAGCTGGTTTACTCTTCTGTCGCCTTTCATTAGTTATTGATTAATAAAACAGGGTAATGAAATTATTTTGACCCTTATCATATATCATACATTTCGCTATTTATTGCAATAGTCACAGAAGTGCTTTTTTAGGTCACTTGTGACGAATCTGAAATGTATTAGTTGACCATATCTTGGTCGTCTCCAATCTGTGGATATCTAGCATGAAAAGCAAATAATCAATAACCAGAAAAAGCCTTGATGGATTTAATATACATTTATGCCCTTTTTTAATGGTGTCAGTCCTCACACACAACAATTTAGCACTGAGATACACCTAGGCATAAAAGCATAACATTGGTGTAGTGCACAAAAATTATATTCATGAGTGGACATTACAATATTTCCTGCACATCATTACCTTGGTTTCACTGGATTTACACACAAGCCACATTCAGGCTATTGAGCAGGTAGTCCCATGTTCACTAGCACAGAGTCAACTGCCGAATGCTTTTGGGTCTCCAAATTAATTGGGCATTACAGTGTTAACTTTTGCCAATCGTCTAACACACTACAATCCTGGTCCGACCGTACCTGATCAGATAAGTGGCTGCACTGACTCCATATATCAGAAACTCTTTCTCCTTCACACAGTTAATATTGACATTCAGAAGATTTCTATCACAATAACAGCAAATTTATGATGGACAGTTAAATATAACAATTGCTGTTGCAACGCTCGCAAATATTATTCATATATATGGAAAGTATGATTATGATTTGACCTATATCATTTGCTTGTATTTAATTATTTTCAGTAGTAGCTTAATCAACTACATATTATACAAGAAAACAATGAACCTTATGTGTTCTTTTAGGTTCGCAAAATATGTTTTATGGACTATTTCAGTCTTGTTGAAGCCTAAGCTGAGGTTCATTTGCACTATATTCTACGGAACACAATGCCAGAAGTACTTCTCCGTGGGGCGTTATGTACAAGACGGGAAGATTTTGCCTCGGTGGGGGAGGTGTTTTGGTTGATTTATCAGCACCTTAATCAAATGTCTTCTTAGGGTCTGCTTTAAATGAAGTTAATATCTATGTGGGATATAAATTTCGAAAACAAGCTTTAGCCCAATCCAGACATCACCGTTCTCATTGTCTTGGCTTGAGCTATCGATAATACTACGACCAACCTTCAGCCTGTACAACTGCAACAGACACCTTACCAAACACCAATGAACAAATAGGGGTGGTTGATAGAAGAAATGCCATAAATTTCCGTTTTATACTATTTAGTAGGTTGATAATAAAGGCACGAAATAATCAGACCAACCCCGTTTGCCGATAGCTAAGGATAGTTAAAGCCTCATTCCCCCTAACCGAAAACTATTGAGTATGGTTTAGCCTAAAATAGAGAATATGAGGCGAGTGACTATAAAGCAAAAACAGATGTTACTATTAGCACCCTTTGATCATTTGTATGGTGCTTAAACCCAAGGTTATCATTGGTTAGTCCATATATGATAAAACATTAAAACAATCTCACCAGATAAGGTGTCCGCCATCGTTGGCTGATGATGGATATTTCGTGCCCCAAGCATACACTCTCATACGTGTGACAGATATCGGCGAGAATGGATCTTCTGATGCAAGGCTGAGTAACCAATTTACAACGGTTTACGGTGTAAGCTCGAGTATGGGTTGAATAATTAGCATCGGTGTTTGTAATTGAATAACACCAGTTCGGCAGGCCATGGGACGATAATTCAAAGACCTCGTAACAGAATTACTATATTAATGTTCTTCTGTGTCATATTTGGCATTGAGTGGCCGTGTTAACTAGGGCTGCCTTCGAAGAGAACTTCTACTAATTCTTTCTTGAACAGATACTGATGGCACGTACAAGATAACCTGCCGATATCTGATGCCCTATTCTGTTAGCATTTATCTGCGGATTAAGGACATCTGTTCTTAATGTCTATAGATTATCGTGCATACGAAAGTGTGCATCACATATTGGGACGTTAGTTACTACAATGTCGCACCTATAATGTAATCATTGGACGTAATAAATGTTACACACGAGATAACCATGAAATTCCCAATACTGATATTGCAATGTTAGATACGTAAAACAAGAAACTGCCCGATTAATGGGATGCGTCTTGCAGGGTGTCTGAGGGAAATTTACCAGAGTTGCTGTAGTATCACAGTGTGGTTCCGGCTGATTAGGATGGATGTTTGCTGGAACCTTTGCCAACACCAGCTGAAATGAGTTCACGCAAAGGTTGCTGTTCTTACTGAAATGACATACCCATTCGCCGAAAAAAAGTCTCGTGGGAATAGGGATATTCGCTGATGCATTTACCAGAATCATTGTAATCTCGGTACCTGAATTAAGGTGTAATCGTAATGATTTTCTTTCGTGTGTCGCGTCCGATGGTAACAAACATTAACTATCATAAGCATATAGCTTTATCAAAGAATTGAAATATGCGTTAGTTGTGCCTAGTGTCTTTGTTAAACTACGCTTTGCTTCACATAATATTGTTTGTTAATGCTAAGCTTGGGTTACTAGGGTCCTGCCAATATATGTTTTTATACTTGTTTCTGTCTATGTATTGCCCCTATCTCGTCCACTCTGCTGCTACAAAACGGCACCTTAACGGACGTTTATTTTGCTGACATGAGTAATATAGAGACGATACATTATTGTCCTTTATATGCAGCGCAATATCAGATAGTCGCAGAGTATACTGATCGGCCAGTTTATACGAGAGACCGCTAGTGTATAATCTCAAAAATTGTCACAAAGCGAATGCAAGCTACCAACAGCTACAATATATCGAATGCTCTGCCGGTTGGCTGTCACGAGAATTGTATGTTTGGACAGGGCATTTTATTTATCTTCATGCTGTAAACATTTCAAATATTTGTTGGGTGCCAGAAAGACCACGCTGTGTACTCTATATGCGACTCTTGTTTATAGTGAATTGATTTTAACAGCGTACTGAACTCGAGCCTTAGTCGTTGGCTTGGTGTACACGAGAATCTCGTTTAAGCACGCCCAAACAAATGATACATGTGTAATATATGGTATAGCGGGGTATTGTGAATCTGCATGAACATACATTTCTCTATAACCATAAATGGATACATAGAAATCTATTTGGTTCTTAAACCGAACGTTCGTCGAAATATTTGTAACACAAGTTGATGTTAGCAATGAATGAATTGCGGGCATATTAAGCAGCCTGTTAACATTGTCTATAGAGGTGTTTCTTACTTTGCATCATGAAATCTGTTGATGAACGCACACACGGTGCTGATATAATGTAGTCATTATTCGGTTCTGCCGAATGTTTTTCAACATGCCACATGCCGAATGTAGGTGTTATATGCAACACACTAACATGCCTGTTTCATGTATTTGTTTACACATAATTGGCAGGTTCAATTGTTTGAGACACGACTCGGATTTGATAAAGGCAAATATGGTGCTTTATCATTGTTATTAAATGTTTTTTATGCGCCAATTGCCATGAGTAGATTAGAAAAGAAAGTTTTTCGGAGAGTTAATCTTTTATACATCATCACGCCTCTGCCAAGTTGTAATGAGTTTACATCTTAGAGGACAATGTTTTGAGGTATGTTCTTATGTTGCAGCTATGCAAGGAGAGTCAGATTAAGCGCGCTCTTGATATAAATTGCATCATACGAACAATTGATTGTGACTTAAATATTTTGGACATGTAGCTTTCCATCAGTAAGCAGTGATTAGTGTCTAAATGTATATGTGCATCCAGTAATGATTTCATTATGCTGTCGACCGCATGTAGGTTTGGTTGACATATATATTGCATGAAAGGTTCTCACAAGTGCTGACAAAACGATGTCGATTAAAGCTTTCAATGCATATCAACTACGCTGAGTTGGAAGATGAACGTGCTGAATATTTCTACAATCGATTGGCGCATTTGAGATACAAGTCGCCATTGACACAGTTCTCTATGGACGCCTTAATCTGCAACAAAGAACACATGCGTATCTTTGCGATTGCGAACTTTACGTGGTAAACACCGAACGTCACAGGCAAAGCTGCCTTTATATGTTAATACAGATGAGTCACTATGAATTGGGGTCTTAGGCGATTCCGAATCACAAATTCCATTATGAAAGGCGATCAAATTATGCTTTGTTAGCTGCAATAAATTGTACAGCTTGTCGCCCACTTTCATCTGCATTCTGATCTGATTTTACCGCGTGCTACTTCAGTATGTGGTCGTACATTTTATTCTTACTTCGTTTTACAAGCATAAATTGACAGAGTGTACACTCTTTATGGGTCCAACGTCGCTCAGATAGCCTGTTAGTGTTGCATATAATATGCTTTAAGAGAACGTTGACTTTTAGATTGTTATTATTGATTCAATTTAATTAACAAACAAAAACATCTAAGCATTGCTTGGTTCTCTGTACAGTAATATACGGGCAATTTACGTTATCCTGCCGCATTGTTTTATTTTGATCCTACGTGAACTAACAGCTCCGGGTTACAATTAATGCTTGTTAGCTAGATTTCAATGCACCTTTGTGTTTGCTGCATGGAGAAATCGGTGAATAGGTTAAAGCTCAACCAATAGCCTATCATTGTTGTCCAATCTACGTGGCATTATGCCTCTTACTGCTTAAAGCTGTAAATAAGGGAAGAAAAACATATAGGCAATAACCGTTTGTCTGTTCCTTGTAGTCCTAGCTAACAACCCACCAAGGCAGGCCATGCAGTAGGATTTTGCAAAACGTAGTACGGCGAGCAGAGCTTTTTTGGAACTTGCAATGTTGACCTATGCATAAAGCTGTGACAGTTACTATTCTCTATATGCATGCGGTTTAGGTGGACAGAATGACAGCACAGCTGTTCCTGAATACACATATGTTCTCTCTTGTAAATTGACGGGCAAGCACAATTATGTAATCTTGCGATGTGCACAATACAATAAATTGCATTGACAAGTAAGCATATTTTTCTTTCGTTAGAGACGATCACCAGAGTAAGAAGCATCAATATTTGGGGTTGATTATTTGTTATAAGCGGAACAGAGAGCTGGCCTTGTTATTGCCATATGATGTTATATTATCAGCCTATTTAGTCCTTGCTGTGTTATGTGGCATCAACTATACCTCGTATAGATTTCCTGTTTGCGATATGGTACTGTCTAAGCCTGATTTAAGCATCGGTAAATAAAATGTCAATGTTCCAATTATTACTTGACAATCCGCGCAAACTAACTGATATTTATATCAAGGCTAGTATATCTCACATACGTTTTAATTTACGGAACCTAAGTATGGACTAGCTAATGGGTTTAGAAATCTTTTTTACAACATCGTTGCCAGGAGGGCTCTCAATGGAATCAACACAATATCGAAATCAGTCATCAGAGGATTATTTGGCTTATTTTGAATAGAATAGCATAGTTTGACTTATTACCGAGATCATGTGCAGGCTGCTAACGGATTACTGGTGTGCTGATATTCGGAGTTTGTTCATGGATGAAATGCAATTAATTCATGCAGTTGCTGCTGCGAATACCGTGCCATGTATGCTTTTGATTGATTAATATAACTACTGATCAAAACTAGCTATAATGCCACAAAACTTGCACAATGTATTTTCAGCATGAAATGCTGAGTTTGAAGAAGTAGGTAGACAGCATATCCTTTTGATGCTTTATATGTGCAGAAATGTGTGAGACGAAGCCAAACATGGTTCATTAAAAGAATACGAACACAATATTGCATTAATATGACTTCTTGTCGTGGCCATGTGATGTCTCATATAGAGTAGAGCCTACAGAACACAGTAATCAACATATATCTGCTAGTGTACAAACGCCAATGGTCATTTAAAGCATTGTACTCCCATACTAGTGCATATAGGTCTCCACTATTGACATTTGGTGCTTTGATCATTGCGGCTTCTCGTATTAAGTCACAACCCCTTAATTTTGATATAATCATTTGTTGGTTCGTATCAGTCCGCATTTATCGTATTCTGCTAATGCAACTGTAACATTGACACGATATCATTCTTAAACTAGACAGCAAAATTTACTTACACCTATTAACAGCCGCGTTAGTAGAGAAGCTTATCATGGATCCCTTCGTACGAGCTTTGACCCCCCACCATAATTTGTAAATATTTATTCTGTTATTTTATGAACAAGCAATAGCATCGTTTGTGTTACCAAAAATGATCATTATCATAATGCAAGTCACATATTTTTCACAAACTTGTTCTCAGTCTTTCCATGATTGCCCGCCTAAGCACACTTAAGCGGACTTTTAGGCACATGCATTATGCATGGTATGGGGCGATTCATCCAAAATGTTGTTAGTGGGTTGTGAGAAATTCAATTATAGCCTCGCTTACACTATGAAACCACTCCGGGAATAAGATATATTAAAGTAAACGCCCTATGAATAACTGCTATATTGGGATACAGTTATTTCCCCTAATCATCTACAGCAGATGATTACAATGGGTAATGAAATGTATACCAAGCTATTAATTGTCCAACCTGGCATATATTATACAGTTATTCACCAAAATAAAAAGGCATTAAACACTTAGAAAATAGACTTGGTATTTCATTTTTAGTTAAATAATACAAAGCACATACCATTTACTTGCAACAACGCAATTTGTTCTACACCACTTGGCGATAACTGCGGTCATCGGGCAGGCAATACAAACATGTGCATCAACTCTATACTGATAATTTTTTCGTTTGATTGACCAAATGGAATATTCCGTTAATTTCAGGACATATATGCAAGTCTATTTTATTTTCTCTCAAATATGCGCCGTCTGTTACATTGCTTAATTTAATAAAACATGAGATTTTAGAGAAGGCCGCCAAATATGATTACCAGATTATGGATTTGATCAACACTATAGGTTTTGCAATCATCTTCAAGCTAATCATAGGCCTCTTACAGCATATGAGGAAATCCAAGCGTCTTAATAGCAAACGTATGCTATACCTCGCACAAAGTTCAATTAAAGAAATAGAATGAATAATCACCATTAGATTTGTCACTCGTAGTAAGTGCCAATTCATCGAAGCTAATATGATTTTTATGCCTATCATCTTACCTAACAAGATGAAAACAAAATATGGTAGCATTTCATGCCTATCCCTCGCGAGGTATGTAAATATTACAGCAATGATCTTTCGAATAACAACATTACAATAGGCAATGCAAATCCAGAGATGAGGTTTTCTGGCACATAATAGTATTGTCTGATGCACCGAAGGCATTCAAGAAGTTTTCTTTCTATTTGTTACTATCAGTTGCTATTGGTCGTAATTCTTCAAGAGAACATAAGCCTTATACGTGTCTGGAATGACAAAAGCAAATAATGGCGCAATTGTCACTGTACAAATGATATGTATTGCAATAAGAAATAAGAACGATCACGTTATATCAGTATAAGTTATGACGCTCTTTTGTGCACAGCATGGGGAACCCGGTTTCCAACATTTTATCAAATATGCGTTCTTAATGGTTGTTTATCACGTATATGGCCTTCTATACCAGGGTCTCTTTGTAATACGTCCCGTTTGGCATTACTGCATAAGCACATGTACGAAGTGGTAAGTTAGCATGTTTGCCCAGGTAGCATGTTGGCCTACTTAGAGTTTGTCAAGGTCAGGTGTTCTCATCCATGCGTCCATACTAATGGCGTGGAAGATGACGAAACCTTATTCCAAACTTTTCCAACATTCACCGGATATTGGCGTATATTTGCAAATCTCTTCCCGATGCTTTTTCATGTCATTTTTTGATTAATGGATGTATCAAGCATTACAACAAAAACCGAAATAATAATTCTGAATTCGGACTTTTTTCAGAGAATGGTTATTTGTTACTCTATATCTCCTCCTTTTGAAACACCTTACATATACGTTTGTCAACTAAATTATTTCTGCAGTTGCTTTAACAATTAAATCGAATAATTGAGTAGGACACATATTCTCATATTTTATACGACCCCACGAACCATTATTTATTGACGGTTGGTATAAACGTAATTGACTGTTATTCATGAGATCCCGGAAATATTACGGAACCATATGATGATGATAATGGCCATCGCTTTCTTTGCAGACATGGTGGTGCGCATAATATCTACACATCGTGTTATCACAATGCATTCATAATTGATGGCAAGGATGGGTGTACTGAATTATGCTGCATAAATTGGCTAACATAAGTTTGCCATTCATCTTAGTTAAGAATAGGAAATTGACTATTTCTGAGCCTAAAGTGTTCTTGCTCCCAGTCCAGCAGTTATAATCACTTTTGCTTGAACCAGGGCCGTTGTTTTGACCAGATTGTAGTAGTGGCCATAATTGAAACATTGTGCAGTCTATAAATGATCCCAACATTTTAAATTTCGCAAACGATCGTTAAAATGGGCAAGTAGCCTTTTGTAATATTCCACAATCGAGCAGCTAAATATATCAACGTCCAAAATATCTATCAACAAACACAACTTATACATTTATATGCAGGGCCTGTGCGGTAATTATATGCTAAGGCACAACAACAATCAATTTAAGTCACTTATATTACAAAAAATAACACGATTAGCACCCACAAAATAAATCAGAGAGAATACACAGAAAATTTAATATTTTGTCAGTGTGTTGTGTTATCAAAGTGTCTTCGCCTAACGACTGGTTCTTTGATCTGTTTTACGTTAGTGACTGATTTGGGAAATCGACCTTTGCAAAATGTTAACTTTCAACGGCATTTCAAGTGCAATATGAATAAATCTATCTCTCGCTCTTGGTGTTTTATATATCTTCATTGCAGGGCTATGCTTTCAAATTAATGTCGGCACACAAGACTTTATCTTCGTCTGAAAAAATGAATCTCATTAGTCTAAAATTCATTGATATAAGGATCGTCACTCGACACAAATGCGGGGGTTTGGTAGCTGAAATCAAACCAAAGGCAGTATGTTCCTATACCAAATTGTGAACATGCCAAGCTGGAGTGTATTAACCATTTTGCGCAGCAGGAGCTGCCTTAAGAGATTAAATGCAATGAATCGCTACCCTTTTTGCCGTACCTCTGAGCTGAAAGAGGACCTTCTGTAAACTTGAGGATGCGTGAACTCAGGCAAGTGATTCCTATCTTAATCAATGCATGATCGGACTATGACCTCGAGTGTGCTTTGCGTATGTAATTATTGCATTGCATTGGTAAGCGTCACTGCCCTCATAATAGCAGCGAGACATATACCAATCAACATTAGCGTAACAAATAAATATACGGACAAGCAGATTTAATTTAATTGTTTGAGCAATTTTACTTCTATTTTAATGACATAAGCAACACATAACTGTAATGTACAAATGCTAGCGATCCTGATCCCGATAACATGCCCACAAATGTACACTACTGTAATAATGCACTTCGATAAATGTAGAGTAGATTTATCCTCATAAGCGATCAAATAGGCCCAAATTACCTCGTGAGCTAATTTCTACAGTCTTTCTTAGCGTTGAATGACTTTTACGCGCTAAAATACAGCTTTATGATACATTAAAAAAATATGCATAATGCTATTTCTGACAAAAAAGACCACTCAGGTTACAAGCACCAATTACTATGCAAAATTAACATTGCATTCTGTTTCAGAGGAAAGAATACCAGATACACACGATGAAGTAAAATTGCCTATAAAACAGTATTAAATCATATTTAAATATGATTGATTTACATTCTTTGCAGTAGCTGCAGTCGCTGTCATTGTCTTTTACTGTGAAAATATTATTGTGCAATCAGACCACTCTCAGCGACGCATTTGATTGGTGTACTCAGACATTGATTAAAATATATCCTCAGGCGCTAAGGGTTTTGTTATAAACTGCAAGAGTCGAATCAGCGACAATATTTACGAAAGCATTGTTACTAACACGATCAATGCACCCATGTTTGAAGTCACTCATTTCGGTAGGGTTTGACATATCTCTCATTTCATATATAAGCCTTAATTATTTGCCTCATTTTACGTGTATTGTTGTCTGTAGCTCAATGACCAACCTCTTTAATCATATCATCATAAATGATGCTGAACGTCAAAACACGTTAACTCAGTTACCATCAGTTTTAGCACCATTGTCATATTTATCGGTACACATCACAAGTTAAGGGGTCGGCATTATTGTTCTTGAGGATGCTGTACATTCATAATTGAAGCGGTCAACCTCTAGATGACCAATATTTTCAGGTTCATACATTTTTGTGCTTGTAATTTAGGCACCTTACAGTCACGTGTCGATACTTCAGAAGGCAACATCAATACAGTAACACCCTGTCAGTAAAGTAAATGTTCTCTGTATGTACAACACGTTGTGATGGATATATAATGTGCAGTATTTAATTTAGTACCCGAGGGCTGAGTGCAGTCATCGATGCAGAATACAGAGAACTTAAGACTTGAAATATTACCATTCAGTTTATGGACAAATTTTATTAATCTTATGTTTTTATGTACACTAAATAGCGGCCTTCAAGTATTATTAAAAGGCGTGTTATCTCAATGCATCCCACATTGTTTAATTCTATGTTATATGATATTTACTGAAACTGTCATGCACTGATATCCATTTAATTACACTGGGTCTTCTTGGTATGTCTAAGGATTCCCAACGAATTTTACAAATATTTTATTATCTTAATTACACGTTATATTGCACTTCTGTTGCATCCAGTCGTTTATTCATAGTATATATCATGATAACCCTTAAATGCAGGACTAGTTGTTGTTAATCCGATTTCAGTGGCCAGCACTACCATAGCAACCTCCATAATTTATAACCAACTGAGTTATCACTGTACATGGTTCATCAATTAGATCGCATAATTGAGTAGGATAGGTTCGAGGCAGATTTCATTTCCATGGTCATCCATTCCTCTTCTACGCATTTGTTTTGCGCGATATGCAGAGAATGGTTATGCTATAGATTCTCATCAACTGTAGCTTTATCATCATGTGAATGAATGGACCCATCATTGTATTAGTTGGAACATCAATTAATTTACTACGTTATACAGACGCAATAACGCATATGAACCCCTGGGATATCAATGTTTTTGTATAGCGCCGAGCCACCTCCGCCGTTTAAATTGAACGACCCCATGAACATCAGTGAATTGACGATTGATGCAGCCGTAATTAATGGTATCATGGCAACATAACTGCTAATGGTGCTGATGATGACAATCGCTCACTTTGCTGATGTGATGGGTTAACACAATGGCAATACACCATGTTATCACAATTTCTCCATCCCATTGCGTTTATGATCGAAGCGTTTATGCTGGCTTGGGAGATATTCAGCCTCAGTAATTGAATCTGCACGTCCGAACACTATAAAATAAGCTCAAATATCAGATTCAAATGTTTAACTAAATTCAGTATGTGATATATCAATTCACTTATAAGCGTCACGATAAAGTAGTCAGCATCATTGGGCTACTCTAAATTACCCAGGGGAAAAGCATGCATGAGCAGATAGTTACCCCGGTAGGTGATTGTGATAAAATGTCAGTATGGCATATGGAACATAACGTACGATGTACAGTTGCAAAGAATACGATTATATTCATCTAAAGAATTATAAAAGGAGTTTCACAAGACAAAGATACTCAGATACGCCCAAGGATTAATTTGTGTAACAGCTTGCCGTTCAGTTAGAATACTAACCGAGCCTATTTAACGAATATATCTCAACATCGTTTTGTCTGCGCAAACGCTCTTGCATTTGCCCGATTTGATCAACTTTTTATGTGACATCCAGGAATTGGATTTTGTCCTCGCCTGATCTAATTAAGTGACGCTGATCAAATCTATCACTAACTTGGGTGCTATTGGGTTTATGTTCATTAGTGCAACAGAATCGAACGTTTAAAGTGCCCTCATTTAGCACTTTGTTACGCTCCATATCCGTGAATCAGCTTTGATCTTTACGATGATGCAAAATCTCGAATTGAATGCATGCTATTCATACATACATGACGACATTATGATAAGATGCTTGTTGCACTAAATATCTGCCTCTTTGGTCAATAGTCTCGCGATAGGTTGCCTGACCTCCCGAAAGAAACTCCGAATCGGTGTGCGCAGGATATTGGTGCTAATGTGAGAAAAGACAATTATTAGTCATGATTCATTATTCAGGAAATCAGCGGACGGGGCTTGACGTGAACAAACCCACCTGTTGATTCCATACGTCAGCTAATGTCTAATACTGAATGCACCCAAGCACAGACAATCTGCTCGACCTGGAGTTGATTGATTTGATAGAGAAGATGAAGTGTGTTCGGGATTGCACATATGGCAGTCCAATCCAGTTGTGACACGATCTGGCGGTGGTGCATTGACGGCTTGAGATATTGCAAATCTTGAAGTAGAAGTGATACCCTCCTGGAGTTTACCAGAAAGTGTCCACATCACTGCAAATGACCAACCACTATTTCCATGCTTGCATACTTTATTTGACGACCAGTATGAGTTTTGGGGTATAGGAACAATCAGCTAAAATATTGACGTTGATACAATAAAGCCAACTGGTGAACCGCGTCAATGATGTTCACATTTCTTCTGGGTTGTGGTAAGACACAGAAGAGGTTCTGTTTCTAGAATTAGTGATGCGATGATATTGGTGCTTCGTGATATTTGCAATGGTTTTGTTGTACGTGGTAGCGTGTCTCGTGATCACCACCTCAGTTTTACAACTGTTCATGAGTGATAGATAATTGCGTTGTACTTCCTACAATAGACTTGTCACTTCATATCGTAACGTCAATTGTGTTACCAGACGTTGCGAAATATGATCAACGCAAATACAGTATTACCTGTAGAGGCCCACGCAAGCAGCAATTACCGCTAACAGCTGCGAGATTAGACGCCTCATGTTCGTTATGTATGGATGTATTAATCAGGCACTAATGCGCCGCGACATATACTGTAATTGCATTTTGCCTTAATCTTCCACAAGAATGCGTTGCCTTGGTTCGATAAAATATGAAAAACGTCCAAACGTGAACGTTTGTAAGAATGTATGTATGCAGTGCCATATGTGTATGTTGCCTTACATCAGAGGTGTATACGACATTAAAAACATGAGAAATGATCATTATGCGCTATGGTATTTTGTCCAGTCTATCCGATGGTTATGAGGCGTGTTAATGAAAGATCCGGGTAAAGATTGTAATGGCATGAATGATTGATGGATGGGAGGCAAATGCCATACATTCGCATGTAGGTCTAATACTCTCTTAATATAACACTGGCCTCGGTTTATCCCAAATGTATTTGTTATCGCTCATATGTGCATAGGCTACTAGGATAAACAGTGTAGTCATGAAATCCATCTAATTGTTCTCCTTATAATGGCTGGCTTATTTACACTTTGATTCCTGCCACTCACGTCTACGCTCCTTCATATTCTCGGTCGATCACTTCCCGCCAACAGGGGCTTTCTATCCGATTGTAATGGATTGCTCAGGGTCAGATGTCATATCCAGCGTGATCATTATAATATTCAAATTTTGAATTATATCTTGACAATCGGTTGTGTTGTCGAAAATTTTTGCAATCTTTACATCCATTGATTTACAATTTTCAAGGTAGAATGTAAATTACAAACAATATTCATTAATGATTATGTTCATGACTTTGCACTTGCCAAGGCAATTGCCTGTCATATTTGCCTTTGATAGTGTGCATTTAGCAATAAAAAAATAGTCAGTTCTTTTGGGATTGGATGTGATTACACCCTACTTTCATTCAATAAGCATAAACTTTATGTAGATTATCTTAACAATTTTTAAGCCACCTGTAGTTCAACCTCGGAATACCCATGACACATATTATAAATAACTGTGAGAGGCAATTTCAATCGCGTATTGATAAATGTTTACCTGAAAAATTCATGAGGCGAAGGCGGATTTCATTTATGTTTGTTAAGTGGCTATGTTATTCCTTATTTCTGACTGCGTACTATGCGTCTGAAATTCTAGCAAGCACGAGAAATAGTGATATTACATTCGATTGTTTGCTATCCTTTTTGTAAAGGAATAAACACATACCTAGGTTAAAAGTAACACCTACCTATAAGGCAACTAGAGATGAATCAATATGGATCGAGTAATATCTACAGCGATATTGAAGTCTGCTCTGATGGCAATATATCGCTGTGAATTGGTTATATGCTAAAATAAGCTTATGCTATGATACAATAGAGGTTTTGTTCAATATTAAAGCGTACGATAAGATCATATCTGATAGTTCTAGTTTGATCCATGTATTAGAAACTACAGAAGCTCTACCTCGCCGTAATTTCTGCTAAACACTATGTCAGTATTTGTTAATCATCTAATTACTAGGCATTAAAACCCGGGTGGCTTGATGTTTACTGCCTACGTAGCTGCTAAATACTCTAATTGGTGATTGGCGTCAAACATGATTATATTTTTTTATGGGTGTGGCCAGACCCAATAGAGGTTCGTAAAACAAGTGATGCGATCGAATTGTTGCTTCATGGTATTTCCTAAGAATTTTGCTCTATGTACTAGTATCTGTTGATCATTATCTCAGCTTAATAACTATTGATTAATTGATTGAAATGATGGCGTTACAGTTTCTTCTTTAAATCGTTATCTTTTTCAGAGCGTTTGGTCATTTCATAACGCAACTTAGCTGGTGTTACCTGACTTACGTAGACAGCATAGTATGCTCGCAGCATATACCAGTGCACCAGTTATTACCGCTTACAGCCGATAGATTAGACACAACCTCTATGATATATGAGCACATTATACAGGCTCTATGCGCCATAAAATATACAGTGATAGCATTTTGCCAAAATTATCTATCCGAATGCGTTATCTTAATTTGATTAAATAAGATTGAACCAAAACTGTGAACCTACCCATTCCCGAATGTATGTATTCAGTGAAATATGTCAGAGGTGTACCTTGTGCAGCGAGCAAAGCATAAGACAATGCATGATCATTATGCTCTATGATATTTTTCATGTCTATCCAATGACTATGCAGCGTGTTGATGAAAGATCCGGATGAAAATTGTTAAGACATTGGGGAGTGATGGATTGGAGGCATATACCATGTATGAGACTCTAGGTGTTGTTGACTCTTGACACAACGCTGGACAATTTTTGGCCGAACACGGGATTGATTTTCAGCGCTTATTATGTATGCAGTTGCATTTTCTTTATGCAGCAGTTATCTTCTCCCGGGTGAATGCATTTCTTTGCAACAAAAACTTATAGGTACGCATTCATTTGTACTGAGACGTGCGTGTCTTGGTCCAGTAAAACCCGGTTTATCATTTTCAGTGACGCTGGCAATTGTCATTTATTGAGGAAATAAATCTCATAATTTTGGCGTTTTACATTCTGTTGATGTGTGAGTGACAATAATACCATCTGCATGCATAACTCTGAAAGCATAAACATATATTGTCCTGCACAGAGGAAGCCATAGATTAAGCGACATTAATGTTTATTGTAATGCGAGACATCAGATGATATGCATTAACCCCTCATAAACAAGAGAGTTTATCTATTATTCATTATAGCACCTCTGTAATATGTTGCCATCTTTGGTGTGTTCAAGGGAAGTTATGTGAGGTGGCTTTTTTCTAATTTACTGCTGAAACATGCTTGGTGACTGTGCCATAGGTTACCACACGGCAAAACTCACGGTACATTTACAGCGTTAAGGAGAGCGATATATCGTGCAGATTTAGGTATCTGTACCAGATATGACAAAATGTATATCGAAATACCACTTGAATGCTTATAACCACATGTGGATAGTAAGCAGATGAAGTTTAATCATCCATGCATTGGCATCTGCACCTGCACAACTTTTCCGATCAAATCAGCGATTGCCATTAACTGAAAAACCATACCGGACAATCACAATCAAAGTCGCTGTGTTGTGGAGAGTTGGGTCACTATTCATAATGTGCTCGTCTGATGCCTAATGTAGCCATAAAATGCCTACGTTTGTCATTGCACATTTTGTATCGTTATTCATTATCGATTTGTTTTAAACATCGAATATTCAGATATAGCAAAAGTTTCGTTATTATATAGCAAAGTTGTTTGCAGTAAGATAGCAGATGTAGCGCAAGAGCTGGTTTAATATACGGATAACTTGCACGTATTTAATCATGATATATGCCGTGTTTAATCAGCACATCAGCAACAGGGATTCTTTCGATATCATGCCCGAAGGGCGTGCCGAGAGAAGTAGC